>JARGYO010005626.1:120035952-120391455 GCA_029206835.1 Rana muscosa
AGGAGGAGAGAGGAGGAGGGGGAGAGAGGAGGAGGGGGGAGAGAGGAGGGGGAGGGGGAGAGAGGAGGAGGGGAGAGAGGAGGAGGGGGAGAGAGGAGGAGGAGGGGGAGAGAGGAGGGGAGAGGAGAGAGGAGGAGGGGGGGAGAGGAGGAGGAGGGGGGGAGAGGAGGGGGGGAGATGAGGGGGGAGAGGAGGAGGAGGAGGGGGGGGTAGAGGAGAGGAGGAGGAGAGGAGGAGGGGGGAGGAGAGGAGGAGGGGGGAGAGAGGAGGAGGAGGAGGGGGAGAGAGGAGGAGGAGGGGGGAGAGGAGAGAGGGGGAGAGGAGGAGGGGGAGAGAGGAGGAGGAGGGGGAGAGGAGGAGATGGGGGGAGGAGGAGGGGGGGAGAGGAGGAGATGGGGGGGAGAGGAGGAGGAGGAGGAGGGGGGGAAGAGGAGGAGGGGGAAGAAGAGGAGGAGGGGGAGGAAGAGGAGGGGGGGGAGAGGAAGAGGAGGAGGGGGAAGAGGAGGAGTGAAAGATGGATCAATGTCCCAGGCTGCATAGTGTACAGTGCAGAACCTGAAGTAAAAGGAAGCTCCAGTTCTGCTGAAGTTACTCACTCATGTCCCTGTAGTAGTGCTCTCGGTCCCCGACTCCCTGCTCATCCATGTGTGAAGGCTAAGGCTGCGGGCGGGGGAAACATGCGGGAGCAGCGGAGTATGTCTTCCTCTTCCTGAATCCTGAGCCACCTCCATGTCAGTGGACACTGACAGATCTCGGTGATAGGAGAGCAGTGCAGCGGTAATCATCCCCAGGTGCGGCTCTCTCTCTCTCTCTCTGTGTTGACAGCCGCGGCGCCTCTGGCTGGAGGAGACGGTGTCCAGCGCAGCGTGGTGTCACTGGCATCTTGCTGCTTTGAAATCTCCCGCCCACACCCCTTTCCAGGCACAGATTGGCCGCACAAGGGGTTTGTGGGCGGGCACAGGGGGGACATGGGGAGGAGGTGGGGCGGACCTAACTTACCTCCTCTTCCCTCCTTAGTATGGATACAGCGGGCGCTGGGCGGGGGGGTGTGGACACTGTTGCCGGGCGGGCGGGTCAGTGGGCGGCGGAGGTAGGGGGCAATGAACGAGGAGGTCACGGCGCCCTCGCTGACATGCGCTCGTGACTCGTCTAGGACAAAACACCGGCGCCAGACTAGTTGGCAACACACTCGGGACCAACGATGCTCCTGAAACTTTGGCGCCCCCTCCCCTCTGGCGCCTCGGTGCACTGCACCCTCTGCACCCCCGTATCGATCGGCCCTGTGCATAGTACGCCTGCTGTATATAAATACAGAAAATTATTACAATACCTTTGTCAGGACACATTTTGTAAATGCATCCAAAATACAGTATCAGGCAATGCACTTCAGAATGCATAATTATTTCAGCACCACAGACAGGGCTCACACATAGAGGAGCACACGCCAGGTTTGTGTATCAGGCTGCTTCCCTTTGTCTAAAGCTTCATGTACATGGGACTATTTTACAACCTCTTCTGAACAATTTAACTTGACAGATAGTAACCCACGTTTAAAACGTCAGTTTTGCCACGTTTGCATTTAGAAGCTTTTTTAAAAAAAAATAATAATTTTTTCCAAAACAGTCAAAAATGAAAAATGCCTGTAACGAAGCGCGGCTAAACTCGAGTTACCACGTTTAGCCAAATCGTTTGGCGACTGAAATGCCTCTAAACTAACGAAATTTCGTGTGCACCTCTAATTTAAACATGTGCATGGGTGCGGCTTTCAGGATCTTGGTGACAACCTGGCCCCACCTACAGGAAGCCATGATTAAACCAATATCTTAGGGGATGGATTTTGAGAATATTGTGGAACATTTTTAATGCACAAACGAGCTCATGTTTGGTTATGTATGTAATATTTTCCTGCAGCAAGAATGAGATTGTTGAAATTTTGCTTTAAACATCAGACTTATAATTCATGTTTACTGGTCCTTTAAGAATTGTTTACAGAACCTCTAGTCTGTCTGGATGTATTCCTATCACTACATCTGTGCCAATTCAGTAGCGCACATCTGCATATTTATCAGGGAAAAAGGTTGAATATATTCAGCATAATTTACACCCAGACACAAGAGCAGCGTGCAGAAGTTTAGACCTATTATTTATCACTTTTTTCCTCCTGTCAGGTTATTCATGTCATGCTGTCTATGTCTCGTTTTCTCTTTTACAGACTACAAAATTACTGTAGGTTGACCTTGTGAGTCCCCTTCATGTTGTATGACTTCTGGCTGGTCATATAGTTGTAGGCTCAACATTGTGCCACATAGGCCCTGGAAAATGATTACTCAACATTGTGGCACACAGGCCCTGGACAAGGGTTGCTCAACATTGTGCCACACAGGCTCTGGATAAGGGTCGCTCAACATTGTGACACATAGGCCCTGGGCAAGGGGTGCTCAATATTATGCTGCACTAGGGACCCTACCAATGCACTGCCCGACATTTTGCCATTAGGGCTCTGATTGAGATTTGCCCAACCCTGAGCCACATAGTCCTTGAATGAGGCTGGCTCAACACCAAAGCCACATAGACTTTGGCAGAGGGTTGACCAACTCTACGCCACATAGAACTTGGCCGAGGTGTACCGAACATTGAACCACGTAGACCCTGACTGAGGTTCGATGAAACATTGAGCCACATAGTGCCACATAAATGATCCTAAAGTTTATGAGTTATCCAGTAACTTTAAAATGATTTCAAATCCATATGTTCAATTTAATTATAGAAAGTCCTAAGTGCAAAAAGCAAAACGATCCACCAGTCAGTATGATTGACTCTTCTTAAACCAGTGAACCCCGAGATCCACACTGCTGCTTACCAGATAGTAAGACCCCAAAAATTAGGAGTACTAACAGCTTATTAGGGAAAAAACCCTGGATGGATGAATGGATGGATGATAGTGGTGATTACTTCTTAGTCTCGGAACGGCCTCTTCCCAGTCTCTCCTACTTAGATCTTAATATAGGAATTGCTCATAATAGTGCTTCATAATCATTCCCGAGCTAAAAGTGAAGTATGTTCTACTCTTTTATTGCATAAAAAAATGCCCCTTGGAAGACGTCCTTTCAGACAAAACACATATGGTGAAGCCAAGCGTTGACTTCATCACTCCATCCACGGGAGTCGGCAGATGTTTGTGTTAAGCTTTGAATGTCTCTTATTTTGTGAGTACTGTATGTGACATTTTTTATGTAATAAAGAAGGAGTAGAAAGTATAGCACTATTAGCTCTTTACCTCTTTTCCTCTGTGTGAATGATTATGCGGCATTATGAGCAACCCTTGTGGTAAGATCTGAGTAGGAGGAGAGCATGGGAAGAGGCAGTGCCGAGTTTGGAGAAATCATCACTATCATTCATCCATCCATCCATCCATCCATCCAGGGTTGTTTCCCTAATAAGCGCTGTTAGCCCTCTTATATATTAAGGTCTAACTATCTGGTAAGCGGCCGTGTGGATCATGGTGACTGGTTTGCTGGTTTAAGAAGATTCACTCATACTGACTGGTGGAACTTTTTTCTTTTTTTGCTGGAACTTTTTGCACTTATAACTTTATGTATGTGTTATGATCATTTATTTGACATTATTGGATTGATTCACATTACTTTCAGCGCAACACAATCATTATTTATTATATTCTTTTTTTCATGTGGTAAGAACTAGTGAGTGCTGCTGTTAAATTTAAGGTTACTGATTGGGAGGTGTAGCACTTTAACATGGGTTTATTGATTTAAATTGATCACAGGCCCTGGTTAAGGTTTGTTCCAGCATTGTGGCAAAAAGGCACTGGCTGAAGGTGGCGAAGATTCAGGAGAAAGCAGTCTTCATTATACAATAAAATCCTGACCCTTTGGTCCTGAAGGCAAGGAAATAAAAACAACCTTTGGAGATACAGTATATTGAGATCTTGCCATGGTCATATGTAACCTAACCTTATAGTTTTATCGCAACAAATGATTGATTTGCAGACCATGTGCAATTTTTCAAAGTCAAAGTTCACACTCATTATCCAGTTTCTCCTCTTCATTCCTGTTTGAGCTACATATGCCTTATTTCCGTGGGAAACCTGACCTCAGCCACATATGGCTGTATTTACAATATGGCCAATTTTAGATTTGAAGGCACCGATCGTTGGGGAGCATTCACAGTTTTCAAAATGCAAATAAAAAAAGGTTTTGTCGGTGAATTACTATTGGTTCTTGTGGAGGGTCGATAATCTAAGTTCACATTTGACGCACTGCAAACAATGATTTAAGTCTTATTTTTAGGTCCTGAAAACATTAGTTGTGAGTCCAAACAGTGAGACTGTGAATGGCGTTGAATTTCACCATTTAAAAAAAAAAAAATGCTCCTAGGTCTAATAGTCAGTTTTTAATAATATACATTATCTCACAAAATTGAATACACCCCTCACATTTTTGTAAATATTTTATTATTAAGAAATTACACTTTGCTACAATGTAAAGTAGTGAGTGTACAGCTTGTATAACAGTGTAAATTTGCCGTCTCCTCAAAATAACTCAACATACAGCCATTAATGTCTAAACCGCTGGCAACAAAAGTGTGTACACCCCTAAGTCAAAATGTCAAGATTAGGCCCAATTAGCCATTTTCTTCCTGATGTCACGTGACTCGTTAGTGTTACAAGATCTCAGGTGTGAATGGGGAGCAGGTGTGTTAAATTTGGTGTTATCGCTCTCACTCTCTCATAATGGTCACTGGAAATTCAACATGGCACCTCATGGCAAAGAACTCTCTGAGGATCTAAAAAAAGAATTGTTGCTCTACATAAAAATGGCCTAGGCTATAAGAAGATTGCCAAGACCCTGAAACTGAGCTGCAGCACGGTGGCCAAGACCATACAGCAGTTTAACAGGACAGGTTCCACTCAGAACAGGCCTCGCCATGGTCGACCAAAGAAGTTGAGTGCACTTGCTCAGCGTCATATCCAGAGGTTGTCTTTGGGAAATAGACGTATGAGTGCTGCCACCATTGCTGCAGATGTTGAAGGGGTGGGGGGTCAGCCTGTCAGTGCTCAGACCATATGCCGCACACTGCATCAAATTGGTCTGCATGTCTGTCGTCCCAGAAGGAAGCCTCTTCTAAAGATGATGCACAAGAAAGCCTGCAAACTGGTTGCTGAAGATAAGCAGACTAAGGACATGGATTACTGGAACCATGTCCTGTGGTCTGATGACACCAAGATAAACTTTATATATTCAAATGGTTTTCAAGCGTGTGTGGTGGCAACCAGGTGAGGAGTACAAAGACAAGTGTGTCTTGCCTACAGTCAAGCATGGTGGTGGGAGTGCCATGGTTTGGGGCTGCCTGAGTGCTGCCAGAACTGGGGAGCTACAGATCATTGAGGGAACCATGAATGCCAACATGTACTGTGACATACTGAAGCAAAGCATGATCCCCTCCCTTCAGAGACTGGGCCCCAGGGCAGTATTCCAACACGATAACGACCCCAAATACACCTCCAAGGTGACCATTGCCTTTCTAAAGAGGCTGAGGGTAAAGGTGATGGACTGGCCAAGCATGTCTCCAGACCTAAACCCTATTGAGCATCTGTGGGGTATCCTCAAACAGAAGGTGGAGGAGCAAAAGGTCTCTAACATCCACCAGCTCCGTGATGTCGTCATGGAGGAATGGAAGAGGACTCAAGTGGCAACCTGTGAATCTCTGGTGAACTCCATGCCCAAGAGGGTTAAGGCAGTGCTGGAAAATAATGGGGTCCACACAAAATATTGACACCTTGGGCCCAATTTGGACATTTTTACTTAGGGGTGTACTTACTTTCGTTGCCAGCGGTTTAGACATTAATGGCTGTGTGTTGAGTTATTTTGAGGGGGCAGCAAATTTACACTGTTATACAAGCTGTACACTCACTACTTTACATTGTAGCAAAGTGTAATTTCTGTGTTGTTGTCACATGAAAAGATATAATAAAATATTTACAAAAATGTGAGGGGTGTACTTACTTTTGTGAGATACTGTATGTCAACCTCAAAATTAAATTTTACACTAAAACTTGCAGGATGTAAAATGATCAGCTGAGGAACTCTAAACAAAGTTAGTTATACAGAGGGCTGGATGAGGCCGTCTGTTCACTCTCCTGCCATCAGGGCCTGATTTACCATTAGACACAGAAGGTTCCAGAGACACGGAGGCAGCTTTTCTTTGTATAGTTATCGGGCACGCATTTTTTTTACTATAATCAGCAGAAATTCAGGCATGCTTATTTATATACAGTATATATCTGTTCAGTCATATCCAGCTCTTCTATGATTCAACACAAGACTTTTCCATAGAACTTTCATGAGGTAGATCACAAGGTCTTTCCTCAAACCTCCCTAATTGCTCGGGCTTGGAACCAGCATGTAAAATGTGGTAACACATGTGCATAGCCAATTTGTACACGCATACAATGGCTAATCTGGACAGAAGCAAATTACCCAGCACATCTTTGGATTGTATGTGGAAACCAGAGTACCTGGAGGAAACCCATGTGTACTCAGGGAGAACAGGCAAACTTCATCCAGATAGTGTCCTGGCTGAAGTCCTAACCAAGGACACCAGGGGTCTCTAAACTTTTCAGTACGGGGGCCCACATTGTATAATTTACAAATAATTGTGGGCCGAAAAATCCCACATCAGAGTCCTGCCCTTACATTAGGGTTTCCATCAGAATCCCACCTTAAAGGGGTTGTTACATCACCTATGAAACACTCTCTCTGCTGGCTCTCTCCCTTCTTGATCTGAGCACTACAGTGGGAGGGGCCGTGTTTCCCCACTGACGTCAGCTGGGAGAGAGGAGGAGAGAGCTGGAAGGTCACGTGAGCGCCCTGCGGCGTTGTATATTTCGAGGAGTAATTTTTAAAAACACAGCTACTGCACATTAGATCTACATGTAAGGAAGGGAATGACATCGTTTTTCATCTAGTAATTTTAAACACTGACACACAGAGCTCACAGGCAGAGAGGGAGAGGGTGAGGGGGAGAGGAGAGCTGCAGATGATGGAGGGATATAAACTGACCACGGTGATCAGGGCTCAGCAGCCATGATTATCGTGGTCAGTACGCAGAGGGGAACACGGGAACTGGCAGGATCAGCCAGGTTTTTTACAGCTTACAGAGGGACAAATGGCACAGCGCAAACACTGTTCTGCGTAACATGCTGTAAAGGATCAGAATCTTTTTTTTTTTTTTTTTTAAATCAGGGTCTTAATCAGAGTCTCCCCACCCCCTTAGATTAGGGTCCCTGTTAGAGTTTCCCCTTAGATCGGGGTCCCCATCAGAGCCTCTGTTACATCAGAGTCTGCCTTAGGAGTCCTTGCTTACATTAGGGTCTCTATCAGCGCCCCCCTTACTTCAGGAGCAGAGACCAAATGCAGCCTCTACTGACCTCATTCAGTGCACATTAAAGGGATGGTTCACCGTTACCTATGGGGATAAGGGACCTCTGTAGATAAAAACAAACTGTGCAGCTCTGACTAAAGTTGAATAATGCCCTTGTTATAGGTGTAGGCCATCTATGTACCTCATGAAGCCTGACTGGAATACTCCCAGGACGTTACTAAGTGAAGCCCACTTGTTGCTGCTCACCTCGTCCCCTAACAGGAGTGAGCTCTTTCCCTGATTCAAACCCCCTCATGTGCTCTTTCTCACCCCTGGCGCAGTAGTTCTGAGCTCAGCGTTTGAGAGCTCACTCCTGTGATGGTGGAGGTGAGCAGTAACAAGTAGGCCTCACTTTACAACATCCTGGAAGTCTTCCATTCAGGCTTCATGAGGTATGTAAATGGCCTACACCTATAGCAAGAAAATTATTCATCTTTAGTCAGATATGGATGATTTGTTTTTATCTACAAACAGTCCTTACCTGCATAGGCAGTTTTTTTTTGTAAAGGTGAACTAAATATTTAAGGATATGCCACTGGCCCTAGCTGTGGGCAAGATAAAATCTTGTAGCAGGCTGAACGTGGCCCTAGTTGTGGTTGTAGTTTGGACACCCCTGCGCTAAGCCACTGTGCCACCCATATACTCTTTTATGTACACAGTATCAAAAAATTCTAAGGCTTCAATCACACAGGTGTAATACAATGCCCCTATGTATGCTGGATCTTTTTGCTAGGGGCATGCAGAAAAATCCAACATATAAAAAAATGCTAATTTTGACGCATAATTACATGTGTCAAACTAGTGGCCCTTTGGTATTTAATGTGTGGCCCTTGGACCTTAGCAGTCTGTAGTGGGAACATTAACCACTTCAATACAGGGCTTTTTGTACCTATTCAATACCGGGCCTATTTTGGCACTTCTCTCCTACATGTACAAATCATCATTCTTTTGCTAGAAAATTACTCAGAACCCCCAAACATTATATATGTTTTTTTAGCAGACACCCTAGGGAATAAAATGACGGTCATTGCAACATTTTTTCTTGCACAATATTTGCGCAATAATTTTTCAAACGCCTTTTTAAAAAAAAAAAAATGGTTTCATGAATTAAAAAATAACAAAACAGTAAAGTTAGCCCAATTTCGACAGCGCTTGAGGCCCTAGCTTTTGGAAGGCCTCACAAAAGCTTCCCTACGTACAGTTTAATACAGAAGATATGGAATAAAACTAAATATCTACAGGGGGCCTCAGGTATTACAGAGTTCAGCCCTATCTGGGCAAATGATTCCTATCCCGAGCTAGCCAAATTACAGCATGGGGACAGGTGGAAGAGGTATGGAGTCTGCTACCTGACACAAATTATTGGGAACGGCAAGTTACTGCCCTTTGAGACTTTAAGGGAGGCATATCATTTGCCTGCGAACATGCTTTTCTACTATCTGCAGCTTTGGCATGCATTTACAGCTCAGTCAAGGGTCTCAGAGTGGCATGTAGATTCCCCTCCACTTCTCTTGCAGCTTAGGGGTGCAGAGACGTCTAAGGGCTTCATTTCCCAGAGCTACGGCACGCTGCTTTGTAAATTTCTCACAAAACACCCCCTGACTGTTAAAGGGAAATGGGAAACGGATGTAGGACCCTTGGATGAGGATCAGTGGGAGGAGGCCCTGCAGTCGGTTACCGTATGCTCCCTCAATGTGACACAGCGGCTGACGCAACTATATACACTCCTGAGAGTATACTACACGCCTCACAGACTATATGGTATGGGACTGCTGCCCGCACCGACCTGTACGAGATGTAAAAGAGACCATGGGGACCTGATACACATGCTCTGGCGCTGCCCCAAGTTGCATACCTATTGGAAGGGGGTGATAGACACGCTGAACACAGTATTCCAGGTGTCAGTCCCATTAGATCCGAAACAATGTCTTCTGAATCTGCTAGATGAGCTGGAATGGGAACCCCATATTAGGGAAGCCCTCACTAGGGCCCTTTTCATGGACCGCAAAATGATTATGCAACATTGGAAGTCTGAATCACCCCCCACAGTCAAGGAATGGATTAATGCACTTGGTAACGCACTGAGAATGGAAAAGGTTATATACCAGCATAGGGGATGCTCTGGAAAGTTTGAAAAATTATGGGACCTGTGGTTGGGAACACCGGGGCTAGCTCCGGACGACCTAATTATGGACAGACTTTTGAGACTAAATGTGGGTTGATATGCTACTTAAGTGCGTAGGCACGGGAGTATAATGGGCAGATTGTCCGGGCACAGACAGTGCCTTGGGGGAGGTGCGGTGGCCGCTCATGGCAGTATGAATACTCAGGATGGTGACAATTGTGTTTAAAATTCATTGCATGTATTGTAAGTAGTACGGCCATGTTGACTGTATTTGAAGAGATTATGGTACTTTGGACTGTAAGTGTCAAACTTGAATCAATAAACTTTGTTTTTTTTTCTGGAAAAAAAAAAAAAAAGTTAGCCCAATTTTTTGGGAACATATGAAAGATATTGTTACGCCGAGTAAATAGATACCTAACATGTCACGCTTTAAAATTGCGCACACTCATGGAATGGCGCCAAACTTCGGTACTTAAAAATCTCCATAGGCGACGCTTTAATTTTTTTTACAGGTTACCAGGTTAGAATTACAGAGGAGGTCTAGTGCTAGAATTGTTGCACGCGCTCTAACGCACGCGGCGATACCTCACATGCGTGGTTTGAACGCCGTTTACATATGTGGGCGACTTACGTGTGCATTCGCTTCTGATCGCGAGCTACCGGGGACAGGGGCGTTTTATTTATTTTTTATTATTATTTAATTATTTATTTATTTTACTTATTTATTTATTTTTTTACAATGATTTTACTTTTTTTTTTTTTGATCACTTTTATTCCTATTACAAGGAATGTAAACATCCCTTGTAATAGGAATGTCTGTGACAGGTTCTCTTTATTGAGAGATGCGGGGTCAATAAGACCCCACATCTCTCCTCCAGGCTGGAAAGCATGAGATCAGTGAATTTTTTTTCACTGATTTCATACTTACAGCCGCAATGGCGGCTTTGTTTACATTTGAGGACCCGGGCGTGACGTCATCACATCGCGCCCGGGCCTCCGACGATCATAGAGATGACTGGTGACCATCTGGTCACCAGTCATCTCTATGCTCATCACGTGACTCCACCAACGGCGCCGGAAGATTCGCTCCGGGTCCCCGATCGCACGGGGGAGCCCGGAGAAGCACCGGATGGCGGCGGGAGGGGGGGTGTCCCCTCCCGCCGCCTATAAGAACGATCAAGCGGCGGAACCGCCGCTATGATCGTTCTTATGGTGCACAGAATCGCCGGCACTTTAAAAGGATATCTGAATGATGCCTCTAGCTGCAGGCATCATTCAGATATCCCCCTACAAAGCCGAGGACGTCATATGACGTCCACCCAGGATGGGAGATCCCATCTGTGGACGTCATTTGTCTATGGCTGGGTAGGGAAGTGGTTAATTAGGGTAATGGCATTCATTTCTACTAGTCTCATGTAATATGTTACTACTTTGGTATTGTCTCATGCAGCCAAATATGTATCACGACCAACACTCTCTGACCCTCATTTCCTCTATTAGGTCTGCAGTTTCTGACAGTCCTCCCCAGCATTACATACTGTATTTTAAATATTATGTGGAACCCTTTGGTGATGTCAGGGGCCACATTTTAGGCTCCCTTTAGCTCATATGTTGACAACCACTGGTTTATGTGCATTTACTGGTGTATAGTGATTAGAAGCATTGGAGTGTGGGAGGAGACCAGAGTACCTAGTGCAGGGGTCTCCAAACTTTCTAAACAAAGGGCCAGTTTACTGTCCTTCAAACTTTAGAGGGGCCGGACTATGGCCAGTGGGAGAAGAAAATGTCCTGGTGTAGGTGGGAGTGAACAACACCCCATCATTGGTGTCAATGAGAGGAATAATGCCCCATGATTTGTGTTAGAGAGAGGAATTGTGCCCCATGATTGGTGTCCATGAGAGGAATCAAACCCCACCATTGGTGTCCGTAAAAGGAATAGTGCCTCATAGTTGGTGTCCATGAGAGGAATAGTGTCCCATTATTGGTATCTGTGAGAGGAATAGTACCCTACTATTGATGTTAGTTAGAAAAAAGTGCCCCATCATTGGTTTTATTGGGAGGAATAGTGTCCCATCATTGCTGTCAGTGGGTGAATTAGTGCCCCACTGTTGTTGTCAGTGGAAGGAATTATGCCCCATAGACAAAGGAAAATGGGATTTTAAGGGCAATGAAATGATATATAAAAATATATAGAAATGTAGAAAAGTATGCATTTATTACAATAAATAGAAAAACATGGGGGCCACCAAGTGGCACACAATAAAAACAACAACAGTTGTACATAGAAAATGCATAATGGTAGAAATCACAATGAAATGACTGTATGGAGAACCCCAGGAATCCAAGGATGCAGCAGCTGGGTAACCTCCAGTATTCCTGGGGTTCTCCATACAGTCATTTCATTGTGATTTCTACCATTATGCATTTTCTATGCACAACTGTTGTTGTTTTTATTGTGTGCCACTTGGTGGCCCCCATGTTTTTCTATTTATTGTAATAAATGTATACTTTTCTACATTTCTAATATATAATTTCATTGCCCTTAAAATCCCATTTTCCTTTGAGGTATTTTTCTGTGTCTATTCATGGGGATGGTGACAATGCACATGACAATCTTTGGGAGTCTAATATATTTTTTGTGGAATTGTGCCCCATTGTTTATGTCAGTGGGAGGAATAGTGCCCCCTGGGCCTGATAAAGGCAAGCAAAGGGCCACGTCCGGCCCCCAGGCTGCAGTTTGGAGACCACTGACCTAGAGGAAACCCACGCAGGTACAGGAAGAACACACAAACTCCAGGCAGCTAGTGCCGTGGTTGGGATTTGAACCAACAACCCTAGTGCTGCTAGGCAGAAGTGCTAACCACTTAGCACTGCCCTGCCCTGTGTTTATGTGCATGTGTGCGTAGATTCTGCCAGTAAACTCCTCTCTGAATGCAGGGTTGATGCATTTTCTATTATGCCTCTGAACGCTGCTCCAAAATCCGCACATAAACGCCACAATGTGCATGAACGCATTTGCTGAAATACAGCTGTGTTCAGAAACATAAAAAAAAAAAAAGAAAGTGCAGTTTTTCTTGTCCATGTGCATAGGGCCTAATCTAGGTTACACAAGACAATATTCTGTGTTGTAGGGATGATCCTAGCAAAGGGGGATGTTGCTTTGTGCACCAAATTTTATGTGCCCACAAGATCCAATGATGGGAATCCAGGCCTGCCTGTCATTTCTGCTTCATGTCAGGGTATGTCCTGCAGGCTATTAGCTGGGGAGAAACCCAGAGACAAATTATGCCGCTGCTCTGTGTATATGCTGTGGATGACTCCTATTCAGATATAATTTGTACAAGAAAAAAAAAAGAACGAGAGATACACAAATGTACTACTCCATCATTGACATGGAAAACTTTTATCTCCTTTATTGTCATTTTACTAACAGAATAAAAATACTTGCATAGTAAATAATACATGTGTACACTAATACTTAACAGATGTGAACAATGAACATATTATTTATGTTATAGCTAAACCAGAAAAACCTGTTGGGTTTTAGTAGTTGTAAATCCTAAACCCCCGGTGCCCAACCTGCGGCCCAAGGGCCATATGCGTCCCTTTGGTATATAATGTGCGGCCCAAAGGCGATATGCGACCCTTTAGTATATAATGTGTGGCCCAAGGGCCATATGTGTCCCTTTGGTATATAATGTGTGGCCCAAGGGCCATATGCGGCCCTTTGGTGTATGATGTGCGGCCCTCAGACCTCAGCAGTCTCTAGTGGGAGCCAGTGGAGGCCCGTCCATTATGGGTGCCCGAGCGCTGCCCCCTCTATCAACGGCCGCCACCCCCACATATGCGACCCTTTGGTATATAATGTGCGGCCCAAGGGCCATATGCGACCCTTTGGTATATAATGTGTGGCCCAAGGGCCATATGCGGCCCTTTGGTGTATGATGTGCGGCCCTCCACAGTCTCTAGTGGGAGCCAGTGGAGGCCCGTCCATTACAGGTGCCCGAGCGCCGCCCCCTCTATCCACGGCAGCCACCCCCTCTATCCACGGCCGCCACCCCCTCCACCTTCTAGCGATGCGATGCTCTATCCATCGCCGCCGCCACCCCCTATTCATGCGTCTGGCCCCTTTCAGGACCCCGGGCGCCTGAATTACAGCGGTTGGGGGTGTTTTTTGAAGCACCTGATTAGAGCCAGAGGCTCTAATAGGCTTCAAAATAGGGTGGGCTCGTTGTGCAGAGCATTGCGCTCCGAGCCCACCCAGGTGTTACAACAGCAAATGAATATTCGCTGTTGCAACACTGATCCTCCTCCCGGCCAATCGGGAAGCGGGTCTGATACCCGTCACCCGATTGCCGGAAAGGACAGGCGATCCTATTGGACGCCTAGGAGGAGAGGAGGAGACGCATGCCGGAAGCCCTGATGCCCCGATCCCCCCTGCTCGATCCCTGCCGCTGCCCAATGCCCTCCCCTGAGATGGGGTAAGTGGACCGACCAGTGGACAGCGAGCAGGGGGCTGGGGGGCTTTGAGGTGCCGCGGAGGGGTGGGTGGTTGTTTGCCGCCCCCCCCCAAAACAAAGCCACGAGCCGCCACTGATGGGAGCATTGATTAGGGTAATAACACTGATCACTACTAGCCTCATGTAACATGTTCCCAGCTTCTGCAGCATATCCTCAGCCAACAATGTATCCTATCCACACTCTCTGACCCTCATTTCCTCTAATAGGTTTCTGACAGTCCTGTTAAACATTACATATATTGAACATTATGTGTGGCCCTTTGGTGATGTCATGGGCTGCATTTGAGGCCCTCTTTAGCTCTCAAGTTGACAACCATTGCCCTAAGGCCTCATTCACACCTGCATACTACAGCATACGCCCCTACGAGGGCCATGTTTTCCAGCACGGGGTGCACAGGTGTTCTCTGGATCCCTGTGCAGGCAGTCCCTGGACAGCCATGCAAAGTGCAGTTGCAAATTGACAGCCATGCAAGTAGGGGTGCGTGGCCCCAAAAGCACACCTATGCATCCAAAGGGGTGCAAACACAGCCTTTGCATGGGCGTATGCTATAGTATGCCGTGTGAACAAGTGAACCTGTTCAGACGGCCAGATGATTCAGTTAGCATTTACTTCCTGGAATCAATCTGCCTTTAGCTCAGGCATGCAGGCAGGATGGTGTGTTTAGCTGAGAAAGCCCCTCCTCCCCTCCTCCAGATGAAAGATATATATCCCATACCTCCCAACAATTTGAGATGGGAATGAGGGACACCTACTACCAAACGTATGTAGGCATAGGACACACCCCCTGCCACACCCCCTTAAAAGGAGAATTAACCAAAAAAAAAAGTTAATTAAATCCACAACAGCTTTTTTTTTACCAATTCTATTCCTTTATATTGCCTTTTAAAATTTACAAATGCAGAAATGTAAAATTTGGATAAAAGGTTTAGCACTGGGAAACACTTTTTGAAAGATAAAAAGTGCATTTTACATACAGCTTTATAGATCAGACCAGAATGAGGAGGAAAGAGGGACAGAGGGACATCAGGGACAGTTGGGAGCTATGAGATCCTAAAATATCCATTGAAGACTCCTGGGATGTATGACATCATTTTGGCCTAGGCCAGAAACCAGGAAGCAATGGAAGAAATGTAAAACAAGTAAATATAAAATATCTTCCTTTCTATTTACTAAGCCTAGCAGCATAAGGATTTAAAATGGTTCATGTTGATTGAGAGAGTTTAGGTTTGTATTAGGGTAAGGTGACCAGATTTTTTAAATGAAATCTGGGGACATATTTTTTTTTTTTACTAGTAATGGCGGCAATCAGCGGCTCTCTGCCTGTCGCCGCCGCCCGCCTCACAGCCTGTCAAGTCTTACTCTCCGGGCCCCGGCTACTACTGGGTGGGGTGCGGAGGAAGATCACTCCGCCAGGGAAGGGAAGGAGATAAGCAGGCAGGCGGCTGGCCGGGACTTGAGCCAAGGCAGAAGAACATGCGAGCGGAGCTGAATGGGCACCCGAAACTGAAGAAATATTCCCTCCGCTCCGACCAGCACATGATCATCAGAAAGGGGCACAGATAATGGAAAAAATACACCCCCCTAAGCTAGTAGGAGTGGCGGGGGTGTGTAGTTCAGATTATTATTTTTTTTATTCTGCACTGACTGTCTTTGAAATTGCTCCATCCCCTGTTCAAATCCAATCCGGGGACAAAACCGGGGACAGACTTGGTCCAGGGACAGTGTCCTCAATCCGGGGACTGTCCCCTGAAACAGGGGATGTCTGGTCACCCTATATTAGGGATTCATGTTGTGTAATTTGTGATCACCCTTGGGACACACATGGCAGAGACTTGACTTCAGTGAAAGATGAATTCTGATTGGTCACTCTCAGTCAGTACATCTTGTATACGGCTCTTTCTCTTTCTGAATAGTCCTGTATATTTATACTGCATGAGGGTTAGTGTAGGATGTACATTGAATCCCTGGTTCTCTTTAAAACATGTCTTCTTGTTAATTTTAATGTGTTATCTGATCAGTGACGGTGTGTTTATCTGCTTGAAAGAGATCTGTTGTCTTGCAGAATGATGACTTCTTGAAACCCAAACCACAATCAAAGAGTTGTATTTTAAATAAATGAACCTGTGGCCGAAGCCAGCTATATCCAGTGATTAATACAGCAGACGGCGATGTGCAGAATGTCTTAGGGCAGCCCATCAGAATTCACATTATTCATCTCACGACTCTAAATTGATGAAAAGTGGAATTATGCTCCTTGTCAAAGTAGATGTGAACTCTGACTGAATGGCATTTACTTTGGAAAAGCATTTCATATCATAAACAATTGCCATACGTTTTCCTTTTTTTAAATTCTTTGTTGCGCCTCAGTACTGCACATCTCCTGCATCCTCTTTGCAGCCATGACCTATCTACTTCACACCAGTGATGACTGCGTACCATTTCTCAAGGTGGAATTTGTGTTGCCACAGCAGCTTGCATCCCCCCCCCCCCCCCCAGGAAGTCTCGGCTCTATCGTTTCTAATTTGCTAAATACAGTCTGTTGGCCTTTAGTAAATCAACCCCAGTATGTACTTCCATCATACGCAATGGGGTTAATTGACTAAAACTGGAGAGTGAAAAATCTGGGGCAGCTCTGCATAGAAACCAATCAGCTTCCAGGTTGTTGTTTTTTTGTCAAAGCTTAAAGTGGTTGTAAACCCTTATAACAAAATTTTTGCTACAGGTAAGCCTATAATAAGCTGACCCTACCATCTGAATGTCGCTGAAATTGAGACTCATCAGACCAGGCAATGTTTTTCCGATCTTCTATTGTCCAATTTTGGTGAGCCTGTGCGAATTGTAGCCCATCTGCTTCAAGGTTCGATAGAGTTCAGAGATGCTATTCTGCATACCTTGGTTGTAACGAGTGGTTATTTGACTTACTGTTGCCTTTCTGTCGTCTGCCTATTCTCCTCTGACCTCTGACATCAATTTTTCTCCACACAACTGCCGCTTACTGGATATTTTCTCTTTTTTGGACCATTCTCTGTACACCCTAGAGATGGTTGTGCGTGAAAATCCCAGTAGATCGGCAGTTTTTGAAATACTCAGACCAGCCCGTCTGACACCAACAACCATGCCACGTTCAGTCACTTAAAGTGTTACTAAACCCACAAAAGTGACAGGGCTGCCCCCTGTCTCCACTACTGTTCATTCTTTCCCTGGAACCGTTCTTACACCACATCAGAGATAACCAGTCCATCAAAGGCGTCCAGTCAGGCCGATGTCACCACAAAGTGGCAGCTTATGCTGACGACCTCTTGTTTTACATTACCGAGCCCCTCACCTCTTTACCCTCCTTGTTACAGGAACTGAAGCGGTACGGCACCCTGTCTAACTTTAAGGTTAACTTACAAAAATCAGAGGCCTTAAATGTATCCCTGTCAGACCCCACCATCTCTAACCTAAGACCCTTCTTCCCGTTTAAATGGGCTGCCCGCTCGATTCAATACCTAGGAACAAACATTTCAGTAAACTTACAAGACATTGTTGCCCTCAACTTCCGGCCCCTTTTATCCACACTCTCGACTGATCTTGGGAGGTGGGACTCCCTGGCCCTTTCCTGGTTTGGCCGTTGCAACGTACTAAAAATGAACGCAATGCCCAGACTTCTGTATTTATTGCAGGCACTACCCGTCAAGATACCTCAGACATTCTTCCATGCCGTACGTTCTATGGCGTGGTAAACGTCCGCGTCTCAGCAGAGCACTCCTACTACGACCAAAGTTCAAAGGCGGTATTGGATTCCCAGACCCAGCCCTGTACTATACTGCGGCACATATGACCAGGGTTGTGGACTGGTGCCGTCACAGCGATTTAAAGCTCTGGGTGTCGCTGGAGCGGGAGGCGGCCGGGGCCCCCCTGGCGGGTCTTCCCTGGGCGGAGAATACTCCTGCCACCCACCTGAATTCTCACCCACTGATTGGGCCAACTCTTGGGGAAATGAAAAGGTTTTTCCGTTTAGCTTCGCTGCAAAACTTTCCATCCCCACTGACGCCACTTGTGGGTCACCCAGATTTTGAACCTGGCCTTACCGACCCGTCATTTCTCTCACAAGCCCCACGGGGACTCTTGAGGGCTTCCTCATTCTTATGCTCCACAGGCTGGCTCACTAAGGAGAACTTGATATCAGGTCAAGCCCCACTTTCATTAGACCGTTGGAGGATCAACCAACTTTCTCACTTTCTCAGCTCTCTGCCTAAACCAGCTCGCTTCATTAGAACGCTTCACTCCTTTGAGGAACTTTGCCTGGGGGAGGGACCGGTCAGGAGGTCCTTGTCTACCTCCTACAAATCCTTGCTAGACCTTTACGCTAACGAAGACCCCCCATTCTTAGCTAAATGGGAGAGAGACCTGCAAGTCACCTTCACAGAACCCCAAAAAGACCGTATACTCTTTTTTGCACAGAAGTCCTCTCTATGCAGCAAATATTAAGAGACCGCCTATAAAGTAGTGACACGCTGGTACAGAACTCCGTCCGTGCTGGCTAAGATATTCCCGCTACAAAATGACCGATGCTGGCGATGCGGCCTACACAGAGGCACCCTACTGCACATTTTTTGGGACTGCCCTGTGCTCCAAACTTTTTGGCAGCCGGTACTCAAGCTCATACAGGAACTCACGGACGTCTCCCTTCAGGACAACCCTGCTGCGGTTCTCCTTAACCTTACTCCCCTATCACGGCAACGTTACCATAAATCCCTCCTCAAGCATCTTCTTGGTGCTGCTCGGGCCTGCATCCCGCCACTTTGGAAGCAACAATGTGCGCCAACGGTGGCCCAATGGCTTGCAAGAGTGAAGGACATTGAGCAAATGGAAGATCTGACCTCCGCGTTGCGCGACAAGTCGGAGGAACATAAGTCCAGATGGATTCACTGGAACCTCTTTCGCTTCTCTGACGAATTCCCACAATACATGGCATGAGCCACCTTCTAGGATCCTCATTACCAGTTCAGTATTATCGACCTGGGCTCCTGGGGGGCGAATCGCCCCTTCCCCCCCCCCTTTTTTTTTTTTTTTCTTCTTTCTTTTTCTATCTTTTTTTTTTCTTTCTCTTTTTCCTCTTTCTTCTCTCTCTGTTCAAATCAAAAAACAACAAAACGCGATGAGCACAGATGTTCAGGTTTATCCTTTATTAAACTTCAGCGAGCGGTATGACTCACATGCAACTGTTTTGTTCGGTTAATATGCTCACTACAATCTTATTGTAATGCAAAGTTGTCTTGATGTTCATATCTGTGTCTTATCTTTAAATAAAAAAAAATAAAAAATAAAAACCCACAAAAGTAAAAGCAGTCTGTATATGCAGTAAAGCATGCTTATTATACTCATTGTGGAACCTAAGGGGTTAATCCTCCGCATTGTGTAAAAAGGCTGTTTGATCCTGTATGCACAGATCCACCTCCTCTTGCATTGTCCCCATAACATGTCTGGATAAGACAGAGTTACTGGAGTCAGGCTGCACATGCTCAGTTTGGTGTGTATTGCTAGCACAGGGCCAATCAGCACTGTCCAGACAGAGGGTCAGGGGTCCTGCATCCTGATGGGACAGCCAGTGCAGTATGAAAATTCCTCCTACAAGCTTTAGCTTAACCAGACACTGATAGAAGTCATAAGACTGCTATATACTTCTGATGAGAAAAGGTATTTAGCAGTTTATATTTACTAAAATGATTGCGTTTCCATGTTCTGTGTACTGTGGGAGACCAGATATAGTGAATGAAGGGTCCTGGGTTTAGTAACACTTTAAATCCTCTTTCTTCCCTTTTCCGATGCTCAGTTTGAACTTCAGCAAGTCGCCATCACCACGTCTAGATGCCTAAACGCAATGAGTTACTGCCATGTGATTGGCTGATTAGTTATTTGTGTTAGGGCACTTTCACACTGGGGCGAGCGGACGTTGGCGGTAAAGCCCTGCTATTTTTAGCGATGCTTTACCGTTGTTTTAGCTGCGCTCTCCAGCCATTAGCGGGGTGTTTTTAACCCCCGCTAGCGGCTGAAAAAATGTTTAAATCTCCCGCAAAACGCCGCTGCAGCGGCATTTGCCAGTGCTTCGACGGCGCTGCCCATTGATTTCAATGGGCAGGGGCGCTTTAGGAGCGCTGTATACACCGCTCCTGAAGCGTCTCAAAGATGCTGCTAGCAGGACTTTTTTTAGCGTTCTGCTAGTGCACCGCTCCAGTGTAAAAGCCCCTCCGGCTTTCACACTGGAGTGACAGGAGAGGAGCCTTACAGGCGCTTTGCAGCTATAGCGTCTGTAAAGCGCCACAGTGTGAAAGTAGCCTTACCAAGCAATTGAACGGGCGTACCTAATAAAGTGGCTGGTTAGTGTATATACATTTTATAAAGTAGCAGTGATTTTTTATTTTTTTTTGCAGAATATTCAAAAATATATTGGGATTAAATTACAGTGATACCTCGGTTCACGGACTTAATTCGTAAAATGACTCTGGTCGTGAACCGAATTGGTCGCGAACCGAGGCAAATTTTCCCATAGGGTTCAATTTTCCCATAAGGTTCAATTTTCCCATAGGGTTAAATTTTTCCATAGGGTTCAATGCTTAATCAGGTTAATCCGATCTGAACTTTTTTTTTTTTTTTGATCCACAAAAAATTGGAAACAAAGTACAGTATAGTACAGTTTGAAGAGAGACAACACTACCGCTCTGCACTTTCTTTTCAACAACATGCTTGCTCTGAACAGACTTGTCACCTTCATTACTGCTCTGCACTTTGTTCTTACCACCATGCTTGCTCTGAATGTTCTTTGGAGCCATGCTGGATGTTCGGTACAGTATAGTATGTGATAAAAAGAACACAAAAAAGCTTTACAGCAAGTGTGCACAGGGATGTACCCGAGTGTTTCCGAACCTTTCCGAGGGTTTCCGAGATCAGCCGAGCTGTCCCTGAGTATTTCCGAGGCCCCCCCCACCTCTGGCCACATGCGGTATTGCATGCCATAGAAGTCAATGTGGAACGAATTATCTTCGTTTCCATTGACTTCTATGGGGAAACTCGCTTTGATATGCGAGTGCTTTGGATTACAAGCATTTTCCTGGAACGGATTATGCTCGTAATCCATGGTTCCACTATATATATATATTTTTTTTATAATATGAGTTGTTTTTCAGAAATAAATTAGGGTGATGCCATGCAGTCAATTGAGATGGAAAAAATGTGTTATTGGGGGTCTTTCTTTAAATTGCGACCCCGGCCTGAATCAAAGAAACCATACTGTCACTGCTTAATATGGACGAGTGCACTTTAATGAGACTGACGCCAGAAAGTGGAACAGATTCAACAAACAGTCATGAGGTTTACTCTGATACAGTCAGTGCCGGCTGCCTACCATTCACTGTATTCTCAGGCTGCTGTGCCATACGCTTCTGCATTTGTTAATCAGTAGTGATGGCATTGTCAGGTGTGAGTCAGACACCTAGTGACGGCCGTGTCCCCTAAATGGAAGTACTTATTGTTCCCATATTAAACTGGGGAGGCAGTGGGCGGTGATTGCATGAATGGATGACAGAGTCACTGCTAAACCGAACATATCCGAGCCGTCACAATGGAATAAGATAATTTTCACTTGTCACAAGTGGTGTAAACAGGGCTGGATGTGTTCCATCACGTCCCGTCCCCCCCCCCTGTGACCACAGATATCCTGTAATATAAGTAAGTGCACGTGTGAAAACGGTTATTTCCCAAAAATGTATATCCAGATATGTATGTAAGGTATCAACAGAATGATTAAAGTTGAACGCTAGATTAATGTTAAAAAAACGTATGTATTCATTAAATAACAATTCAAGCAATTAGCAGATATAATCCTTAAAGCAGAACATCACCTAAAAAGGGAAATTCCACATTTTTCCTCCTCCTCAACTAACCACAACTTCCTGGGACACGTCGCGGGTCCTAAATGGCTGCGGGTCCATTCATAAAGCGCAACGCGACAGTGGGGAGATCGCTGTGAGCCAGTAGGAAGTCACAGCCAACTTTGTGTTGGTCTATCACATAAATGCCCAATAAAATACATTTACGTTGCTCGGCATAGTTGATACGCTGAAGGGCCCCCAATCAAAAAAATTATTTGTTTTTTACGCGGCCTTCTATGCCAGGAAGGCCATTCTGCTGCGGTGGAAGGGGCCCTCCCCCCATCCATACCACAGTGGAGGGCCTTGATTAACGCTGCCCTCCCCCTTTACAAGCTTACCTATTTGGGGCGAAACTGCCCCAAAAAATTTGACAGGATCTGGGCGGCATGGGAGAGCGCTGAGCAACAGGCCATGGACTAGGAGCTAGGCTCTCAGATTTGATCGCGAGACACTCTATGAGCTGCGTTGTTATACCCCGGTCATGCAACCATCGTTTGATGACTCCCCCCCCCCCCATCTGCAATACCCTGTTTCATGCCCTGGTCAGGGCCTCCCGTCCCAGAGCAGTATGATAACCCCCCCGGTTTTTATTTATTTAATATTTTTTTTTCCTTCCCATCCCCTGAAGCTGGGCGGGTTCTTTTTGATCCTATTTCTCTTCAGTTGGGGGGTAGGGGTGGGTTCGACTAATCTGACTGTTTATTGATGATGTTGATTCATGTTTGCTCTGTAAGGCCCCATGCACACGAGACGCCGGTGCAAACTCTGCTGAACACACGTTTTTAAAGGCTAAAACCGGCGTTTAAAAACGCCCGTTTTGCCGCGATTATAGCGGCGTTTTACCGCGTTTGCGTCTATAGGCGTTTAGTTAAGAAACATCATAAGACCCTCCCTAAGCTCAAAAATCATTATTATTTAACCATTTCAGCCATTTTGGGAGACCAGCAGCTGAGAGAGCAGCAGTGTACTTGTATTTAGCGTATCACTTGCCACATCATCTGCCACAAGCTGTGGATTGTCCACTTGCCACGTCACCTGATACGTCACCTGGCCACGTCACCTGCCACAAGTTGTGAATTGTCCACTTGCCACGTCACCTGCCACGTCACCTGGCCACAAGTTGTGGATTGTCCACTTGCCACGTCACCTGGCCACGTCACCTGGCCATGTCACCTGCCACGTCACCTGCCACAAGTTGTGGAATGTTCACTTGCCACGTCACCTGCCACGTCACCTGCCACAAGTTGTGAATTGTCCACTTGCCACGTCACCTGGCCACAAGTTGTGGATTGTCCACTTGCCACATCACCTGGCCACGTCACCTGGCCACGTCACCTGGCCATGTCACCTGCCACGTCACCTGCCACAAGTTGTGGAATGTTCACTTGCCACGTCACATGCCACGTCACCTGGCCACGTCACCTGGCCACGTCACCTGCCACAAGTTGTGGATTGTCCACTTGCCACGTCACCTGGCCACGTCACCTGGCCACGTCACCTGGCCACGTCACCTGCCACAAGTTGTGGATTGTCCACTTGCCACGTCACATGCCACGTCACCTGGCCACGTCACCTGCCACAAGTTGTGGAATGTTCACTTGCCACGTCACATGCCACGTCACCTGGCCACGTCACCTGGCCACGTCACCTGCCACAATTTGTGGATTGTCCACCTGCCACGTCACCTGGCCACGTCACCTGCCACAAGTTTTGGATTGTCCACTTGCCACGTCACCTGCCACGTCACCTGCCACAATTTGTGGATTGTCCACCTGCCACGTCACCTGCCATGTCACCTGGCCACGTCACCTGGCCACGTTACCTGCCACAAGTTGTGGATTGTCCACTTGCCACGTCACCTGGCGACGTCACCTGCCACAATTTGTGGATTTCCACCTGCCACGTCACCTGGCAACATCACCTGCCACAAGTTGTGGATTGTCCACTTGCCACGTCACCTGCCACAAGTTGTGGATTGTCTACAGTGCAATGCAAGCAATTACAGTTTTTTTTCATATTTTTTTGATGGTTTTTCATCATTTGCCATCATTTTTGAGATTTCTAATGTAAAAAAATAGGTCACCTTTAAAAACGCTAATAAACGAAATCGCGGCAAAACGCCGGTACCGCGTTTTGCCGCGTTTAGCGGCGTTTAGCCGCGTTTTGCGTCTGAAACGTGGTAAAATTTTGCGTCTGAACCCATTTTTTTGCTTCTGGAAAAACGAGGTTAAACGCAACTGCCTAAAAACGGCAATAAACGAGACTGTGTGCATGGACACATAGGATAACATTGAATGGGTTCAGGAGCAGTTGAAAAAAGTGTCCAACTGCCTCTGAACGCGAGTTTAACAGCAAATAACAGCGTCTCGTGTGCATGGGGCCTAATGATTAAGGGTCTCCCTATCTGTACGCACAACTGCTTCGACGACTAACTTTTAAAGTATTATTTCTGAAGACTATGTATGATCACTGCAATTTTTGTACATATTGTTTTGTTTATTTTCTTTTATAAAATAAAAAACCTTTCTGTTAAAAAAAAAAAAAAAAAAAAAAAAATTTACGCTTTTGGTTGTACAAAATGTGGAAAATTTCAAAGAGTATGAATACTTTTTCAAGGCACTGTATATACTGTATATATCTTTGAAACTGCAGTAGTGAGCTCTCCCTGCCATAACCCTTGGTTCACACCTATGTGTTTTTTAGTGTGTTTTGCAGAAACGCACTGTAGTCCATTTAACCACTTAAGCCCCGGACCATTTGGTAGCTAAAGGACCAGAGGTGAATTCAGAATTTTGCACTGCGCTGCTTTAACTGTAAATTGTGCGGACATGCAATGTTGTACCCAAACAAAATTTGCGTCCTTTTCTTCCCACAAATAGAGCTTTCTTTTAATGGTATTTGATTGCCTCTGCGATTTTTATTTTTTGCGATATAAACGGAAAAAGACCGAAAATTTTGAAAAAAAATGATATTTTCTACTTTTTGTTATAAGAAAAATCGAATAAACTCAATTTTAGTCATACATTTAGGCCAAAATGTATTCAGCCACATGTCTTTAGTAAAAAAAATGTCAATAAGCGTATATTTATTGGTTTGCGCAAAAGTTATAGCGTTTACAAACTAGGGTACATTTTCTGGAATTTACACAGCTTTAAATTTATGACTGCCTATCTCATTTCTTGAGGTGCTAAAATGGAAGGGCAGTACAAACCCCCCCCCCCCCCCAAATGACCCCATTTTGGAAAGTAGACACCCCAAGGAAATTGCTGAGAGGCATGTTGAGCCCATTGAATATTTTTTTTTTTTGTCCCAAGTGATTGAATAATGACAAAAAAAAAAAAAATTACAAAAAGTTGTCACTAAATGATATATTGCTCACACATGCCATGGTTATATGTGGAATTGCACCCCAAAATACATTCTGCTGCTTCTCCTGAGTACGGGGATACCACATGTGTGGGACTTTTTAGGAGCCTAGCCGCGTACGGGACCCCGAAAACCAAGCACCGCCTTCAGGATTTCTAAGGGCGCAAATTTTTGATTTCACTCCTCACTACCTATCACAGTTTTGAAGGCCATAAAATGCCAAAATAGCACAAACCCCCCCAAATGACCCCATTTTAGAAAGTAGACACCCCAAGGAAATTGCTGAGAGGCCTGTTGAGCCCATTGAATATTTTTTTTTTTGTCCCAAGTGATTGAATAATGGCAAAAAAAATTAAAAATTACAAAAAGTTGTCACTAAATGATATATTGCTCACACATGCCATTGTTATATGTGGAATTGCACCCCAAAATACATTTTGCTGCTTCTCCTGAGTACGGGGATACCACATGTGTGGGACTTTTTAGGAGCCTAGCCGCGTACAGGACCCCGAAAACCAAGCACCGCCTTCAGGATTTCTAGGCACAAATTTTTGATTTGACTCCTCACTACCTATCACAGTTTCGAAGGCCATAAAATGCCAAAATAGCACAAACCCCCCCAAATGACCCCATTTTGGAAAGTAGACACCCCAAGCTGTTTGCTGAGAGGCATGGTGAGTATTTTACAGCTCTCATTTGTTTTTGAAAATGAAGAAAGACTTTTTTTTTTTTTTTTTTAATTTTCAAAACTTTGTGACAAAAAGCGAGATCTGCAAAATACTCACAATACCTCTCAGCAAATAGCTTGGGGTGTCTACTTTCCAAAATGGGGTCATTTGGGGGGGTTTTGTTCCATCTGGGCATTCTATGGCCTCCGAAACTGTGATAGGCAGTGAGAAGTGAAATCAAAAATTTACACCCTTAGAAAGCCTGAAGGCGGTGCTTGGTTTTTGGGGTCCCGTACGCGGCTAGGCTCCCAAAAAGTCTCATACATGTGGTATCCCCGTACTCAGGAGAAGCAACAGAATGTATTTTGGGGTGTAATTCCACATATGCCCATGGCATGTTTGAGCAATATATCATTTAGTGACAACTTTGTGCAAAAAAAAAAAAATTGTCTTTTTTCCGCAACTTGTGTCAACATATAAAATATTCCATGGACTCGACATGCCTCTCAGTATATAGCTTGGGGTGTCTACTTTCCAAAATGGGGTCATTTGGGGGGGTTTTGAACTGTTCTGGCATTTTATACACAACATTAGGAAGCTTACATCCACTCTTCTAACCACTTGAAGACAAAGCCCTTTTTGACACTTTTTGTTTACATGAAAACATATTATTTTTTTTGCAAGAAAATTATGTTGAACCCCCAAACATTATATATATTTTTAAAGCAAAGGCCCTACAGAATAGAATGGTGGGTGTTGCATTTTTTTTTCTACACAGCATTTGCGCAGCGATTTTTCAAACTCATTTTTTGGGGAAAAAATACACTTTTTTTAATTTTAATGCACTAAAACACACTATATTGCCCAAATGTTTGATGAAATAAAAAAGATGATCTTAGGCCGAGTACATAGATACCAAACACGACATGCTTTAAAATTTTGCACAAACGCGCATTGGCGACAAACTACATACATTTTTAAAAGCCTTTACAGGTTACCCCGTTAGATTTACAGAGGAGGTCTACTGCTAAAATGACTGCCCTCGATCTGACCTTCGCGGTGATACCTCACATGCATGGTGCAATTGCTGTTTACATATGACGCCAGACCGACGCTTGCGTTCGCCATTGGGCAAGAGCAGGGCAGGACAGGGGTGCTTTTATTTTTATTTTTTTTTATTATTAATTTTGCTTTTGTATTTTATTTTTAAATTGTTCCTTCCATATTTTTTTTTTTTTATCATTTTTATTGTTATCTCAGGGAATGTAAATATCCCCTATGATAGCAATAGGTAGTGACAGGTACTCTTTTTTTTTAAAAACTGGGGTCTTCTAGACCCTAGATCTTTCCTCTGCCCTCAAAGCATCTGACCACACCAAGATCGGTGTGATAAAATGCTTTCCCAATTTCCCAATGGCGCTTTTTATATCCGGGGGGGGGGGGACATTCCCTCCCACTGCTTGTAAAAGCAGTCCAGAGACTAATTAGCCACTAGGATTGCTTTTACATGAAAGCCGGCCGCTGGCTGGAAAGAATGATACCAAGATGATACCTAAACCCGCAGGCATCATTCTGGTATAAACATTCAAAGTCCAGCAACATACCAGTACGTTGCTGGTCCTTGTTGGACATGTATTGTAATCTTTTTTTTTCATGCAGCCAGTTGGCTGAACGAAAAAAGAGATTGATCGGTGGGTATGCCCACCATTAGAATACCGCCCTTCATCCACCCACTTCTAATGATGGGCATACATGCACCATTTATATATGCCGAAGCATGGGGGCATCCTCCCGCAAAAAATTATGCCGCACACACATGGTCAGACTTTTCCACGGGCAAGCCTCCGTCGGAATTTCGACCGTATGTACGCAGCATTAGAAGCAAAATCGCTCCTCCGCTCCTCCACCCCTGCTGCCCCAATGCTTCGGCATATATGCTTTTTTTTTTTAACTGTGGTGGTGAAATCACCTCCTACAGCACTGGAGTCGCAGGGATCAGGCCTGTCTCTGCGAACGCTGCAGTTATGTGTGTTGTGTTTTGTAAGTGACAGTGATCGATCGATACTGCACTTGGGTGGCCTGGGCTGGACGGAGGGGCAAAACGCAGGTGCTAGCAGGTATCTGGGCTGATCCCACTAACACTGCGTTTTTGGGAACCCTAAACTGCTGGGAACGCTAGTATAGATCTGATCAGATATTGAGCTGATCAGATACTATACCACTAAGGGGGGTGTATGCTTCACGCGTGGATGTTAGCGTTACTGGCACTAACCTGACGCTGCCTGGGGTGTTTTTCAACCTCACCTACTATGTAACTATGTAACTCGCCCCTGTAGCCAATTTTCGATCCACGTACTGTACTCACTCTTTGGTCCATGCCAACAGACCTTAGTAATTATTTTAATAAAAATAGTACCTTTTTCCTGATAGATATACAACTGTCACATGTCCTAGCTTTTTCCTAGCCTGTCTGTAGGGAAACATAAGCAGGAGGAGCTCCCCTGCTACTGGTCACATGTTTAAAAAAAAAACAGCCTTTGGAATACTGAGTAAAAATAAATAATTAATACCATTAAACTGTTTTAAATTGTCATACAAATATATATTTGAAATCAAATCTTTATTATTTTTTGGCAATAACATGGTGTGGGCGGATTTCTGCCCGTCACAGGCTGTGTCACGCCCCTCCAGCCTGTCTCTTAGAATAAGAGGGAGGTGAAGTCTCCATCAATCTACATGTAATATCCTGCCCCCATTGTGTTTAGCTGGTTAGTGAGCATAGAGGGGGAGGGAGGGAGTGGGCAATCATTTACCACACCCACATGTGTGACTCTATAGTCACATGGGCTGCTCAGATGTGATAAGAAGGAAATGCTCAGCATAGAAACTCGCTGAAAACTGAGCATGTGCAAAGCTACCACCACTGCTCTGCAAAATCCTTAGCTGCATTGGGGACATGAAAAGAAAGTGGAAAGCAGCAGGATCAACCAGGTTTTTTGCAGAATACAGAAAATCTCATAGTGACTGGGTGACAGTGAACAGCATACAATACACCATTTACTGATAGTTTTTTAGTGACACTTCAATAGGTTAAGGGCACTTTCATACGGTTGTTTAGCCGCATACACCAGATTCCGGGGGTAAGATTCAGATTAAATGGCGGCTGACTGGGGAACTCGGGTGACTTGCCTCAAGTCCCGCTTCCTGATTGGCCGGGAGGAGGATCAGTGTTACAATAGCGAATATTCATTCACTATTGTAACACACCTGGGTGGGCTCGGTTCGCATTCTTTGCGCCCCAAGCCCACCCTATTTTGTAGCCTATTAGAGCCTCTGGCTCTAATCAGGTGCTTCAAACCCCCCTGCCCCCCATTGGAATCCATGCATCTAGTTTCTTGCAAGGGGCCGGATGCATGGCTGGGGGGGGGGGTCACCCGTGCGCCCTTAATGAACTGGCCATCCCTGTTCAGATTCTTGCAGCTGGATTGCAAAGTGCATGCGAACAACAGCAGCCAGTCTGACAGCACGCATGTAGCTGCACACCTATTGGTTATATGTGGTTAGGGACGGGTGACGGAACACGGACGCATCTGATTGCATCCATACTTGAACAATCGCCCCTAACCACAAGGAGCCCCATGATGTGCAGCTACATGCGAACAGCGAGGGCCACTGTCAGCCTGTCATTAGTTTATATGGAGCGCTATTTGCATGCACCTTTCATTCCAGCCGCAAGAACAGGCTGATTCTTACTGCTTAGAATCCGGTGTATGCGGCTAAACAGCCGTGGGAAGGAGGCATGTGACCAGGTTTACTTTAAGTAAACTGCACAAGAGTGACCAATATTTACACATAGCAATATTCTTTTATGAAACAACTAACCGACAAATGGAACAGTGAGTCACTTCTCAGATTTCCCAGACACTCGGTTGGAAGAAAACAGCAGCGTGCGCTGTGGAAACTGATATTAGCAGTTTAATGAAGGACAATGAAGTGCGACAAACATCTTTTTAGAAAACTCACACATCAGTGGACTTTTGTTATATTGTAACACATGATTCCCGTTACCTCTATTATGCGGCTGACACTCTCCTGCGATTGCCAGCCGTCCACGATTTCCAGAGAAGGTCCCGGGAATTGGCCCCGGTTTTCAAATTTGACTGAATGTGAAATAAAAATTTCTCTTTTTTCCTTCCGTCGGCGGAGCGGATCGGATGACAACGGACTCTACGGTCCGTCGTCATCCGATTCCCCATAGGGGAGAGCGGCGCTCTGACAGGGCGGTCCCTGCACAGTGTGCGGGGACCGCCCAGTCATCCGTCGGCTCAGCTGGGATCAACGGAGCGATCCCCGCTGAGCAAGCGGAGTTTCACGGGGCGGATCTGCACGGATCCGCCCCGTGTGAAAGGACCCTTAAGCTCCCCTTTAAGTCTGAATTCCATAACCACAATTTAGTATAAATAAATGATAACTATCGTATTTATCGGCATATAACATGCACTTTTTTCCCTTTAAAATTAGGGGGAAATCGTGGGTGCGTGTTATGCGCCGAACGGCTGCCTCGGAGGGAACGAGCGCCGCCGAAATAGACAGAGCCGAGTGAACTGTGTACTCCGCGCCGCTCGCAGTCACGCCTCCCGTCATTGGACCGGTGTTATGCCGGGCCAAGGGGCGGGACTGCGAGAGGAGACGAGTACACAGGACATGCGGCTCTGTGTATCTCGGCGGCGCTCGTTTCCTCAAGGCTGCAGATTGACACTGGATGGGGGCAAGGCTGTAGATGGATGGCAAGGCGGCAGATAGATGGCAAGGCGGCAGATAGATGGCAAGGCTGCAGATGGATGGGGGCAAGGCTACAGATGGATGGGGGCAAGGCTGCAGATGGACACTGATCATTCTGCATTGATGGGCATTTAAAATGTAAGATTTTTCCTTAAACTTCCCTCCTAAAAGTTTTTTTCCTTAAACTTCCCTCTTTTTATGCGCCGATAAATACGGTAGTTCTAATATAACGATCAACACTAGAATCAAATCATAAATGTACTACTGTTCACCTCAACCATATACTGTACATTCATCTATAAACACCCCAATCAGTGCTTTCAAAATGGCCGCACATTAGTCACTCAGTAATTGGTTCTGTAGATGAGCTGTCACAGGACTCCCCTGGACCCCCAAGGAGATTTTTTTTTACTATGCATGCATCTAGAAAAGGAATACAACAGGGAGAGCTAAGTTCTCCAGGACAGCTCTGCATCAGCACCTGATTCTTCAAGGACACATCACAGCACCCAATGAGAGACTATATTAGAGGAATCATCCATTCACTGAAACCAATGTATAGCTTAAACCTAAACTCAAGGAAAACAGCTAATTACACAGTTGACATACATATATGAGAGTTGTACCCGCCAAAGGATTTGCATTTTTGTCAATCCAATCCTGACATTGACACGGCCCTATCACATATCAGAGCCAGGTTGGTGACCTGACTTTTCTATACTGAAGATAATCAATACCGCCTGGTCACCTCCATACCTTGACTTTAGATGTAGCTCTGTCCAACTTTATTTAAAACATTTAAATTATTACAGCTAGAAGGTATAGTCACTTGGTGGGTCAGGTTAAAGCAGCTCTTCATTCATTTTTTCAACTTTCCATCTATTAAATCTTCTGCCCTTGTTGTTTTAATTTTGGATAGTAAAACATTTTTTTTCTGCCAGTCAATACCTTATACAGTTTTATACAGAAACTGAATTCAGGCATTCCCATTGAACTCTATGGGGCCATAAAGGCTCAAAAGTAACTTGTATAGCTTCAGGTGTCTGAGTGTTCATATGTGAACAGTCACTATTGTAGTATATTATTATTATTTCAGGTACTTATATAGTGCTGTCAATTTATGCAGTGCTTTACATATATATTATACATTCACATCAGTCCCTACTCTCAAAGAGCTTACAATCTAAGGTCCCTAACTCACATTCATACATATATACATACTAGGGCCAATTTAGACAGAATCCGAGTGTGGGAGGAAACTGGTGTACCTGGAGGAAACCCACACAAGCACAGGGAGAACATGCAAACTTCAGGCAGGTTGTGTCTCAAACAGTGGCGGCTGGTGCTTAAAATTTTCGGGGGGCGCAAACAAACTGAAAAAAAACCCCCATCAATTGCAGCCACTGTGCCCATCAAACGCAGCTACTGTGCCCATCAATTGTCGCAACTGTGCTATCAAACGCAGCCACTGTGCCATCAAACGCAGCCAATGTGCCCATCAAACGCAGCCACTGTGCCCATCAAACGCAGCCACTGTGCCCATCAAACGCAGCCACTGTGCCATCAAACGCAGCCAATGTGCCCATCAAACGCAGCCAATGTGCCCATCAAACGCAGCCAATGTGCCCATCAAACGCAGTCACTGTGCCCATCAAACGCAGCCACTGTGCCATCAAACGCAGCCACTGTGCCCATCAAACGCAGCCACTGTGCCATCAAACGCAGCCACTGTGCCATCAAACGCAGCCACTGTGCCATCAAACGCAGCCACTGTGCCATCAAACGCAGCCACTGTGCCCATCAAACGCAACCACTGTGCCCATCAAACGCAGCCACTGTGCCCATCAAACGCCGCCACTGTGCCATCAATTGCCGCCACTGTGCCATCAAAGCAGCCACTGTGCCCATCAAACGCAGCCACTGTGCCATCAAACGCAGCCACTGTGCCATCAAACGCAGCCACTGTGCCCATCAAACGCAGCCACTGTGCCATCAAACGCAGCCAGTGTGCCATCAAACGCAGCCACTGTGCCCATCAAACGCAGCCACTGTGCCCATCAAACGCAGCCACTGTGCCCATCAAACGCAACCACTGTGCCCATCAAACGCAACCACTGTGCCCATCAAACACAGCCACTGTGCCATCAATTGCCGCCACTGTGCCATCAAATGCAGCCACTGTGCCCATCAAACGCAGCCACTGTACCCATAAATTGCCGCTACTGTGCCCATCTATTGCTGCCAGTGTGCTCATCAATTGCCGCTACTGTGCCCATCAATTGCTGCCAGTGTGCCCATCAATTTCTGCCATTGTGCCCATCAATTGCTGCCAGTGTACCCATCAATTGCCGCTACTGTGCCCATCAATTGCGGCCAGTGTGCTCATCAATTGCCACTACTGTGCCCATTAATTGCTGCCAGTGTGCCCATCAATTGCTGACACTGTGCCCATCAATTGCTAACACTGCCCATCAATTGCCCCTACTGTGCCCATCAATTGCTTCCAGTGTGCTCATCAATTGCCACTACTGTGCCCATCAAATGCTGCCAGTGTGCATCCCCCGCCCGCCCGGTACTTACCTTGTCTCGGTGGGGCAGCGGGTCACGGCGGCAGACGGTGTCCGGTGTCCTCCACGCTCCTCGATGTCTTCTCCCGTCGTCTCTTCCTGTCCTCTGCGATAGGCGTCCAATCACAGCGCCTGTCGTTTCAGCCAATCGGGTGATAGAAAACAGACCTGAGCACCTGATTGGCTGAGAGGCGGTTCAGTGTTAGGAAAGCGAATATTCATTCGCTTTCCTAACACAACGCTGAGTGAACAGCGAGTGCCCAGCATGGCGCCTGCTGTTCACCTTTTTGGATGCCTATTAGAGCTTATGGCTCTAATCAGGTGCTTCCAAAAAATACGCCGCAGCTGTAATTCAGGTGCCTGGTGCCTGAAAAGGGGCCGGACACCTGAATAGGGAGTGGCAGCGGCTAACATAGACAGATTCATCAAAAACAGGTACCCATGTACCTGTTTCCCCCCCCCCCCCCCGAAAGGTGCCAAATGTGTCACTGGAGGGGGGGGGGGGAGCAGGTAAGCAGAGCTTCTGAAGCATTATGAAGCTTCAAGCTTTGAGCTACAAAACACTATAGTCCGCTCTAGATATGCTCACCACCCACTGATTTGTTTTCAGGCCACACATTGGGTCGGTCCACCAAATTCTAATATTTTACTGATTAGTGAATTCTGGACAGTTGAAACACTAACCATTTCTTTATGTCTCTGGAGTCCAATGAGAAAAAAAAAAGACGTCCAAGAGGTGCTGAGACTTTGATATAAGTTTATACAAAGTAGTGAGAGGACAGAAACATTTGGAGAGCCCATTGACTCAGGTTAGGCTGCTCATGACATACAAGGCTACCCTCCAGTGGGTACCCCAGCAGGTTATCAGAAAAAAATGTGCATACATAGAAGGAGCGCTAGACCAAAAGACAAACTACTAAATACCTCCTTAACCTTATAAGTGATAAATAATTTGGACTTAAAAATACTACTGTGTTAATAATGTGCAATGAATTGAATCGTTCCAAAAAAAACAAAACCTGTGGATATAAAATCATACAGTTCATATATCAATGTGTCATTCGTGGTAAGTTTGTGCACATAGAATAGTGCTAAAAAATACAAATATACAAGTCCTTATTGAATTGTCCACATCCCATTCTATATCTTGCACTTTATTTACATCCACCGTGTGTCTTTGGACAAATCCAAAAATAAATGTGCTTCACCACCAATGATACAAATGCTCACTAACCAGAGCCCGAAGGCCCGCTGGACCACAAAGCGTGTATAGTAATATCAAAATCTGCCAACATGGTACTCCCGATTGATTCCTCTCCAATTCACAGATGTTCCTTCCCCTCAGTGGGATATGCACCAATTACACAGAAAGAAAATAACACAGTAATCGTGAGACAGTTTTATTTTAAAGTGGTTGTAAACCACGTAGACAATTTTTTTTTTCTCACTTACCTGCAAGACAAAGCTATAATGAGCTAGTATGACTAGCATACTAGCTCATTATGTACCACTTACCTTCGATCGGGGCCCCCGAAGTCGTCCGTGTCCCTCCTCTAGCCGCATCCATCGCTGCGGCGATAGCCGGAATGTTACTTCCGGGTATCGCCGCTGCAGCCAATCACAGCGCCGCTCCGGCGCTGTGATTGGCCGGAGCGGCGAAGACGTGACTCCGCGCAAGCGCGCGTGAGCTGTCGAATTCGGCTACGTCGTCGAATGTTGCGACCTAGCCGAATTTGTGAATGGGGTGACGTCAGCGTCGCCGCATTTACATACAAATATCTCCTTAACCGTGTAGGTTAAGGAGATATTTCATGCACCTACAGGTAAGCCTTAATCTAGGCTTACCTGTAGGTCTTTGTTTAAAAAGTGGGTTTACAACCACTTTAAAACTTCCCCTTAAAACCAATCCCCAAATATATGCGCTTACATGTCAGGGTGCCCAGACCAGCACCAGCCCAACCAGCATAAACCTGTACATCTATGTATACTATCCACCACACTCCCGCTGAATGGTACAGACAAAGGCACTGTCTGTCTCACCAAATTCCAGCATGCGTCTGTAGCGATGTGTTGCTACGAGTTACTAACATCCACGCATATTCACCCTGCTGCCAGACATCCATACGTCACACTTGTAGACAATGAAAAGTCTTTTGCTTTGTTTTGTTGTTTTATTTGGGGGATTGAACTTGGTTGGGGGAAAGGGATATGGGATGCCCATAGAACAAATTGGTATTTGCAACTGAAGCGGCCTCCTCTCTCACCTCTCTTTTCTATCAGCTCGTCTGTCTCTTGTCTAGGGGTACTTTAGAGGAGAGAGAGCGGGGTCACCACGCCAAGCCCTCACCGCAGACGTTTGTGTGTGGTGGAAGCAAAGTTCTTGTTTTACCTTCGGGTCAGTGTTCTGCACCTGGAACCTCCAAAGAGAGTTACCTTGAACAATGTCTGCCAGAAAATGAGCCCCACACCATTAAAGTCCAACACTCCTTTATTCTTCTTCATGCAAAGTGAACACAATCAGTTGGACTCCCTTAGAGAACAGAACAGACAAGGAGGTGTGGATGCGAGTAGGCCCAGACACAATGAACTCTCCACTTTCCTCCCTGAAAGTGGGTTGCGGTCTCCGAGCGAGGGGGAATTTCCTTCCAGGCGGTCTCCGGTGAGAGGCTCACCTGTCACTGGCAATATGCTGCACCGGGTCTTCAAGCAAGGATCTCCCACCGGTCCATTACGCCTTCCGGATTCGGGTACCCACTCCCGGGGTTCCCTAGGACCTCCTTCCCTCGCGGAACTCAGTGTTGGGCACTGAGCTCCAGACCTCCTCCCAAGTACCTCACCCCAGGCTAAAGGTGCCTGGGATGGAACACGACCTCCCAATGTCCTCTAGGCCTAGGCCACCTAGGGGACCGACATGAACCACCGCCCTCAGGCTGAAGGTGCCCGGGACTCGACTCCCGCCACCAAAAATGGCCGCCCCCTTTATACCCCCTCCCAGCAAGCACGGCGGGTTCCCCGCCCCACCATACAACCGCTGAGAGAGACCAAAAGAGGTACGCCACCGCAACGATGGCTCAACCCCGGGCCCAAAGCGACAGCGCCACCTGGTGGGCCCCAGGGAACCATACATCACAGTTTCCCCACCAGATTCAAAAATAGAAGGCATATACCCGCTACACAACTTTAAAGCAGATCCAGCTTTACATTGACAAATGTCATAGTGGTTTACTCATTATATTTGCATTATCTGGAATAGAACAAAAATGGTGGACTCTAATCTTCACAGACTTTTCACCTCAGAACTTTTCCCGCCCCTGCACTTTTTCTACAGACTTCTACCTCCAGGCCACTTCTCCTGCGCTCCACTTTCCTGTCACAGCATTAGACATCCTGTCCCACCATCTTGAGCTGACTAGGCCTCACTCTGAATAAGTCCTAAGAGTAGTTTCATTTGCTGATTCTTACTAGGCCAGGGGCCTGCAGTACCCCTTCTTGATGGCCCTGAACATTTAGTTAGAAAGAATATTTGATGATGGACTACTGATCCCAGCAAGCCCGACATGCAAATCCTGCGCCCTCAGGCTGCAACGATTTGACACAACCCCCACAGTCTCTCCTCTGGCTCTGCACCCAGCTCCCCTGGCATGCCTCTTCCAGATCTCCACTGTGCTTTACTCACCGACTCCTGTCCTGAGTCCTTCTTGAAGGATTTACCCGGACCGTGCGGACCAACTGCTTCTCCGTCTTCTGTTCCAGGACAACTCTCCATTACCGTGTAAGGAGAGGCTCCCTCCCAGCTCCTGAGCTCCCCCGCCAGATCCACCCCCCCCCAGATGGGGATGTTTCTCCAGCAAGCAGTCTAGCACTCCATCCTTCAGTTCACCCAGCCGACAACTTCCCTCCAGCAGGCTGACTGTGAGTATATGTAGGAGGCCTGCCCCCTGCCAATCCTAGTTGGCGATTGGTCAGGGCTCCTCACATGTACTCCATGCCACTCCAACTCTGAAGGCTCGTACACACGACCGAGTTTCTCGGCAAGAACCAGCAAAAAACTTGCTGGCAGAGCTTTCTTGCCGATTAAATCGGTCGTGTGTACGCGGCTTTCAGTTTTCTCGTCAAGAAAACCGACAAGAATCTCGACGAGAAAAATAGAGAACCTGCTCTCTATTTTCTCGTCAGGATTCACCATTTTCTCGTCAGGTTTCTCGTCGGCCTGTTTCTCAACGAGAAACCCGAGTGTGTGTACACTTACCTGTCGCCGTGGAAACCCGCGCATGCTCGAAATGACTTTGACGCATGCGCGGTAGCTTCCTAGGCATAGGTAGGGTGTAGCAAGATGGCGGCGACGGCATTAAATGTGACGAGCGCACGCTCGTCGTAGTCGATGACATCACCGCGTTCGCTCCATTCAAAGAACCGCGGGTTCTTTGAATTGAGCGTGTGTGCACTCGGCCGGGACAAGTTTCTTGTCCAAGAATCTCGTGAAGAAAAACGACAAGTTTTTTCCTGATGAGATTCTCTGCCGTGTGTACGAGGCCTCAGCCCTGCCCCTGTTCCAGAGGATTCTCACTGGAAGCAGGGGAGCCGCCCAAAAGCTGAAGCACATGTCAGTCACACCCACTGCTACACTAACCACTCCCTGCCCCCAGATCAAACACAAACAGGCCTAGCTCGCAGCATAAGGCCCCTTTCACACGGACGGCAAAATTGCCGCAGTAAAAAGCATGTTTTTGTTCTGTTAAATTCAAGGCTTCAGGCACTGCGATTATCTGCATTTGTACATTGCGATTAGCTGAGTTTACATGCGGCTGCGTTTAGCTGCAGTTGACCGTTATTGTCATCTTCATAGCAACCGTTTTTATTTTGATGTGCTTCCTGTTGTTTTTTTCTTTTGTTCACGCTGCTATCCGCCGTTGACACAAAAGACTGCGATTACCTGCGATTATGTGCATATAGCTGTGCTACATCGCACCTGGACGCATTAAATTCTATTTTTCTATTCGCACCAAACTGCATGTAACGAAATCGCAGCTAAACGCTGTGTGTGAATGGGGCCATAGGAAAGCATTGTGTGCTTTTAGCTGCGGTAGAAAACGAGAAAATCCGCAGCTAAAAGCACCATTCTATCCGTCCGTGTGAAAGGGGCCTTAGCCTGTTTAAATTTACCTGTACTGATAGAACCTACAAACACAACACCTCTAGCACCTACCTATGGTAGAGGGTGCTACACGTCTCACTGCTCGAACGGAACAGGTCGAATCACTGTTGGCATTCCCGTGGAACGCAGGTGACGTCACATCCGTTCGAGCACATATAAGGTTAAGGAGGTATTTAGTCTAATAGCACCTTCTTTATAATTTTGGTTTTATGTAATAGTGTGATTCACACTTAAAGGGGCAGCTGTCACAAAAGATAAAAATAATTTTTAGCACAGGATGGATGCCTTTTATATCTGAGAAAAAAGATAAAAGAGCCCAATTTCATTTATTGGTATTGTGTTAAATGATAGTCAATGCGTTTTGGGAGTCAAAGGAACCCCCCCTTCATCAGGGCTTCATTTAAAAATTAGAACCTTGAATGGACTCAACATAAAGGTTTCCAGTGTGAATCTGTGCAGGGAATCTAATTGCTGGATTATAAGATTTACTCACCAGCAGTATCTGCATGACCAATCAAGGTTCTCATTGTGGAAGAAGCTGTCAAAACCAGGTACCTGCTCCCCCCCCCCCCAAATGTGGCAGTGGAGGGGGGGTGCAAACAAGCAGAACTTCCACTTTTGGGTGGAGCTCAGCTTTAAGTCACCCTTGGTAGCCCTGATGAAGGGGAGCATTCTTTTGACCCCCGAAACGCGTTAGTTGTCTTTTAGCACAATACCAATAAATGAATCTGGACTTTTTTTATCTTTTGGTCTGGTGCCCTTCCATGTATGCACATTTTTATGTTTCTGAAGGACTCAATTGGCAATGAGATATCTGCTGAGTTACCTAAACCTTACACCTATTGTTGAAATCCCGGATGGTGTAATAATATTCTGAATACAGCAGGAGGAGCAGGAACGCCCTAAGGTGGGCAGGAATGCCCTAAGGTGGGCAGGAAAACCTGAAAAATGAAAACCCAGTGTAGACAGGAACTACGACAAGGACATCTTACTACCAAAAGCGGTGGTGAGATTTTAGACGTATGGTATTAGCAGGTGACTCCTGCCAGACTACACTTATTAATATCATCACTTTGGGTGGAGGAACCCTTTAAAAAGATTGGCAACTCTGCCTTGCAGATTTTGGTTGAACCTTTCTCCACCTTACAAAGTTGTATAATTTCGGGGCCATTTGAACTGTGTTGTATATTAGAGCGTCAACCTTCTGTCATATAAATGTTTAATGTACAACTGCAGTGACCCTTTTTACTGGCTTCTGCTGTTACTTTTTTGGACCATCTGTCACGCTGTAAAAGCGATTTCTTTCTCACTGAGTTACCTTCGATTTCTGCCAGAGCCTAAAGGGAAAGGGGTTACTCTAAAGGCAAGCGCTGGGCTAACTGGTATTCATTTGATGGGGAGACTTCACCTTTTCCCCTTACAAATGTTAAAAACGTCTGACACCCTATTCACACTTGTGCGACTTGTCATACGACTTTGGACATCAAAGTCTCATGACAAGTCGTACCCCAAGTTTTCCAGTGATAACTATTCATATATGTGCGTCTTAAAGTGGTTGTAAACCCACTTTTCTTCTTTTTTTTTTTCCCCACCTGCAAGAGAAAGGCATAATGAGCTAGTATGACTAGCATATTAGCTCATTATGTACCACTTACCTTAGATCGGGGCCCCCGAAGCAGTCCGCGTCCCTCCATCTAGACGTATCCATCGCTGCGGCGATAGCCGGAATGTTAGTTCCGGGTATCGCCGCACCAGCCAATCACAGCGCCGCTCCGGCGCTGTGATTGGCCGGAGCGGAGAAGACGTGACTCTGCGCATGCGCGCATGACCCGTCGAATTCGGCTACGTCGTCGAATACTGCGACCTAGCCGAATTTGTGAATGGGATTAACCCCATGCGCATGCGCGTGACGTCACCGTCGCCGCATTTAAATGCAAATATCTCCTTAACCGTGCAGGTTAAGGAGATATTTCATGCACCTACAGGTAAGCCTTAATCTAGGCTTACCTGTAGGTGTTTGTTTAGAAAGTGGGTTTGCAACCACTTTAAAGTCGTAGCGACTTCAAAGTAGTTCATTCACTACTTTGGTACAACTTTCATTCAACTTGAGGGCCATAGACTTCAATGTTAACCCTCAAAAGTTGCATGAAAGTCGTATCTGAATGTTTTACATGCAACAGTGGGTTTGACTTTGCAGAGGGACAACAAGTCACCTCCAAGTCGCACCCATCCAAAGTTGTGTCATAGTTGCATCAATAAGTGTGAATGGAGCCTTAAAGTGTTACTAAACCCACAACAGTAAAATCAGTCTGCATATGCAGTAAAGCATGCTTGTTATACTCACTGTGGAACCTAAGGGGTTAATCCTCCGCTTTGTGTAAAAAGGCTGTTTGATCCTGTCTTCTCTGATCCTCTCCTTCTTCCACTGTCCCCAATCCATCTCCTGATAAGACAGAGCCTTTGCTCAGTTTGGTGTGTATTGCTAGAGAGTTTTTTTTTTCTTGGGAGAGTGCAAGTGATCAGCACAGGGCCAATCAGCACTGTCCAGACAGAGGGTCAGGAGTCCTTCAGCCTCAAAGGACAGTCAGAGTAGTATGAAAACTCCTACAAGCTTTAACCAGACACTGATAGAAGTCACAAGACTGATTTATACTGCTGCTGAAAAAAGCTATTTAGCAGTTTATATTTACTGAAAAAATTGCATTTCCATGTTCTGTGTACTGTGGGAGACCAGATATAGTGAATGCCGGGTCCTGGGTTTAGTAATGTACAGATAGATGCCTTTCTTTTATAAATCTCCCTACCCCCCCTCTCTCTCCCTGCCCGCCTCTTTCTCACCCTGCCCCCTCTCTCTCCTTGCCCCCCCTCTCTCTCCCTGCCCTCTCTCTCTCCTTGCCCCCTCTCCCTGCCCCCTCTCTCTGCCCTCTCTCTCTGCCCCCTCTCTCTGCCCTCTCTCTGCATCCCCCCTCTCTCTCTCTCTGCCCCCTTTCTCTCTCCCTGCCCCCCCCCCCCTCTCTCTCTGCCCCTCCTCTCTCTCTCGCATACGATTCTTTGCAGAGCGATTTGAGGCCATTATTTTTTTGTGTTGACGCAAATTGCACTCAGTATCTGTGAGTACATTACCAAAAGTATTGGTACTCGTACTTGGTGATAAAAAAAACAGTATCGGTGCAACCCTACATGTTACACTCCTAGTGGCTGTAGCTGCTGGTGACTTTTGGCTTTTGTCAGGTGGAAGAAATCCTGCAGCCTTGGAGTCGCTTCCACACACCCAGGTTACAACTACTGGCCATATTTTATTCTCCAGGGTGTCTACTATCAGAAAATATGTAATGTTTGGGGGTTTTAACTAATCTTCCGGCCTAACCTAAATCCGGCCTAACCTAAAACTATTTTTTAAATATCTATGCAAAAAACGACTCCGGCAGTGAAAGAACTAAAGTGGTTTTATTTATTTTTATTTTTTTCTAAAATAACACACATGTTATACTTACCTGCTCTATGCAATGGTATTGCACAGAGCGGTGTAGTGTCATATTTTGCTCCCCATCACAGATTGCTCCGGAAGTGACGTTCCGTCGCCGCCATCTTGCTACACCCCACACTCCTTCACAGTAATGATAGAGTGAGAAGGGGGCAAGCGGACATCTTATTACACCCACCGGTTGTTTCCAGCACAAAACAGAGCTTATCTGCTTAAATACAGTATTTGGAAATCGGACGGACTGTTTAGATGTTAAATGTGAAAAACAGAGGTGTTCTGTCACATTAGCAAGCATGTAAGGTCAGCAGATATGCTGCTGCTTTTAAAATTTAACATCTAAACAGTCCGTTGGATTTCCAACTACTGTATTTAAGCAGATAAGCTCCGTTTTGTGCTGAAAACAACCATGAAATCGAAAACTCCGGTGGGTGTAACAAGATGTCCGCTTGCCCCCTTCTCACTCTATCATTACTGTGCAGGAGTGTGGGGTGTAGCAAGATGGCGGCAGCGGAACGTCACTTCCGGAGCAATCTGTGATGGGGAGCAAAATGTGACAAGACAGGGGCCCCAACTTCTTCTTCTTGGGTACCATGCCAGCGTTCTGGGCTCCTCCTCTTCTCAGGCGTGCCACCAAAGGAAGTTGCTTCCTATAGGGGCGCACCTGTGAGATAACTCCTAAGTCAGTCTATTGACACACACATCACGGCTAAGCGCGCCCCCCCCCCTGCTGTCAGCTTACAGGATTTGACTGCACAGCTCACTGCAGGTAGGTACCGTAACTTTAATTCAGAAGAGGCAAAGCATGTCTCTTCTCTATTTAAAAGCCTGTTGCCCATTTTTATTTTTTCCATAAAGTTCCACTTTAAGGGGTCGGTGGGAGGGGCAGGACAATTATGCAGTGTATCAGCATCAGCACTATAAACTGTGCGAGTAGCCAGGTAAAGGATTGTTTTGTTCTATTTGTTGCCTAGCAACTGATTGTTAAGTACGGGAACAAAGAATGAGCAGTGACATCTGCCGTAGTGCACCTGTCTGGTTGCTATGTGTCTGGACCATGTGCTTGTGTGAACCCACAAGCCATGTGTGTATTTGTAGATGTGTATTCCTAGGTAGTCTGGCTCGCCTTCCACACCTCTGATTATTACTGATCCATGGTGAATTATATTCCATCCTGTCTGGATTTTATTGTCATAATGCAGACAATTGCTCCGGAAGATTGCATTGATCCTTTCAGATCAATGCAACACAATAGAAATGGGGTGAATGAGCCCTAAAACAGAACTCCAGTCTGACACAAGATATATTTGAACAGGAGAAGCTGTCATTATCTGAAAAATATATTTTGTAAGACACCCTTTCCTTGTAAAAAGAGCCTCTAAGATGCCTTGACCTGTAAAAGTGGTGTCTGTCTTCTCTACCAGACCGTAATGATTGCTGTGTAATAGTTGGGTCTGCAGGTAGTCGGGCGAACTGTGTACACATCTACAGCTATGGAAGAATGAAAATAGGACGGCCGCCCACCCAAAATAGATGAAAAAGTAATGACCTAAGCAATAGCAGGGGAATGGTGGCGCGTTTCACACGACTAGCGTGCTTTGTCAAAACCATCTACAGCAGGGCACATCTCAAACTGGTGGCCCTCCGGCTGTTGCGAAACTACAAGTCCCATCATGCCTCTGCCTGTGGGAGGTCATGCTTGTAACTGTCAGCCTTGCAATGCCTCATGGGACTTGTAGTTTCACAACAGCTGGAGGGCCGCCAGTTTGAGACCCCCTGAATTCTACAGCAATCCCTGACTGGCATGGTTGGTGACCCCAATTCTGCCAGGGATACGCTATATTACTATATTATATTATATTATTATTGGGACGCCTGCCGTTACATGCACATGAACTTCAATGGCACCCCAGTCTTAGTCTGTAGGGTTCAATATTGAGTTGGCCCACCCTTTGCAGCTTCCACTCTCCTGGGAAGGCTGCCCACAAGGTTTAGGAGTGTCTATGGGAATGTTTGACCATTCTTCCAGAAGCACATTTGTGAGGTCAGGCACTGATGTTGGACGAGAAGTCCGGGCTTGCAGTCTCCGTTGTAATTCATCCCAAAGGTGTTCTATAGGGTTGAGTTCAGGACTCTGTGCAAGCCAGCCAAGTTCCTCCACCCCAAACTCCCTCATTCATGTCTTTATGGACCTTGCTTTGTGCACTGGTCCAAATTATTTGGTGGAGGGGGATTATGGTGTGGGGTTGGGCTTGGCCCCTTAGTTCCAGTGAAGATAACTCTTAAGGCTTCAGCATACCAAGACATTTTGAACAATTTAATGCTCCCAACTTTGTGGGAACAGTTTGGGGATGACCCCTTCCTGTTCCAACATGACTGCGCACCAGTGCACAAAGCAAGGTCCATAAAGACATGGATGAGCGAGTTTAGCCTGCACAGAGTCCTGACCTCAACCCGATAGAACACCTTTGGGATAAATTAGAGCATAGACTGCAAGCCAGGCCTTCTCTTCCACATCAGTGCCAGACCTCACAAATGCTCTTCTGGAAGAATTAGCAGGAACAGGAAATCACCAAATGATTGGGACCAGTGCATAAAGCAAGGTCCATAAAGACATGGATGAGCGAGTTTGGGGTGGAGGAGCTTGGCTGGCCTGCACAGAGTCCTGACCTCAACCCGATAGAACACCTTTGGGATGAATTAGAGTGCAGACTGCAAGCCAGGCCTTCTCTTCCACATCAGTGCCTGACCTCACAAATGTTCTTCTGGAAGAATGGTCAAACATTCCCATAGACACTCCTAATCCTTGTGGACGGCCTTCCCAGAAGATCTGAAGCTGTTATAGCTGCAAAGGGTGGGCCAATTCAATATTGAACCCTACGGACTAAAGCCTCGTACACACGATCGGATTATCCGACGGGAATTGTGTCATGACAGGCTGTTGTCTGAAAATCCGACCGTTTGTACGCTCCATCAGACAATTGTTGTCGGATTTTCCGCCAACAATTGTGTGTTGTCGTATTTTCCGATAGTGTGTACACAAGTCTGTCACACAAAACTCCAAAATACAAACACGCATGCTCAGAAGCAATGCTCACCATAACACAAGATTAGCAGAAGTTGCCCAAAGGGTGGCGCTAAAGAGCTGAAAAGGTTTTGTGTTTGTTGGCCGACAATTCTTTGCCGTTCATATGCAATACAAGTTCCTGGCCAACGCCCTTTGGACAAAAGTCCTACGCTTTCTCCGTGGAAAATACGATCGTGTGTATGAGGCTTTAGACTGAGATACCATTATTATTCATGTGCGTGTAAAGGCAGGCGTCCCAATACTTTTGGTAATATAGTGTATTTGTTCTATGCAAGTTGCAAGTATCTGAGTCCTGAGGCAGACCAATTCACTCGTTGCTTTTGGTAAAGACGCAGTTTCAGAAGTCACAAGTCTCTTTTTGAAAGTAGTAGAATTTTCTCAGGAACATAAATGGGATCTATATTGCTTATTACATCTTTTTAGCTATTGTGAGGAGGCTTTTATGCTGAATGAATTTTCGGAGTGTGATTGACAGATGAGGGGTACAGTGAACCTTGTGCCCTCAACTCCTGGATATAATGACAATAACACACAGCATGAAAGCTGGCCTTCTAACGTGAAATGTATACAACACAGTAACAAGAGTAAGCCAAAGATCCCACTACTGTGCAGGCGCACAAGAGAATTTTACCTTCACAACTGAATGATACAGATTTAGTTACAGCAATGTATACTTGCCGACATTTTCCAATAATGTCCAGGAACACTTCACTGCTGAGTGAGTAGATGTAAGGTTCTGTGAGGTAAAAAACGCCATTAAAAAAAAACAATACGCTCATATATGCTTCTATATAAAGACATCTGTTTCATAGGCTACATCCACACATGTGCGTGTGAGGAACACACAAAACGATGCGCTTTCCTGACACGCACAGAAACGCACTTCCCTTTAGCAGACACATAGCGGTACCATTCTTAGACCCCTTTCACACTGAGGCGGTTTGTGAGGTGTTTTCGTGCTGAAAACGCCTTCCATTCATTGCAGTGTGACTTTTCACACTGGGGCGGTGCGCTTGTTGGACATTATCAAAAGTCCTGCAGGCAGCATCTTCACGCTGTATACAGCGCTCCCAAAACGCCCTGACCATTAAAATGAATGGTTAGCACTTCCAAAGAGCCTGAAAAGCGATTCGGATGTACCGCAACACGGGTGCTTCTAACACCTTTTTCGGCCGCTAGCAGGGGTTAAAAATGCCACGGTATCTTCCGAAAAGCGTCATTTAAACAGCGCTAAAACGAGCAGCACTTTAGCGCTAATATGGCTACGGCTCAGTTTGAAAGGGGTCTTAAAGGCACCCCATGTATCTGCTAATGCCTGCATTTTTGCGCATTCTGAAACGCATTTTAGTGCGGCACAATTTTGCAGAAGAGTCAGGGACTTCTTTTGCATGTTTCTCGTGCGTATAAATGAATGAGCTGCCCTACATGCAGCGTGCGGGAACGCGCATGCATCCTGTTGCACCTGCATGGTGTGAACGGAGCCTTAGATAAAAATATACTAAAGCCGTGATGCCCCTAAACTTTCGGAGTTGAGGGTACGTTCAAACTGGAAAGGGCTTTATATGATACAAAGCTTTTGTTTCAATTGAACTTAGGGGTGAGGTGGGCTGGGACCTAAGTGGGACTAATGCATTAGTGTGAATGATTGAATGAATGTGTGTGTGTGTGACTGTTGTTGTATTGTTCTGGGTACCTTTCGGACCAGTGGCAGCTGGTGCTCAAAATTTTTGGGGGGGCGCAAACAAACTGAAAAAAAATCAATTGCTGCCACTGTGCCCATTAAACGCAGTCACTGTGCCCAAACGCCACCAGTTTTCCCCCCCAAATACAGCCAGTTTGTCCCCAAATGCAGCCAGTTTCCCCGCAAATACAGCCAGTTTGTCCCCAAATGCACCCAGTTTCCCCCAAATGCAGCCAGTTTGTCCCCAAATGCAGCCAGTGTGTCCCCAAATGCAGCCAGTTTGTCCCCAAATGCAGCCAGTTTGTCCCCAAATGCAGCCAGTTTGTCCCCAAATGCAGCCAGTTTGTCCCCAAATGCAGCCAGTTTCCCCCCAAATGCAGCCAGTTTCCCCCCAAATGCAGCCAGTTTCCCCCCAAATGCAGCCAGTTTCCCCCAAATGCAGCCAGTTTCCCCCAAATGCAGCCAGTTTGTCCCCCCAAATGCAGCCAGTTTGTCCCCCCAAATGCAGCCAGTTTGTCCCCCCAAATGCAGCCAGTGTGTCCCCAAATGCAGCCAGTGTGTCCCCAAATGCAGCCAGTTTGTCCCCAAATGCAGCCAGTTTCCCCCAAATACAGCCAGTTTGTCCCCAAATACAGCCAGTTTGTCCCCAAATGCAGCCAGTTTCTCCCCAAATACAGCCAGTTTGTCCCCCCAAATGCAGCCAGTTTGTCCCCCCAAATGCAGCCAGTTTGTCCCCCCAAATGCAGCCAGTTTGTCCCCCCAAATGCAGCCAGTTTCCCCCCAAATGCAGCCAGTTTCCCCCCAAATGCAGCCAGTTTCCCCCCAAATGCAGCCAGTTTCTCCCCAAATGCAGCCAGTTTCCCCCAAAATACAGCCAGTTTCCCCCCAAATGCAGCCAGTTTCCCCCCAAATGCAGCCAGTTTCCCCCCAAATGCAGCCAGTTTGTCCCCCCAAATGCAGCCAGTTTATCCCCCCAAATGCAGCCAGTTTGTCCCCAAATACAGCCAGTTTCCCCCAGCCCTGCACTTACCTTCCTCGGGTCAGCGCCGTCCTTCTTCCGTCCTCGATTTCTTCTCCCGCCCACGATGTCGCTTCAGCCAATCAGGTTACCGGTAACCAGACCCGGTGAACCTGATTGGCTGAGACGCCTGTCAGTGTTAACCAAGGAACGCACCCCCCCGTGCGTCCCCTGGTTAACTATTTGGAAGCCAATTACAGGCTCTGATAGGCACTTCCAAAAACCAACCAGCCGCTGTTATGCAGATGGCCGGCGCTCAACAGCAGGGGGCCGGCCATCTGAATAGTGGGCGGCAGCGGCGGCAACAATACATAGGTTCATGCAATGCATGAACCTATGTATTGTTGTTGTGAGTGACGGGCGCAGGAGAGAGAGGCCCCCAAATATATTTGTTTAGGCAATGTGTACTTGGTCCCTTGTTGCCCCCCCCCCCCCTTTTTCTTTTCATGTATTCTTTTTATTATACTTGGATTGCTATATTTAAATGCAAAATTTATAAATAAACACTGTTAAAAAAATATATATATACTAAAGCCGGCCATACACTAATCAAAATTCCTCTGGTTCAGCAGGGACTGGCTGAATTTCAATCTGTGTGTGGCCGTTTCCACACAAGGGACGTGCTGGAAATTTTTTCTCGATCAGCAACTGCAGACAATCAGCTACAGCTGCTGATCAGTGAGTTCTGGCAGTAGCAGGTGCTGTTGTCAGAATATGGGGGTTGATTTACTAAAACTGGAGAGTGCAAAATCTGGTGCAGCTCAGAATAGAAACCAATCAGCTTCCAGTTTGTTTTTGTTTTTTGTCAAAGCTAATTGAACAAGCTGAAGGTAGAAAGAAGCTGATTGGCTATCATGCACAGCTGCACCAGATTCTGCACTCTCCAGTTTTAGTAAATTAACCCCACAATGTTCTGGCAGAGGGGATTCTTCCAACCATCCCGTTTGTGTGGATGGAGGAATCAGGTATTTTTTTTTTTTCATTCAGCCTGGCTATGGCCAGCTTTAAAGTCTAAACCCAAGAACTAAATTTATAGTATTTCTATTTACTAATCCCTAAATTTGGTATGTGCATTCGTTTTTTTTTTTTTTTCTTTTTATCACACTCTTTTCTATTTATTTTTACCTGGTAATCCTGCCAATAACACATTTCCTGTCCCAAGGTAACAACCGTACTGAGCAGTGTTGTCAATCTGTTCGGTTCGGAGTACACAACTGCGTCATTTCTGTAACGAGGGAGGTGTTGTGTAGTCCACAGAGATAGCAAAGAACAATGCTAACTGATAACAGTCCAGAGGCAGAGAGTATGGGACATTTTTAACTCACAAGATTTCTGTCTGGATAACATTTTTTTTTTTTAACAGATATAGTAAAATGCAAAAGGCGGACCTAAGGCTCAGCATTTCTGAGCAGGGAGTTCAGCCAGTCATACAAACAGGAGCATCGGATGAGGAGTTTTATTGTGGGGCGGGCAGAGCCTGAAGAGGAATTCTGAGAGATGAGTTTCCCTAGCTGGTTTCTAGGATACTGGCAGCCTGCGTCTTAGCAACCAGTAAAGCAGCTTGTGTTCAGAGATGCAAAATTTGTACACAGTAATAAAGTTACCACACATTCCCCCCTTCCCCCGATAACAATAGCCAAGTTCTGTCCACTCAAAAATTGAAAAAAAAATCCACTTTGCACTACAAGTGCAAACTACAAGTGCAAAGTGCACTTGAAATTGCAGTGAAAGTGCACTTGGAAGTGCAGTCGCTGTAAATCTGAGGGGTAGATCTGAAATGAGGGGAAGCTCTGCTGATTTTATCATCCAATCATGTACAAGCTAAAATGCTGTTTTTTATTTTCCTTGCATGTCCCCCTCGGATCTACAGCGACTGTACTTCCAAGTGCACTTTCAGTGCAATTTCAAGTGCACTTTGCACTCGTAGTTTGCACTTGTAGTGCAAAGTGGATTTTCCTTTAGTAAATAACCCCCAGTGAATGGCATGAATGTAAGGCATCCATTGTGTACAATGGTTATCTGATCTGCTGTGATAGGTCACAGCAATCACATGGTACCAGCATTGGCCCGGTACAATGATCTGTCATCCGCTGTCTGGTGGACACAGCGGGTGACAGATCGCGCTGCAGCGCAGCCCATGGGACCCGTGTGAGACACGTTCTGGGGAGGGCATTATATAATGTCCACCCAGAATGTCCTGCCCGGCCGTCATTTGTCTATAGACTGGGCGGGAAGCAGTTGAAGAGGAACTCAACTGTACCTAAGCAGCACTTACTGAAAACGTTATTTAATTCATTTTTAATATTCAAAGCAAACTTCCCCATCTATCCATGTCTCCATGCTTTATTTTGTTGGGAAATCACTTTGAAAAACACCTCCTAGCATTTCTATCTGCGGCCATCCTAAATAAAGGCAGATGATTCATGTAAAATTTACTTCCTGGAATCCATTTGTCCTTAGCTCAGGCATGCAGGCATGCTTAGCTGTGAAAGCCCCTTCTCCCCTCTTCCAGATGAAAGGAAAAAAATGAAGACTCCTGTGATTTATGACATAATTTTGGCCTAGGCCAGAAACCAGGAAGCAACTTAAGAAATGTGAAAAAAAAAAAGTAAATATTGTATATCTTCCTATCTATTTACCAGTGCTAGCAGCATAAGGTTTATAAATAGCTCATGTTGATTGAGAGAGTGAAGTTCCACTTTAAAGCGGTAGTAAACTGCCATGCTTTTTCTTTTTTTAAAACCTGCCTGGTAAAGTTATAATGTGCTAGTATGCATCGCATACTAGCACATTATGTGACACTTACCCTAAAAAAACGAAGCCCTCCAGCGGCGCGCTGTCACCGCTGACAGGGCTTCTATCTTCATCTGGTCTTCCTTTTGGGTTGGGGGGCTCCGGTCTTTTGATTGGACCAGCTGTGATGACTTCACTCCCCGCACATGCGAGCGGGAGCCGCTGTTTATGGCACAAGACTATGAAGGAACGGCACAGGCATGCCATCCCTTCAGAGCGTATGCGCTAGTGATGTCACTCGCCCATTCACAAATAAATATGTTTAGGAGATATTTATTATACTTATAGATAATTCCTATTATAGGCTTACCTATAGGTAAAAATAAACCATGTGAGTTTACTCACTCTTTAAAGCCGGCCTTCAGCCATCTATAACACTTCCTATCTTCTGCCTCCCCCCACTCTCTCTCTCTTACAATTGGGTGAAAAATATGTTTAAGCATGTGCCGGATCTCAGTTAAAAATGGCGGTGAGGGAGAATTGTGGCTACCAGAAACACAATGCTGGACTCCATGGACTAGTACAGGGGTTTCCAAACTGCGGCCCCTGGGCCGGATGTTGCCCTTTGCTTGCTTTTATCTGGCCCTTGGGGCACTATTACTCCCACTGACATCAATGATGGGGCACTATTCCTCCCACTGACACCAATGATGGGGTACTTTTCCTCCCACTGACACCTTTGATTGGGCACTATTCCTTCCACTGACACCAATGATGGGGTACTTTTCCTCCCACTGACACCTTTGATGGGCCACTATTCCTTCCACTGTCACCAATGATGTAATTTTTTTGTACTCCCACTGATCACCAAGCCTATGGCATTGTTTACTCCCACCGATGCTAGGGTATTTTCTACTCCCACTGGCCACAATACGGCCCCCCTGAAGTTTGAGGGGCATTCTATATGTTGTTGCACCAACCATGCCAAATCACTTTATAAGCGATATGCATCGGTTTTTATTCATGCCTAATAGCATGTGTCAAAGTATACAAACACTTGCACAATTGACTAAAGTTAAAGCCACTATATATTTTTTTTTAAATCAGCATGTGTGTGATGTGTTTCTTGTGCTGCTGGCTATTGGTTTAGTAGAAATCCTCCTCCTCTGACACCCCCACCACCCCCGCCGTTGCAATCTTCTGTGTGGTGGGGGTTAATAGAACTGAAAGCGGAGGTTCACCCAAACTTACAACTTTATTTTAAATTCATTGTCCAACGCACATACTGAAATGGCAAATCTTTTTTTTTATTTTTTATTAATTACCGTATTTCTGCCGTCCAAAATGTGACTTCCTGTATTCCTCTCCCACGGGAGTAGGCGTAGCTGAATTTTTCCCCGGCGCCGCAATGCGTTGTGGGACTTTTTTGCAATGATTTCTGGGAGTGTTGTGCTACCCAAAATGATATGTGGAGCGCCGTGCCTTGAAATCTCGAGAGATTTCACACATGAAGTGACGTGCGATGTCGGTCACGTGACGAGGGCGGCTCTAATGGCGCCATTTTATAAACTGGCATGCAGGCATTCTCCGTAATCATGAAGTAGGTGCTTGTGGGCTTCTAATGCCGATAAGCAAAATTGGAACGTCCCTTGGATGTTTTTATAAGTTATCCTTGTGTCGGATAACGGAATGCTGGCATTATGGACATTAAGAACAGTGAGTAAGCAATAATAATGTTTATAATAATTCAATGGGCAAAAAAAAACAAAAAAAAACCCCGCCGCGGAACCTCCTCCTTTGACAGGCACTCGTCAAGAGTGCTATTGCTTCTATGAAAGAAAAATAATCTATGAATGGGGGAGGTGGACAATTGAAAGGTTCACGTCCTCCATTCATAGATTGGGTTTCATTCATAGAAGCTATAGTATGGCTTCTATGACTGGAGGACGGGGTGGAAATGGCAGGCAGTCTGGTACTGATGAGTGCCTCTCACAGGTTCCTCAGCTCTGTTAACCCCGATCACACCAGAAGATTGTGGTGGTGGGGTAGGGGGGTTTGGGAGGAGGAAGATTTCTACTAAACCAAGAGACAGGAGCACAAGGGACAAATCACACTGATATTAAGTTTATCCCTTGTGCTGATTACTTCTTTATTTTTATTTTTTTGCATACTGTTAAATCAGGTTAGGGATTCTCCAAACAAGACCATTCAGATGAGATAATAGATCCGAATAGGTGCATTTATTACACTGCAGTGGAGAAACACAATACACAGTTCTCAATAAAGCAAGTAAAATGAAAGGGTTTCTGAGGTTACATCTACAGGCTATACAATTTTATAATTATGACTATGCATAAGGTCTAGGCGTGTTTTAGGCTGTAATCTAGGTGTGACCGTATAGTTGGTCCAATCAGTGTCCATATCTTCTTAGTAGCATGGGAACAGTTAAGTAGGTGGTACCATCATGTGACTGACAGAAAGTGAAATGAAACACGGGCGCCGCCATGACAGTACTGGATCAGACTAGGTAGATAAGACAGTCCATTCTCGGAACAAAAAGGGAGTAAACTGTTGCTTCTTATCTGGCGGTGAAGGTCATCATAGACTAAAAACGTTGTGTCTAAAAAGAGACAAGCAAGTGCATTACAAATTCTTAAAGTTATAGTCTTTATATATCTATATATATAGATATATATAGATATATCTATATATCTATATATATAAAACTCAACATTATCAGACCCCTATGATTCTACTCAATACTAAAATGAACCTTTAAAATTGTTCCCTACCACGGTAGGGTAAATTCTGTAGGGCGAATTCTGTAGGGCGGAGGGGTGGATGGCAAGGAACAGCAACGCAGGAGGGAGAGGAGGGGTGGATGTGTATGAATGGACAGCGGACAACTATCATGCAACAAATTAAATTGTCCTTCAACGCTTTTATTTATTTGGTACCCAAAGAGCTAAATAAGGGCTCTTACAGAGGTTGGTGCTTGGGAAGGGTCCATGCATTTCTTTCCACAGCAACACAACAGGAGGCCATCTCCCCAATATTATGGGAAGTCTCACTTGATGACACCAGTACCAATAATACAGGTGAATTTCCCCAACAAGGACACGCACAGCGGGGAGTTTGACAGGCTGTAGTCTCACGCAGAAACACTTCTATTTATAAATGATTTCACATAAAACTCACACAACTCTCACATCTTCTCACTTCAATCTAATCAGAAAAATGTGTGAATCTTGGGTGAAAGTTGCTTAAATCCAGTCTGAAAAAAGTATAAAAAGACCCCTTAGGCTCCGCTTATACCGTTGTGCTGTATCGTGCATTGTGTTCAACGCTTAGTTCATCTTTACAAAAAAACTGCCTGTTCAGGTAAGTGTGGATAAAAACAAACTGTGCATCTTTGACCAAAGTTAAAGAATATCCAAACCCAACATTTCATATTCATGATATGTGCTTGCTGTACCATGTACTTGTATGAGAAAGTATCCTGTTCACTTTGTATTGTTTTCTTTATGTGAAATCCCTGTTGTTCCTGCCAGTCCCTCTGCGTTCCTATTACAAACTGACCACACTAAGCAGGGGAACACAGTGTGGTCAGCTCTCTAGCTCTCTCATTTGGACCAGGCCAATTCTGACATTTCTCTCCTACATGTAAAAATCATAATTTTTTGCTAGAAAATTACTCAGAACCCCTTAACATTATATATATTTTTAAGCAGAGGCCCTAGAGCAGTGATGGCGAACCTCGGTACCCCAGATGTTTTGGAACTACATTTCCCATGATGCTCAACTACAGTGCAGAGTGCATGAGCATCATGGGAAATGTAGTTCTAAAACATCTGGGGTGCCAAGGTTTGCCATCACTGCCCTAGAGAATAAACTGGCGGTTGTTGCAATTTTTTATGTCATACGGTATTTGCGCAGCGATTTTTCAAATGCAATTTTTGGGGAAAAAATAAACTTTAATGAATTTTAATGCAAAAAGCACAATATATAACCCGATTTTTGTAATCGAGTAAATAGATACCTAACATGTCAGGCTTTAAAATTGTGCACGCTCGTGGAATGGCAACAAACTCTGATACTTAAAAATCTCCATAGGCGACACTTACAAAGGAGGTCTAGCGCTAAAATTATTGTTCTCGTTATAACGTTCGCAGTGATATCTCACATGTGTGATATCACTGCGAACGTTCTAGCGAGAACAATCATTTTTTACATATGTTTGCATGACCTACCTATGTGTTTGCCACTGTGTGGGGACAAAGGCGCTGTAAAAAAAAAATATATATAATTTTTTTTTTTACACTGTCCCTTTTTTTTATCACTTTTATTCCTATCACAAGAAATGTAAACATCCCTTGTAATAGAAATAAAGCATGTCAGGTCCTCTTTATGGAGACATCTGTGGTATAAGACCCCAGATCTCTCCTGTAACCTGGAAAGCATAGGATGAAAAAAAAACATTGATCTCATGCTTTCCAGAACAAAAAATGGCCGTGTTTATGGCCTCTCAGGACCATAGAGATGACTATCTGGTCCGCAACCAGCTCTGATAGCCCAGCGGCACTGCCGGATCGGATTCCAGACTCCCCGATCACAATGGAGGCGCAGGTGAATGGGGGACGCCTGTTAAAGCAAAAATCCCACTGCCTGTAAAACAATCCAGCGGCTAATTAGCCACTAGGATGGCTTTTATAGAAAAGGAAATCGCTGGCTGAAAAAAACAATATCAGGATGATGCCTGTAGCTGCAACAACCGAAAGTCAAGGACATCCTATGATGTCCACCACCGGGGGGGGGGGGGGGGAGTGGTTAAACTGAATGGGTTGTTTTACAAGGTGAGGGCTTACAATCACATTAAATAATGCCCCTGCTATAGATATAGGTTAAAGGAGTTCTAAAGTCTCCAGGTTTTTCACCTAATGCATTCTATTCTGCTGCAGCAGCCCCCCATAGTCCCTTTTTTTCTTACCTGAACCTGATCGTTCCAGTGATGAGAATGAATGCAGCAGCTCCAGCCGCTGTGTCAGGTCCTCATTGGATAAATTGATAGCAGCAGGAGCCATTGGCTCCTGCTGCTGTCTATCAAATCCAGTAATATGGGAGCCGGGGGGCGGGGTATATGCCTTTCATAGCCTAAATCCAAAACTCCCAGAAATGGCATCGTTCATCCTGCCTTATTAGTAGGATGTTGCTAAGACACTCCCTTGCATGCACTCTCTTTCCCTGTTGCAGTAGCTCTGAGGAGGAGATAGGGGACCACACATGTGCGTGGTTTTAGGACAGTGATGGCGAATCTTGGCACCCCAGATGTTTTGAAACTACATTTCCCATGATGATCATGCATTCTGTGCAGTGGCGGATCCAGGGGGGGGCAACAGGGCAATTGCCCCCCCCCCCCCGAGACCATCTGTCACACTCACTTGCTTGCTCTGTTTTTTCTTTTTTTGCGCCTGATCTCCCGAACTTTGGGGACCCGGTACCGGCCGGCCATAGGTCCCCTGGACCCCAAATTTGGCACAATTATACCCCCATATCTCCTCTACAAATGTGCAAAGTTTGGTGTCTGGGGGGACCTACGGCCGGGGAGCACTGATTTTGTAAATCCGGGCACCCCTTCCATAGACTCCAATGTTAAACGGTCATTTCTCCGGTGATTTTGCAGACCCGGTACCGGCCGGTCGTAGGTCCCCTGGACCCCAAACTTGGTACACATATAGCCCCATATCTCCTCTACAAGTGTGCAAAGTTTGGTGTCTAGAAGACTTAGGTCCGGGGAGAAACGAATTTTCAAAGCCGGGCACTCCTTCCATAGACTCCTATGTTAAACATCAGTCTAGTCATGGGCACAGTGAAGCATGGGCACAGTGAGGCATGGGCACAGTGAGGCAAAGTGAGGCACAGTGAGGCATGCAGATGGACACCCTAGGCTTATACTCGAGTCAATACATTTTCCCAGTTTTTTGGGGTAAAATTAGGTGCCTCGGCTTATATTCGGGTCGGCTTATACCCGAGTATATACAGTACTTGTTCTGCGGCTGCCGCTGCCTCTCAGAGTCTGTCTCATTTTCTCACATCAGCCGATCAGCGGCGCCGAGAGAGAGAGACTCGTCTAATGTAGTTACGCGGCGCACTGACACGATACCAGGAGCGGAGGAGGAGGTGGGTGGAGCCTCTTCCCTGCACTCGTTGCTAACGCCTGGGCCGCTTGGCATCTAGCAACGAGTGACGTCAGTGAGTCACGTCGGGCCACTCTGCGGGCGGGTGCGATAGCGTGCGGCTCCACAGACGGGTAAGAAAGAGGGCGGCTCCGCTTGTGGCGCGGTTTGTGGGCAGGTGGCGCGGTTCGTGGGCAGATCGTGCTGCTCAGTGTGTTGGCAGCGCAGGTGAGAGTGAGAGAGCAGGCTCAGTGTGGCAGCTGGCCAATCAGCTAGCCGGGAGCAGAGAGATGAGATCATCTCTCACCGCCCGTGCCTGCCCTGCATTCCTGCAGTGACTTCCGCCCTCACTGTGCAGGCAGCAGAGAGATTACATTATCTCTCTTCTGCCTGACTCTGGGAGTCTGGGACACAGCAAGAGACAACCTAAACTACACCTTAGCAGGCAAGTTAGTGACAATCCATAAGGTGTGGCAGGCGACGTGGCAAGTGACTATTCGCAAATTGTGTCAGGTGGCGTGGCAAATGACAATCTGCATCTGGTGGCAGGCAAGTGACAATCAGCAAGGTGTGGCAGGTGACATTGCAAGTGACAATCCGCAAGGTGTGGCAGGTGGTGTGGCAAGTGACAATCCGCAAGGTGTGGCAAGTGACAATCCGCAAGGTGTGGCAGGTGATGTGGCAAGTGACAATCCACAAGGTGTGGCAAGTGACAATCCGCAAGGTGTGGCAGGTGATGTGGCAAGTGACAATCCGCAACGTGTTGCAAGTGACACGCTCAGGGCTCCCACTAATTGCAGGCGACGGTGGCAAGTGACACACTCGGGGCTCCCACTGATTCTGCATTGAACTATTTAATTTTATATTACAATGCAATAATAGAAATAATGCGCTTCAATCATCCTGACACCATAACAACCATGGTGCTGGGATGATTGAAGCGCCGTCACCAGCCATTTCACCGATAAATTTCCCACAAAAAAAACATATTTTTTGGCAGTGCCCCTCCCGAGAAAAGACTCTGGCTCCGCCCCTGATTCTGTGTAGTTAATCATCATGGGAAATGTAGTTCCAAAACAGCTGGGGTGCCAAGGTTCGCCATCACTGGTTTAGGAGCTCTTTCCTGTGATGGTGAGGGGGGGGGGGGGCCAATAACGTCTGGAAGTGTCTTAGCAATGTCCTAGCAACAAGGCTGGACTGGGGCATCCTCTCTGAGAGGTTTTTGACCAGGCCTTGGGAGGTACGTAATCGGTCTTTAGCTATAGCAAGGGCATTATCCAACTTTGGTCAAAGCTAAACAGTTTTTTTATCTACATGTGTCCCTTGCCTGCATATGTAATTTTTTTGTAAAGGTGTACTAACCCTTTAGCTTCTTGTCCACCGCCCGCCGTCAAATGACGGCGAGAGGAAGACCCTGTTGTTCCGGGCGGACGTCATATGACGTCGCTCCTTCCCAAGACACTAGGGGGCTGCGATGGCTGCCGGGCACCCGCGATTGCCCAGTAACTGAGCAGGACCGTGGATCACGTCCTGTCAGGGAGAGGAGACCGATGGTGTGTCCCTTGTACATAGGGACAACCATCGGTCACCTCCCCCAGTCAGTCCCCTCCCCCCACAGTAAGAATCACTCCCTAGGGAATACATTAACCCCTTGATCGCCCCCTAGTGTTAACCCCTTCCCTGCCAGTCATTTTTATACAGTAATCAATGCATTTTTATAGCAGGGATCGCTGTATAAATGTGAATGGTCCCAAAAATGTGTCAAAGGTGTCCGATGTGTCCGCTGCAATATCACAGTCACAATAAAAATCGCTGATCACCGCTAATATTAGTAAAAAAAATAAAAATAATAAAAATGCTATAAATCTATCCCCTATTTTGTAGCCGCTATAACCAATAAATATACACTTATTGCAATTTTTTTTTTAACCAAAAATATGTAGAAGAATACATATCGGCCTAAACTGAGGAAAAAAATGGTTTAAAATAAAAATGGGTTTTAAACCACTTCAATACAGGGATTTTTATACCACTTCCATACCGGGCCTATTCTAGCACTTCTCTCCTACATGTACAAATCATCATTCTTTTGCTAGAAAATTACTCAGAACCCCGAAACATTATATATGTTTTTTTAGCAGACACCCTAGGGAATAAAATGACGGTCATTGCAACTTTTTTTCTTGCACGGTATTTGCGCATTAATTTTTCAAACGCCTTTTTTAAAAAAAAAATGGTTTCATAAATTAAAAAATAACAAAACTGTAAAGTTAGCCCAATTTTTGGGGAAAATATGAAAGATGATGTTACACCGAGTAAATAGATACCTAACATGTCACGCTTTAAAATTGCGCACACTTATGGAATGGCGCCAAACTACGGTACTTAAAAATCTCCATAGGCGACGCTTTAATTTTTTTTACAGGTTACCAGGTTAGAATTACAGAGGAGGTCTAGTGCTAGAATTGTTGCACGCGCTCTAACGCACGCGGCGATACCTCACATATGTGGTTTGAACGGCGTTTACATATGTGGGCGACTTACGTGTGCATTCGCTTCTGATCGCGAGCTACCGGGGACAGGGGCGTTTTAATTTTTTTTATTTTTTTACTTTTTTATTTATTTTTTTGCTCACTTTTATTCCTATTACAAGGAATGTAAACATCCCTTGTAATAGGAATGTGTGTGACAGGTCCTCTTTATTGAGAGATGCGGGGTCAATAAGACCCCACATCTCTCCTTCAGGCTGGAAAGCATGAGATTAGTGAAACATTTTTCACTGATCTCATACTTACTAGCTGCAATGGCGGCTTTGTTTACATTTGAGGACCCGGGCGTGACGTCATCACATCGCGCCCGGGCCTCCGACGATCATAGATCGTCACCAGATGGTCACCAGTCATCTCTATGCTCGTCACGTGACCCACCACCGGCGCCGGAAGATTCTCTCCGGGTCCCCGATCGCACGGGAGAGCCCAGGGAAGCACCAGATGGCGGCGGGAGGGAGGGATGTCCTCTCCCGCAGCCTATAAGAACGATCAAGCGGCGGAACCGCCGCTATGATCGTTCTTATGATGCACAGAATCGCAGGCACGTCAAAAAGATATCTGAATGATGCCTCTAGCTGCAGGCATCATTCAGATATCCCCCTTCAAACCCAGGACGTCATATGACGTCCACCCAGGATGGGAGATCCCATTTGTGGACGTCATTTGACTATGGCTGGGTAGGGAAGTGGTTAATATAGCAAAAAGTAAAAAATATTGTGTTTTTTTCAGACTTGTCCCTCTTCTTTTGTTTATAGCGCAAGAAATAAAAACCGCAGAGGTACAGTGTTGCATGACCGCGCAATTGTCATTCAAAGTGTGACAGCGCTGAAAGCTGAAAAATGGCTTGGGCAGGAAGGGGGTGAAAGTGCCCTGTAGGCAAGTGGTTAAGGTAGTTTATTCATGTGAACTGAGAAGGTGCATTAAGGTAGGGTGACCAGACATCCCCGGTTTCAGGGGACAGTCCCTGGATTGAGGACACTGTCCCTGGACCAAGTCTGTCCCCGGTTTTGTCCCCGGATTGGATTTGAACAGGGGCTGGGGCAATATCAAAGACAGTCAGTGCAGAATTAAAAAAAAAACATTCTGAAATTACCCCCCCGCTCCGCCGCTCCTACTAGCTTAGGGGGGTGTATTTTTTTCCATTATCTGTGCCCCTTTCTGATGATCATGTGTTGGTCGGAGCGGAGGGAATATTTCTTCAGTTTCGGGCGCATGCCCATTCCGCTCCGCTCGCATGTTCTTCTACCTTGGCTCAAGTCCCGGGCCAGCCACCAGCCTGCTTATCTCCTTGCCTTCCCTGGTGGAGTGATCTTCCTCCGCTCACCACCCAGTAGTAGCTGGGGCCCGGAGAGTAATGCCTCATACACACGACCGGTTTTCCCGACGAGAAAACTGCCATTTTTTATATTGGTCGGGAAAACCGGTCGTGTGTACAGTATGCTCCATAGCAGTTTTCCAGATGAGAAAACTGCCCGCAAAAAAATGAGAACCTGCTCTATTTTTTCCCGTCGTGTTTCCCATCAGTCTTTTTCTCGTTGCGAAAACCACTCGGTGTATGCTTTTCCGAGGACAAAAAAAAAACGCGCATGGTCAGAATCAAGCATGAGACGGGAGCGCTCGTTCTGGTAAAACTAGCGTTTGTAATGGAGATAGCACATTCGTCACGCTGTAACGGACTGAAAAGCACGAGGCTGAAAAGCGCGAATCGTCTCTCACCAAGCTTTTACTAACATGAGAGTCAGCAAAAGCTATTTTATATATATAGTGCCATCGTACGTGTTGTACGTCACCGCGCTTTGGTCAAGCGTTTTTTTGCCTGAACGTGTGTATGCAAGGCAGGCTTGAGAGAAATCACGTCGGGAAAAACGTCGGTTTTTGGCATGTCAGGAAAACCGGTCGTGTGTACGAGGCATTAGACTTGACAGGCTGTGAGAGGGGCGGCGGCGGCGACGGGCAGAGAGTCGCTGATTACCGCCATTACTAGTAAGAAAAAAAATATGTCCCTGGATTTCATTTAAAAAATCTGGTCACCTTACATTAAAGGAGCACTATACCTTTTTTTTTTTTTGCTTAAAAATAACAAACATGTTATACTTACCTCCACTGTGCAGCTCGTTTTGCACACAGTGGCCCCGATCCTGGTCTTCTGGGGTCCCTCGGCGGCTGTCTTGGCTCCTCCCCGCAAGGACTCCACACCTTAATGCGAGTGAGCTCGCATGGTGTGGAGTGATTGCGGGCGCGCTCCCGTGATACAGCGGCGGCCATAGCCGCCGACTGTATCACTCGGCCCCGCCCCCCGGCGTGCCGCGTCATTGGATGTGATTGACAGCAGCGCCAGCCAATGGCTGCGCTGCTTTCAATCTATCCAGTGTAGCCAATCGGCGGCCAGGCAGAAAAACGAAGAGGATGACGGGGACGAGCATGGGACTTTCGAGGGGCCAGGTAAGAAAAACGGGGGCTCGGGGGGGGCGGTATTGTCGAATGTTTTTTCACCTTAATGCATAGGATGCATTAAGGTGAAAAAACATGTAACTTTACTACTCCTTTAAGGTGTCATTTAGAATGGCACTGCATCGCACCAACACGCATAACGCATGCAGTAGTTTGTACGAGGCCTTACAAAAGTCTGTAAAATAATTATTTAATCCCTTTACGCCGACATAACACAAATATGCAGCCCAACTAGACTGGGCTTTTATTTTTTCGTGGGTTCGCATATTTGCACATCACCCTTTGTGCTGGGAGCGCACCGCACAGAGACCAGGGTCTCATCGTGAACCCCGAGTCCGGTACTAACGATCGGGACCTGGAACTCCCTATTACGGGTCACCTGATTACTGTGATATCCTCTGATTGGCCTCTGAGTTATCAGTCACTGTGAAGCCCGCCCCCATGTTTTCTTTCTCTGTGAATGGAGGAGATAGAAACATTGTAGAGAAAAAAAATGTGTGTGTGTGTAAAAAAATAAATAAAAAAAAAATACCTAGATCAGGGGTTTGATCTAGGTCAGTGCCATGGTTAGTGTTTGGATCAAGGTCAGGGTCAGTATTTTTTTTTTTTTTTTTGGACAGGATTTTTTTAATTAGTGTCAGTGTCAGTGTGTTTTAGGTAGGATAAAAAAAGCACAATGCACATTGTTTCTGGGCTGTGCTACGAGTACAAACCACAAATGACACACACATATGTGGTATTGCTGCAATCGTCAGGAGCAAGAGAATTTAATTTGGGTTGTCCTTTGGTGGTAGGTTATGGTAGTACCAAGATATTTTTACTATTTTGGGCCAGTTTTCCTTTGATAATAGAAAAAAAATCAGGAGGTATCTGTTACCATTTACCACGAAATGAAAGCCCAATTTGTGCTGAAAAATCACGGTATATTCCACCTGGATGCACAAAGTAGTTGTGATGACATGTACTGTATTACTAACACATGTCAAAGTTGCAAAATTGTGCTTAGGCATTTAGATTTGTTTTACCCTTAGGCGTGAAGGGGTTAAAGAATGATATTTGACAAAGTAAAGGTAAACCCAGAAGACTTTTTTATATTAGTCTAGTAATCATGTTTTGCTCTCCTTTCAGGTTTTACCCCCTTCAGGACCATGGCATTTTTTGCTATTGCACTATTTTAACTGGCAATTGTTCGGTCATGCAACACTGTATGCAAATAAAATTTATATCATTTAGTGGTATTTAAAGGGGTTGTAAAGGCATTCTATGCATTAAGGTGAAAAAACATCTGAGGATTAGCCCCCCGCCAGAGCCCCCGTTTACTTACCTGACCCCTCGAAAGTCCCGCGCCGTGAACGCGCTTGCTTCTCAGCTGGGCTTCTCGGCTCATTCATTGGTTGATTGAAAGCAGCCCAGCCATTGGCTCGCTCTGCTGTCAATCACATCCAATGACGCGGCGCACCGGGGGCGGGGCCGAGTGATACAGTGAGTGGCTATAGCCGCCGGCTGTATCACGGGAGCGCGCCCGCAAAAACTTTCCACCATGCGAGAGAGCTCTCATGGAGGTGGAAAGTTCTTGCGGGGAGGAGCCTAGACAGTCGCCGAGGGACCCCAGAAGACCAAGTTCGGGGCCACTCTGCAAAACGAGCTGTACAGTGGAGGTAAGTATAACATGTTTGTTATTTTTTTATTTATTTTTATTTACCTTAGTGTTCCTTTAACCACCTCGCGCCCGCCGTACGAGAATATACGGCCGCAAGGTGGTTGTCAAATGCCGGGAGGCCGTTATTATACGGCCTCCGCTATTTGGCCACTGGGGGGCGCGCGAGCGCCCGGCGCATCACTGAGATGCCGATGCGCGTGCCTGGCGGCCGCGATGTCCCCCAGGCACCCGCGATCGGCGGTTACAGAGACAAGGACATGGATCTCTGTGTGTAAACACAGAGATCCATGTCCTGTCAGGGAGAGGGGACCGATGCTGTGTCCCTTGTACATAGGGACACAGATCGGTCACCTCCCCCAGTCAGTCCCCTCCCCCCACAGTAACAATCACACATAGGGAACACATTTAACCCCTTCCTCGCCCCCTAGTGTTAACCCCTTCCCTGCCAGTCACATTTATACAGCGAACAGTGCTATAAATATGCACTGATTACTGTATAAATGTGAATGGTCCCAAATTAGTGTCAAAAGTGTCCGATGTGTCCGCCATAATGTCGCAGTCACGAAAAAAATCACTGATCGCCGCCATTACTAATAAAAAAAATATATATATAAAAATGCCATAAAACTACCCCCTATTTTGTAAACGCTATAACTTTTGCGCAAACCAATCAATAAACGCTGATTGCGATTTTTTTTTTACCAAAAATATGTAGAAGAATACGTATCGGCCTAAACTGAGGAAAAAAATATATATATAAAAAAAAAATTGGGATATTTATTATAGCAAAAATCAAAAAATATTGCTTTTTTTTCAAAATTGTCACTCTATTTTTGTTTATAGCACAAAAAATAAAAAACGCCGAGGTGATCAAATACCACCAAAAGAAAGCTCTATTTGTGCGAAAAAAAGGACGTCAATTTTGTTTGGGAGCCACGTCGCACGACCGCGCAATTGTCATTCAAAGCGTGACAGTGCTGAAAGCTGAAATTTCGCCTGGGCAGGAAGGGGGTATATGTGCCCAGTAAGGAAGGGGTTAATCACCACTGTTTTTTTTTTTTTGTTTTTTTTTTTATTATATAAACAAAAAAAATGTAATCACATTTCTTAATAGATTTAGGCCAAAATTAATTTTGCCATATGTCGCAAGTGCTGGCAGTGATCAGGGCTGATCCTGCTAACACTGCATTTTTAGGGACACTATACTATTGGTGACACTAATATAGTTCTTACAATGACCAGGATACGGACCCAGACAGACACTATACTAGTAATGGCTGGGACGCTAACTGACTAACTGACACAATCTGATGTCGCTAGTGACACTAATACAATGATCAGTGATAATACTATACACTGACACTGTACTAATGGCACTGGCTTGGGGACAGGGCTGATCAGGAGAGCAATCAAAGGGTTAACAGTCTGCCTAACAAGTGTATGTGTGCTGATTTTACTCACTTACAGACTGGATGGCTTTTTTTCCTGATTTCAGCTCTGAACAGTAATCAAAATCAGGGAGAAAAAAAAACAGTCAGATCTTCGTTGTGTTTACTAACACACAACAGATCTGTGCTGTGATTGGCCACAGCAATCAGCAGGTTCACAGCCAAAATCATTGGCTGTGAGCCTGCTGACAAACTTGGTCTGTGTCCAAACACGGCACGAGCAGCAGGGGGAGCGCACACCCGCACCCGTAAACACGGAAGTTTGGAGCGACGTACCAGTACATTGCAAAGCCTGGGGGGGGGGGGGGGGGGGGGGAGCTGCCCGCCTGCAGTAAATGTACTGTTGATGGTCAGCAAGTGGTTAATAGGCTTAAAGTGATTTTAAGCCTTCTTTTTTTTTTAATCCTAACTGAATGACATTAAGTTTTGCTTAGCACTGCATATCATAAACAATTGCCTTTTTTTATTAAATAAAATACTGTTCTCAAATTTTTGTCATTCTTTGTTTCATCTGCTGCAGCCGCTTTTAGTCTACATGAATGCCATGTAACTTCTTCTGCACACCATTTCCCCAGGCAAATTTTTCCTATGGTGACAACAGTGGAGCATGTGTTTGCAATGTGTGTTGGCACGGTCACTTATAGTCTCCATTGGGGGGCAAGTGATCGGTTGACAACCCAGGAGAACAATTGGGAAACAGGTACAGAGTACTGTCTTCCTATAACAGAAAGTACCTAAACAAAGACCTTCTTAGCAGGATCAGCAGTTTTTTTTAAAAACAGCCAAAGGATAAAAAAGATAGAAAAAAAACTTTTGTAATTTTTTTAGAAAGCACCTACCTAGGACACACTTAACCTTTTGATCGCCCCTGGTGTTAACCCCTTCCCTGCCAGTGTCATTTATACAGTGATCAATGCATTTTTTTTTAGCTCTGATCACTGTAATAATGTCATTGTTTCCAAAAAAAGTGTCCGATCTGTCCGCCGCAATGTCGCAGTCCCGCTAAAAATCGCTGATCACTGCCATTACTAGTAATACAAAAAAAATAATAATAAAAATGCCATAAATCTATCCCCTATTTTGTAGACGCTATAACTTTTGCGCAAACCAATTAATATACGCTTATTGCTTTTTTTTTTTTACCAAAAATATATAGAAGAATACATATCGGCCTAAACTAATGAATACATTTTTTATTTTTAAGACCGTGAGGGGGTTGAATCGAGATCTAACAGCAGCCCTGCCTATGTGTATTTATGCAATACATGCCATACTTGGCATTCAACTTTACCTTAATAATTGCTTGAAGGAGGAACACAAAACATGTTTGGTGACACTACTTAGGCCCCTTTCACACGGGACGGATCAGTAATGATCTGCCCCGTGAACCTCCGCTTGCTCAGCGGGGATCGCTCCGTTGATCCCCGCTGAGCCGGCGGATGACAGGGCGGTCCCCGCACACTGTGCAGGGACCACCCTCTCAGATCTCCGCTCTCCCCTATGGGGGATCAGATGAACACGGACCGTCTGTCCGTGTTCATCCAATCTGCTCCGCAGATGGATAGAAAAATAGGAATTTTTCTATCCAGAAAAACGGAGCATTGCGGACACGGATCGGGTGTCAGCGGATGTTCATCCGCTGACACCTGCGATCTCATAGTGACCAATGTATGTCCCTTTTTCATCCGTACACGGATGGATGAAAAAGCGGACATACGGTCCGCTGGTGTGAAAGGGGCCTTAGTCATTACTAAATACCCCCGTTTTATATTTAGTCTAAAGGCCCGTACACACGATCGGATATTCTGACAACAATTGTCCGACGGACGTGTTTTGTCGGACAATCCGACCGTCTGTATGCTCCATCGGACAATTGTTGTCAAAATTTCCGACAACAAATGTTGGCTGTGCATGCTCTCAAATTGTCCGACAAAACATGTGTTCCGTTGGATTATCCGATCGTGTGTACACAAATCCATCAGACTAAACTCCAAAGTACAAACACGCATGCTCCGAACCAATGCTAAACATCACAACAATAGCAGAAGTTGCCCAAAGGGTGGCGGTAAAGAGCTGAAAAAACACGTGGTTTGGTGAATGTTGGCTGAAAATGTTGTGCCGTGTGTATGCAGAACAAGTTTACGGACAACACCCTTCGGACAAAAATCCACGGAAAAGTCAGATGGAAGTCCGATCGTGTGTACGAGTCTTTAAGGTTTTAACCTTCACATAGATTTTGGTATCTATTCAGGAGTGAAATAGGTCATCAACAAATGTGGGTCTTTGTGTGGTTTGGAAGTCGTATCCATATTGATTGATTGGATTTGCTCCTTATTCTACTATTTGTTTGCTGCAATTTCTTCCATCTGAAGTTATGTTGGCAAGAGTGCCGCCATGACTTTCTGCAGATGGCATACTTGAGATCTTCAGAATGTATGCTTCTATAATTTCACACAGAAAGTTCTGCAGCTCTCAAGGAGGAAAGCACATGTTCTGCAGCCCCAAGATGACTTTCTGTGTATGCTTTTACTTATAAATAGCCTGCTTGTTAAAAAAGGAAATGTGGATGGTGCCGATGCTTCAAATGAATGACAACTGCAATTAAGGCATGAATGGAGAAAGATGTAATTAGCTGGAAACAGGAAACCAGGAATCCCGCTTCCCATTCGTGCTTTGTGAGCTGAATAGGCCAAATCTGTGAATTGGGTTCTCTTAATAAGCAATTCAGGGAGAGAAAAATATTCTGCTAGATCTGTATAGAACTAAACATATATGATACTATGCTGATAAAGTGTAACTGTCACCTATGCGCAGTGGAGGAACCAGTATTTCTCAGAAAGTCAAATTTCTCAAGTACAGCTTGGCCGAAACTGGTCAATTGAATTCCACCATCACCACCTTGGCTGTATCTAAGTGTCACTTATACTTTTAAAATGTAGCAGTTTCTAGCTTTGGATGGAGTAGAAGAGAGTTAGAACCTATGTCAGACTTTTTTTTCTCTGTGTCCCCATTTGGGAGATTATTGTAACTATAACAGGGCTGTAACGGGAGTCACTTTTGGGCGCAGGGTGACTGAGAAAATATATCTTGGACTACTTCGAATGGGACAGTAATATTCAATAACAATATCTCTCAAGAAATATGAAGATGTTATCCCCTGTGTACTGTGAGGTCTATGCCCAGGAAGTATAGACCCTTATATGGGCATTCCAGGTAGTTCAATTTAAGAGACATTAGATCTCATAGTTGCTTGTGATTATTGACCCTGCAATTGTGTGAAGGTGTATTTGTGATAATGTTGATTGTGTCTTCTGAGCTAACAGACACCAAGTCTGGCCTAAAGGTCATCAGCTGCTGAAAGGGATTAGTTAATTAGCTCATGTTAATTAGGTCTGGTCACAGGTGTATTTTCAGAGTAATATGAGCAGGATATGTATGCACCTCCTCTTTAACCGTATATAAGCCTGTAGACTTTCAATAAAGATGGTGATTTCTGCTTGAACCTCATACAGAGCCTCGTCTCGTATTTGGGGGAGAATTATTCGTCTGGGTTTCTTGTTCGCCTGACTGGAATGTCTGGTAGCAGCCTTGTGTTCGGGAATGGAATATCCTAAACAACGTTAACCCCTTTCATACACAGGGTGTCGTAACAAGGGCCATTGCCACCTTTGAGTAAGAGTGAGGAGCGAATCCAAATATTACAGATTTCACCAGAACATTAGTTGGTGGAGATCTTCCAATGGTTGCCCTTGTTCTATTGACAACCCTCAGGTGCATTTCTCTCCATTTGAGGAAATTTACACCTGAAACAGAGGCTCTAATTCTTCTGTCTTACTAAAAACTAAAATCTCTTTGTTTTCCATCCCAGAATGACCAACATTGTCCACCCTATGATTTGGCTCTGTATGAGGGAAATGCATTAGAGATGAGGAGTGTGAGGGGGGGGGGGGGATATGTTATTAGAATAGTAGTATTTTTTTACGCTATACTATACGTTGGGTGTGGGTTTCCTTGTGTTGCAACTTGGGATGCACCAATACCAGTTTTTGAGGACCGAGTACGGTTACAATTATTTTTCTCAAGTACCGGTACTTGCCGATACCTATTTCATACTGACTTCATTCAGCTGTTCAGGTGCTATTCAAAACGTGCTGCGGCTGGACCCGAACACATGTGAACCGGCTCCATTGAAAAGGCTTAAAACGCATCCAATTCGCATATATGTGAACCGGGTTTAAAGGCAGCGGTTTACAGTCTGCAGACTTGAAGGCATTGGTTTTAGAATCAAAGCATTTGCATGAGTACAAGTACTTGTGCAAATGCTTAGTATCAGCACCATTACTGATACCGGTGCAACTGTCCACTGAGTGATAGAATGACACCAAGATCACCCAAAAATATTTCTCATGCCTATTCATATATCTCTCAGAATACCCAATAGCAGCAATTTCTATTTCTTGCCCAATTGCAGTGGATAGTAGATAATAAATAATAGGGGTAGATTTACTAAAGGCAAAAAGACTGTGCACTTTGCAAATGCATTTGCTCTCATTTTCCTTAGTAAATGTAAATGTGGTAAAGCTTCACTTTGTAGTGCAAGAAAATAAAAATAAAAAGCATTTTTGCCTGCACATGATTGGATGATGGAAATCAGCAGACCTTCACCACATTTACTAAGCTCTGGGGAAAATGAGTGCAACTGCACTTGCAAAGTGCACAGTCTATTTACATTTAGTAAATCCCATTGTGTCTCCTTATCAGTGCTATACTTCATATTCCCATCGCACATGTTTCTGGATAAGCTCTCAAAGTTTGGGTGCTGCAGCAACAACCAGCTGGAAACTGGTTCAAGTCATAAAGTAGATATTTGTCAGCACAACATGGATCGATGGTGTAGATAAAAGGATTGCCGCTCTCTAAACTTCCGAACCTTCACAGGAAAGTGTCCCGCCCTACTAGGAGCTGACAGGTGCTGACTCTGCACAAGTTTGATGAGGAAAAATATCCTGGATGGCCGCACTCCGTGAAAAAGGCATCTTTATTGTAGAAAATAAAATAAAATCCAGTGTACAGCAGTCAAATCATATAGAGAAACAGGGGAGAATAGCTAACGCGTTTCACATCAATCGATGCTTAGTCATAGCTAAATGAACAGGACCCAAGCGTGTGTATAAGAGGAAAGATTGAAAAACAGGCTACCAATCAGAGCCTAAAGCCCTGTACACATGATCGGATATCCTATGGATTCTAATCCGATGTTTTTTTCCATCGGAAATCCGATGAAACTGTCTTCCATCAGTCTTGCCTACACACCATCAGTCAAAAAACGGACCGTTTCAAACGCAGTGACGTAAAACACTCCGATGAGCCGAGAAAAATTAAGTTCAATGCTTCTGAGCATGCGTCGACTTGATTCTGAGCATGCGTGGGTTTTTTATCCGATGGATTTCCACACAGACGATCGGATTTTGCTATCGTTTTTTTTTCCCATCGGATAAATTTAAAACATGTTCTATTTTTTCACACCGATGGAAAAAAGACCGATGGGGCCCATACACAATCGGTTCGTCAGATGAAAACAGTCTATCGGACTGTTTTCATCGGTAAAACCGATCGTGTATACACGGCTTTAGAATTGTCTTGAAAAAACCTCCCACACAATTAGGCCCTGATCTCTCAAAAATTGAGTGCACCTGAAAGAGGAAAAAGCCAAAAAAAGTTATTAAATGTCAGGATCAAAAAATGTCAGGATCAAAAAAGACCCAACATAGTATATATTTATTTGGGAAAGACATAATTGATGAAAGTCTTTTGTAGAAATATCCTCTACGTGGTGCACTCAAAAGATGGGATGAATCAAAATACAACAAAATATGATAAAATACAAAATACAGAATACACGAGTACATACGATGATTGGTGACCGAACATTGAAGGCCATTATTAAAGCGGAGGTCCACCCAGAAAAAAAAAATACATTAAAAATCCTAAAAAAAAATCAAAAAAATAATAGAATTTTTTATTTTTTTTTATACTCACCCGAAATGCCTGTTGCTATGCGGAAGTCCCCTAATCTGCCTTCTGCTGTGCCTCTTCCTTGTCCTCGGATTGAGAACTTCCGTTTCCTCTTCTTGTGAATGGGGCGCGCTGCCTTCTGGGAACTGTGTGTGTCCCAGGAGGCAAGCTGCCCATTCACAAAGCGCCATGTGAGTGGCGCATGCGCAGTAGGAAACGGGCAGTGAAGCCGTAAGGCTTCACAGCCTGTTTCCCTTAGTCAGGATGGAGGAGGCCGGAGCCTGGCAGCAGCGATCGATCGCTGTGGCAGGACCGACATCGCGGGCGAGTAGGACAGGTAAGTATCCTTATTAAAAGTCAGCAGCTACAGTGTTAGTAGCTGCTGACTTTAAAAAAAAAAAAAAGCTGCACCTCCGCTTTAAGCATTGAATAATAATATGCACAATCAAAGAATTCACAGTATTCATGAATCTAAAATTAAATCACCATGAAAGTGATAAAAAAAATATGATATGTAGTTAAAACGTTCCTAAATTGGAAGATATTGTTGTAATTTCAAAAATATATATTCCGACAGTGTAAAACCCCCTTGGGTGCTAAATCTTATATAAATGCTTATATGATACTATGTATCCTGACAATACAACAGAAAAATGATATATAGCAACCAGGGGAAGAAAAAATTATTGTATATACACAAAGTCCTAGGTATAAAAAGGAGAAAGAAGCCAGGACCTGGGCTACACTTGAAAGGATACGATGGGTTAAGATTCAAGACCAAGTCCGAAAACGAGACCCATATGTAAAGAAACTACATATTTGAAAAACAAATGGAATTCAGGCCCGGTTCACATAGGGGCGACTCCTCAGGCGACTCGGTAGCCTGACGAGTCGCATCCCGCTCTGTACTATGGAACCGTTCTAATAGGAGCGACTCGGGACGCTCCGACTTAGAAAAAGGTTCTTGTACTTCTTTTGGGGGCGACTCAGGGCAACTTGCATTGACTTCTATACAGGAGTCATTATGCAAATCGCCTCAGGCGGGCGTCTCAAGTCGTCTTGAGATCGCGCCGCCGAGTCGCCCCCGAAGTCGTGCCGCCCCTGTGTGAACCGGGCCTAAGGAACTGATGTGAAACAAAAACAACAGGGCAACGTGTAACAAAAACAGAGGAGGAGACAAATGATTGTCATGCAGCGGCATGTGTGTAGGCCCGATGCACGGCAAAAGACAAGAGTCTCACTTCATCCGCTGCAAAACTAGAATGTCTGGGGATGAAACAAGAGTCTCGCTTCATCCGCTGCAAAACTAGGATATTTTTCCTCATGGATCGATGGTGTGCTGGCAAATATCTACTTTATTATCAGTGCTGGAACAAGGCCACCGAGAGCCCAGGGCAAACATGCCAAACTGCGCCCCCAACCCCAAGATGTATGAGTATGTATGTGTCAGAAAAAATCCCTCCTGTCTCCCCAAAAGAAAAATTGAACACTAATCTGCATGCTTCCCCCCCAATCATCCCTACTAGCACAAATCCCTCCCCCCCAAAAAATTTGCTCCCCTAGCACAATTCCCCTACCCCCTCTTATCATATCACCTCTTATAGCACAAACCCCCCCCAAATCCCCCCTCCTAGCACAAATCCTCTTCCCTCATCCCCCCTCCGAACACAAATCCCCCCAAATCACCACTCCTAGCACCCCCCCCCAAAAAAAATCCCCTTCTATAACAATTCTTACACCCTGCTCCTCATGGCAAACCCCCACCTCACATGATACACTATTACCCAGGGCAGTTGCCCCTCCTGCCCACCCCTTGTCCCGGCCCTGCTCATTATTGATGACTAAACTAATAACTGGGAAGCTCAACTGCAAGAGTAACATAATCTGATCTTCTAGGGGGGCAGTCTCACCACTTGCACCTCCCACAGATGCAAGAGATAGGTGTACAACCTATTGGTGTGAAGCTGCTCAGGTGTAACAGTCTGGGTCTTGCACCACCATCTTGGTTCTTGGTGATTGTGAGCAGGCTTCCTCTTCTAGATACAGCCAGCCAGCCCATGAAGGTGCTGTCAGCTCTGTCCTATGGCTGCTGTACAGTATATTCTACTCTTGCAGACTCGTGGAATATGTGATGGGGGCAGGGACACATCATTCATTCCTATAAAGTGGCAGGTTTTAAAGCTGTAGTAAACACTGCTTGATGACTTGTACCTACAGGCAAGCTTATAATAAAGCTTAACTGTAGGTACAAGGAATATCTCCTGAATGTGCACCGTTTAGGAGATATTCACTATTTCTGCAGCCGGTGATGTCACCGCATACGCATTGTTTTGTGAAAATTCAGAGTGCTGTGCTGCAATCATGCCATGCATCGTCATGGCTCAGTCATTCAAATGGCTGGAGACCGTGAACCTGGAAGGAAGACCTGGTGAAGATGGAAGCCCTGTCAGCAATGACAGCGTGCCGCTGGAGGGCTTTAGTCTTTAATATTGTGCTATTATGCGATGCATAGTAGCACATTGTGCTCTTAACTTGCAGGGAGAAAGGTGTTTTTGTTTTTTTTCCAGACTTTACTGCCACTTTTACCTTTCCCTACCTTAACCAAAAGCGGTTCTGTTGTGAACTTTGAGAATGAATTGCTGGTCATTGCCTACAGCTACAGAAGTCAGCAAAAAAGTTTAAGACCCTTTTCACACTGGGGCGGTTTGCAGGCGCTATTTTGCTAAAAATAGCGCCTGCAAACCGACCCTAAACAGTGGCTGCTGTTTCTCCAGTGTCAAAGCCTGAGGGCTTTCACACTAGAACGGTGCGCTAGCAGGACCGCTCCAAAAGTCCTGCTAGCCACATCTTTGGAGCGGTGAGAGGAGCAGTGTGTTTACCGCTCCTACATCGCTCCTTCCCATTGCCGGAGGTATTAACCCTTTTTTGGCCGCTAGCGGGGGTTAAAACTGCACCACTAGCGGCCGCAATTCCGACGGTATAGCGCCGCTAAAAATAGCAGCGCTATACCACCAGCGCACCTCCCGCCCCAGTGTGAAAGGGGCCTTATTGTTCGGCAAATAAAAAACTCCCATCTAACAGATTCTAATTGGTGACATATCTGGTCTTAGGTTCCTGGTTGCTGCACACCTGTTGTGACCATTATAAGGGGTTCCCACTCTCCCTTGTGGGTTTCTAACATATATAATACCATACAGGATACAGCAGGGGGTATTGGAATACTTAAAGGTGGGGGGAATACTAAAAACTCTTGGGTAGATAGAAGCAGACTCAGAAATTATGCCAAGGAGATCTTGGCCAAGATACAGTATTTAAAAAGCTATGGTCTGACTCCATTTATACCTAAAATATCACTTTTGGGTGATTTGACCCTTTAATATGCCATGAGTCTATTTCCATGCATATGGTGACATATCTGGGCTAAGGGTTCTGCTACACACCTACTGTAACCAGTGTGATGGGTTCCAACTTTCCCTTGTGTATTCTTTATATAATTAATATCATAGAGCAGGCATCACTAAATAGGGGACCGTGGTCCGAATGCGGACTGAATGACAGTCCCACCCAGATCGCCAAAGTCACGCCACTTAGGAGCCTGAACTTTTTCTTTCTTGCCTGGCCGCCCTGTTTCTTTTCCTCAGCTGCTATACTGTCATCCTTGCAGCATGGCAGAGGACAGAAGAGGCAGCAGGCTGAGGGGTACTAGGGAAGGAGCTTCAAGCGGGTGTTTGGTTGCTAGGACACTGGTCAGTCCTAGCAACCAATCACCAGCTTGTTAACAAGAAAAGTCTTACCTGCCCTGTGTAAGGTAGGACTGCGCGTGTGGCTGCAAATGCTGCTGTGAAAGGGAAGGAGGGATGAGGAGACTGTAATGAAGAGTAAGTGAATGGGGCTAAGGACACTGATATGAAGGGAGGTTAAGGGGGCTAAGGACACTGATATGAAGGGAGCTTGAGTTGAGTTGAGAGGTATCCTAATATAGCGTGGTCTTACCCCGAAGGGGTAAAGGGGCTAAGGACACTGATATGAAGGGAGGTGAAGGGGGCTTAGGACACTGCTGTCAAGGGGGCTAAGGATACTGCTATGAAGGGGGCTAAGGACACTGCTATGATGGAAGGTGAAGGGGGCTAATGACACTGCTATGATGGGAGGGTGAAGGGGGCTAAGGACACTACTGTGAAGGGATGTGAAGGGGGCTAAGGACACTGCTATGAAGGAAGGTGAAAGGGGGTTAAGGACACTGCTATGATGGAAGGGTGAAGGGGGCTAAGGAAATTGCTACGAAGGGAGGTGAAGGGGGCTACGGACGCAGCTATGATGGGAGGGTTAAGGGGGCTAAGGACACTGCTATGATGGGAGGGTGAAGGGGGCTAAGGGCACTGCTATTATGGGAGGGTGAAGGGGGCTAAGGACACTGCTATGAAGGGATGTGAAGGGGGCTAATGACACTGCTATGAAGGGGGGGTTTAGGGGGCTAAGGAGGACACTGCTATGGTGGGAGGGTGAAGGGGGCTAAGGACACTGCTATGAAGGGATGTGAAGGGGCTAATGACACTGCTATGATGGGAGGGTGAAGGGGGCTAAAGACACTGCTATGAAGGGATGTGAAGGGGGCTAAGGACACTGCTATGAAGGGGGGGTTTAGGGGGCTAAGGAGGACACTGCTATGATGGGAGGGTGAAGGGGGCTAAGGACACTGCTATGAAGGGATGTGAAGGGGGCTAAGGACACTGCTATGAAGGGGGGGTTTAGGGGGCTAAGGACACTGCTATGAAGGGGGGGTTTAGGGGGCTAAGGAGGACACTGCTATGATGCTAGGGTGAAGGGGCTAAGGACACTGCTATGAAGGGATGTGAAGGGGGCTAATGACACTGCTATGATGGGAGGGTGAAGGGGGCTAAAGACACTGCTATGAAGGGATGTGAAGGGGGCTAAGGACACTGCTATGAAGGGGGGGTTTAGGGGGCTAAGGAGGACACTGCTATGATGGGAGGGTGAAGGGGGCTAAGGACACTGCTATGAAGGGATGTGAAGGGGGCTAATGACACTGCTATGATGGGAGGGTGAAGGGGGCTAAGGACACTGCTATGAAGGGATGTGAAGGGGGCTAAGGACACTGCTATGAAGGGGGGGGGGTTAGGGGGCTAAGGAGGACACTGCTATGATGGGAGGGTGAAGGGGCTAAGGACACTGCTATGAAGGGATGTGAAGGGGGCTAAGGACACTGCTATGATGGGAGGGTGGAGGGGGCTAAGGACACTGCTATGAAGGGATGTGAAGGGGGCTAAGGACACTGCTATTAAGGGGGGTTTTGGGGGGCTAAGGGGGACACTGCTATGATGGGAGGGTGAAGGGGGCTAAGGACACTGCTATAAAGGGACGTGAAGGGGGCTAATGACACTGCTATGATGGGAGGGTGAAGGGGGCTAAGGACACTGCTATGAAGGGATGTGAAGGGGGCTAAGGACACTGCTATGAAGGGGGGTTTTAGGGGGCTAAGGAGGACACTGCTATGATGGGAGGGTGAAGGGGGCTAAGGACACTGCTATGAAGGGATGTGAAGGGGGCTAAGGACACTGCTATGAAGGGATGTGAAGGGGGCTAAGGACACTGCTATGAAGGGGGGGTGGTGAAGGGGGCTAAGGACACTGCTATGAAGTGGTGTAAAAGGGGCTAAGGACACTGCTATGAAGGGGGCTAAGGACACTGCTATGAAGGGGGGGGGTGAAGGGGGCTAAGGACACTGCTATGAAGTGGTGTAAAGGTTGCTAAGGACACTGCTATGAAGGGGGATGAAGGGGGCTACAGACACTGCTTTGAAGGGAGGGTGAAGAGGGTTAAGGACACTGCTATGAAGGGGGGGACTTTGCCATGAAGTGGGGCACTGTGATGTAGGGGGAAACTGTGACGTAATGGGGGGGTGTGATGTAAAGTGGGGGAAACTGTAATGTGGGCGTAACTGTGACCTAAAGGGAGGCCTGTGACGTGGTGAGGGAAACTATGACACAAAGGGGGGGATTGTGATGTAAAGTGTGGACTATGTTTTGGGGGGTCAACTGTTATGTGAAGGTGGGACTGAGGACACTAATGTAAAGGCGGGGGCTGTAAGGTAAAAGTGTGGGGGGGGGGACTGTGATGTGCAGGGGGGAATGAGGACACTGATGTAAGAAGGGGACTGTGTTATAAATACGGGGGGCTGTATTGTGAATGATCTGAGTCATCACACAAAAATGTAATTCGGACCTATGCTGGAAGAACATTTTACTGACTGGACCTCCATGAATTTTATTCAATACCTCTGTCATAGAGGATGCAATAGGAGGTACTGGAAAATCCAAAGGTGGGTGGGAACACTGAAAACTCCCAGGTAGAAAGGAGTAGAGTCAGAAATTATGTCAGGGAGATCTTGCAATTGGAATATATAAAAAGCCAGGGGCTGACTCTGCCCATTCAGCTCTATCTTTACCTAAAATATCACTTTTAGGTGGATTGACCATTGCATTTGCATAAAAAATAGACTAATGACATATAGAGGTTGATTTACTAAAAGGAAATAGACTGTGCACCTTGCAAAGTGCAGTTGCACTCTGCAAGTGCAATTGCTCCAGAGCTTAATAAATGAGATGAAGGGCCACTTTGTAAAGAATACCCAATCACATGCAAGGAAAATAAAAAGAAAACAGCCTTTTTGCTTGCACATGATTGGATGATGGAAGTCAGCAGAGCTTCTACTCATTTACTAAGCTTTGGAGCAACTGCTCTTGTAAAGTGCAACTGTACTTTGCAAGGTGCACAGTCTATTTGCCTTTAGTAAATCAACTCCATAGATACCAACAATTGTCATCATAGGCAAAACACACCCATGTTCTTCCATTCCACATACTCATGTTTTTCCATTTCAATTCCATTATGTTGAGTGAAAGAAGAACTGTACAAAGTTGCAGCATTTGGCTTGTTGTACCATGAAGCCCCATAACGCTGAGCATCCAAAATCCCATGTTTTTAAATTGCGCCTGTTCACACCTTACCGTAGTGTCACTTGAAGCATGAAGCACATGAACTTCTTTTGAGCTACAAGTTGTGTTTTTGACCCAAATAGAATTCAGTGGGAGTGCTTTAAAAACACAAACATGCGTAAATAAAATTGCAGAACTGCGCATATTGCACTTTTTTTTCTCTCTAGTAACTAGATTTCCATAAAAAATTTAAATAAAGCTGCAAAAGTGCATATATAAATGTTAAAAAAATGCCTGCTACATGTCCAAAGATGCTCAGCTTGTGGGTGGGTGCAGTGGCAATAACGCACACTCAGCCCAAGTGCAATTAAAAGAACTTGTATTGAAGTCAAAGGAAAACACTTCAAAACAAGCCTGGCGGACGTAGGCCCAACCGGGAACACTGACGGATGACAGCAGCGTGTAGCAGAGCAGGTTTCAGCTGAGCTAACAGTGTCTGTCTTGAGGAGCGGAATGCAGTCTGGCCGGTTCGAACCCAAGTGGGGAAGTTTCCAGGAAGTTTGGCGGGTCCCTAAGCTAGGGTGACCAGACATCCCCGGTTTCAGGGGACAGTCCCCGGATTGAGGACACTGTCCCCGGACCAAGTCTGTCCCCAGGTTTTGTCCCCGGATTGGATTTAAACAGGGGCTGGGGCAATTTCAAAGACAGTCAGTGCAGAATTAAAAAAAATCTGAATTACACACCCCCACTCCGCCGCTCCTTCTAGCTTAGGGGGGTGTATTTTTTTCCATTAACTGTGCCCCTTTCTGATGATCATGTGCTGGTCGGAGCGGAGGGAATACTTCTTCAGTTTCAGGCGCATGCCCATTCAGCTCCGCTCGCATGTTCTTCTGCCTTGGCTGAAGTCCCGGCCAGCCGCCTGCCTGCTTATCTCCTTGCCTTCCCTGGCGGAGTGATCTTCCTCCACTCCCCATCCAGTAGTAGCCGGGGCCTAGAGAGTAAGACTTGACAGGCTGTGAGGCGGGCAGCGGCGACGGGCAGAGAGTCGCTGATTGCCGCCATTACTAGTAAAAAAAAAATATGTCCCCGGATTTGACCTTACCCTAAGCTTTCCCTACTCTGCTTGAACCTTTTTCTACCACTACTACTGTCCCTGACAGACGGGTGACCTGTCCACACATTACCCACACAATCAATGCACACCAAACCCAGGAGCCAGGGTGTGATTTTGTGCGATTTCAGATGAAGTCACATGATTTCAAAGCCGCAGTCAATGTGAAGGAGGGCTTGGAGTAGTCCTGCTGTCCATGCTCTTCTGGTCATAGGGCTATGCTCTGTGTTATTTAATCGCTCCCTTCTATACTTTGAGAGGACAGTCCCTTATATAGAACCAAATTCAAGTGGCCCCATTTCCTCTTTAATTGTCTCTTTCAGGTCTGACGTATATCTATCACTATAAATAAATGTGCTGTTAATTATTAGAAGTGTTATATTGCACTTAACTTGTCATCTAACCTCAAAATTACTACATTCGTTTTTTTTTTCAATGCAAAAGCATAAAGGAAAACCACAGACAAAAATAGTGGGACTTTGCTTATGCCTCCAATAGTACCGTAAATCAAACCCAATTAAAATGAATACCATCAAATTTTATTGATTCATACATTAAAAACAATAGTGAAACATGTTAAAATAACTCATTAATAAATGTTTGAGGTCATAATCACATCAACAACCAATCCCCCAGGGATGATGTCATTATGACCTCAAACATTTATTAAAGGAGAAGTCCAGCCTGAGCTCGTTTGGCTGAGCTTCTCCTCTGGGTCACAGGAGTGCAATTCGTTTTGCACTCCTGTGAGCAGTTTTCAGCAGAGAGCGGTCTGAAGTCCGCTCTCTGCTGACATCACCAATATCAGTCCAGGCACCGCGTCATCCCGACAATGGGAGTCTGGATCCGCCAGGTCCCTGGACTAATAGCCGTCTCAGCCTCTCAGCGAGTCGCTCCCTGCCCCTCCACTGCTCAGCACACCAGTGAGCATGAAGGAGCAGAGAGGAGAGCTGCTGACTGACAGGCAGCAGCTCTCTGCCCGAGGAGCCGAGAGAACCGATCCATCGGCGGTGTTCGATCGCTCTGTTCTCAGTGCAGAGGCGGTGGGAGACAGATGCAGCATCGGTCCAATGCTGCATCCACCTAGGTAAGTATGATTATGGGGGAAAAAAAATCCCATACTTCTCTTTAAATTAATTATTTTAACATGTGTCACTATTGTTTTTAAATTGAGAGTCAATAACATTTGATGGTATTCTTTTTAATTGAGTTCCATTTAGGCTACATGTCCACGGACGTTTTAAAAAACGGGCTGTAAAGCTAGTACAGACGCCAGGAAAAAAACAGCGTTTTTAACACGATTTTTTTCCACGTTTTGCATTGATTCAATGCACGTTTTGCCGCGCTACCTTTCAGCCGCGTTTTTCTTTCTTTATTCAAAATCAATGGTTCCCTATGGGAGCCCATTGATTTGAATAGAGGTTGTACCAGAAGTCGGATCAAGATGATCCGACTTGCGGGGCAACTCGTGTTCGGAGAATCTTGAAAGGGAACCCCGCAAAAATTTTAAAATAAAAATTGCGTGAGGTTCCCCCACAGGACGATTCCAGACCCTTCGGTCTGGTATGGATCTTAAAGGGAACCCCCCACAGCAAAAAAATAATAATGGCGTGGGGGTTCCCTCAGGATCCATACCAGACCCTTATCCGAGCACGCAGCCCGGCAGGTCAGGAAAGGGGCGAGCGAGCGCCCCCCCTCCAAGATCATACCAAGCCACATGCCCTCAACATGGGGGAGATTGGTGCTTTGGGGCAGGGGGGGCACTTCGCCCCGCACCCCAAAGCACCTTGTCCCCATGTTGATGAGGACAAGGGCCTCTTCCTGACAACCCTGGCTGTTAGTTTTCGGGGTCTGTGGGCGGGGGGGGCTTATCGGAATCTGGGAGCCCCCTTTAATAAGGGGACCCCCAGATCCCGGCCCCCACCCTATGTGAATTAGTAAGTTGTACATCGTACCCCTACCCATTCACCTGGGGGAAAAAAGCGTCAATAAAAAAAAAACACTAGACAGGTTTTTAAAGTAATTTATTAGGCAGCTCCGGGGGGTCTTCTTCTGACTTCGGGGGTCTTCTTCCGACTTCTCCGCTCTCCTCTCCCGCTCTCCAGAAGAAGAGAAGAGGGAAGAAGACGACGGAGAAGACCGGGCCAACGCTAGCAAAAGAGCGCCAAAAGAGCAGAAGATAGCGGAGGAGCCCGGCAGAAGAACCGGAGAGCGGGAGAAGAACCGGGGAGCGGGAGAAGAGAGCAGAGAAGTCGGAAGAAGACCCCCGGAGCTGCCTAATAAATTACCGTATTTATCGGCGTATAACACGCACTTTTTTCCCCTTTAAAATCAGGGTAAAATCGTGGGTGCGTGTTATACGCCGATACTCCGTCGAATTCCCCTGCTGAAAACGAGCGAGAGGAGCGAGCGGAGCCGAAGCCGAAGTACACTCGGCTTTACTCGGCTCCTCTCGCAGTCCCGCCCATCTCTGACTGCGCCGCTGACATAGAGAAAGCCGAGTGTACTTCGGCTAGTCTCGGCTCCTCTCGCAGTCCTGCCCCTGACTGTGAGAAGAGCCGAGTCTAGCCGAAGTACACTCGGCTTTCTCCGTCAGCGGCGCAGTCAGTGGAGATGGGCGGGACTGCGAGAGGAGCCGAGTCTAGCCGAAGTACACTCGGCCCCGCTCGCTCCTCTCCACAGAAATCGGCGCCAAGTTTAAAAAAACGCAGAGACTGACACGATCGCAAAGGCACTGGGCAAGGCTGCAGATGGACAGATGGACACTGGGCAAGGCTGCAGATGGACAGATGGACACTGGGCAAGGCTGCAGATGGACAGATGGACACTGGGCAAGGCTGCAGATGGACACTGGGCAAGGCTGCAGATGGACACTGGGCAAGGCTGCAGATGGACAGATGGACACTGGGCAAGGCTGCAGATGGACAGATGGACACTGGGCAAGGCTGCAGATGGACAGATGGACACTGGGCAAGGCTGCAGATGGACACTGGGCAAGGCTGCATGCTGCATTTAAATGTAAGTTTTTTTTCCTTGAATTTCCCTCCTAAAAGTTTTTTTCCTTAAAATTCTCTCCTAAACTTGGGGTGCGTGTTATACGGTACTTTAAAAGCCTGTCTAGTGTGTTTTTTTTTATTGACACTTTTTCCCCCCCAGGTGAATGGTTAGGGGTACGATGTACCCCATACTAATTCACATAGGGTGGGGGGCCGGGATCTGGGGGTCCCCTTATTAAAGGGGGCTCCCAGATTCTGATAAGCTCCCCCTGCCCGCAAACCCCGACAACCAACAGCCAAGGTCGCGGGAAGAGGCCCTTGTCCTCATCAACATGGGGACAAGGTGCTTTGGGGTGGGAGGCGCAGTGCCCCCCCCGCCCCAAAGCACCAATCCCCCATGTTGAGGGCATGTGGCTTGGTATGGTCTAGGAGGGGGGGCGCTCGCTCGCCCCCCCTTTCCTGACCTGCCGGATAAGGGTCTGGTATGGATCCTGGGGGAACCCCCACGCCATTTTTTATATTTTTTTGGTGTGGGGGGTTCCCCTTACGATCCATACCAGACCGAAGGGTCTGGTATTGTCCTGTGGGGGAACCTGACGCAATTTTTTTAAATTTTTGCGGGGTTCCCCTTCAAGATTCTCCACACACGAGTCGCCCCGCAAGTCGGATCATCTTGATCCGACTTCTGGTGCGACTTCTATTCAAATCAATGGGCTCCCATAGGGAACCATTGATTTTGAATAGAGAAAGAACCACCGAACAAGGCTTAACACAGCGTTAAGCCTCGTTAAATCGCGTTTAACACCCTTTGCCGGCGTCTGACGTCTTTACAGCTCCAACGCTGGAGCTTCAGAACGCACCGGTCCTGTTTTTGTTTTTTTTGCCGCTTAAAAACGGCTATGCCATTTACAGCTCAAAAACATCATGGTGGGCATGAGGCTATAGGCTAACATGGAGAGTCGTTTTTAAGCTGCAAAAAACGCTCATAAAAGTGGCTGTAAAAATGTCCGTGGGCATGTAGCCTTACTATTGGAGACATAGGCAAAGTACCACTGTTTGTTTTTTGCGTTTTTTTGATATATATACAATATATATATATAAAGTAAGGGTGAAAAAAAAGCATTAGTGAGGTTAACCAATCATGTTTGTTTTGTGCCTGATTTCTTAACTACTTCCAGCCTAGGCCAATTCTGGCGTTTCTCTCCTTAAATCTCGTACACACGATCGGATTTTCCAACGGGAATTGTGTGATGAAAGGTTGTTGTTGGAAAATCCGACCGTTTGTATGCTCCATCGGAAAATTGTTGTCGGATTTTTCGCCAACAAATGCTGGATAGCATGCTTTAAAATTTTCCGACAACAAATGTGTGTTGTCAGATTATCTGATCGTGTGTACAGAAGTCCTTCAGACAAAAATCCAAAGTACAAACACGCATGCTTAGAAGCAATGCTAACCATAAAGTTGCCCAAAGGGTGGCGCTAGAGCTGAAAAACCAAGTCGTTTCGTGTTTGTTGGCAGACAATTCTTTGCCGTTTCTATGCAAGACAAGTTCATGGCCAACGCACTTCGGACAAAAGTCCTACGCTTTCTCCGTGGAAAATCCGGTCATGTGTACCAGGCTTTACATGTAAAAATCATCAGTTTTTTGTTAGAAAATTACTCAGAACCCCCAAATATTATATATATATATATATATATATTTTTTTTTTAGCAGAGACCCTGGAGAATAAAATGGCAGTCACTGCAACTTTTTATGTCACACAGTATTTGCACAGCAATTTTTGAAACACAATAAAAAAAAAAAACTTTCATTCAGTTTTTATGCAAAAAAGCACAATATATAACCCAATTTTTGGTAAAATATAAAAGGTAATGTTACGCCGAGCAAATAGATACCAAACATATCTGGCTTTAAAATTGGTCACACTCGTGGAATGGCACCAAACTACGATACTTGCATGCATGCAGCTGCATGCAATCAGATCAACATATTTTAATACTGCCCAATGCTTAAAGTCATTGTAAAGTCAGAAGGTTTTTCATCTTAATGCATTCTATGCATTAAGATAAAAAGCCTTCTGCGTGCAGCAGCCCCCTCAGCCCCCCTTATACCTGTGCTCCATCTCGGTCCAGCGATGTCCACGAGTGCCTCAGCTGTCTGGGACACAGCAGCAGCGCCATTGGCTCCCGCTGCTGTCAATAGGTGAGAGAGGGGGTGGGGCCGAACCGCGGCTCTGTGTCTGAATGGATGGAGCTGTGGCTCGGCTCGGGTGCCCCTATAGCAAGCTGCTTGCTGTGGGGGCACTCAACAGTAGGGAGGGGCCAGGAGTAGCCCAGAGGGACCCAAGAAGAGAAGGATTTGGGCTGCTCTGTGCAAAACCAACTGCACAGAGCAGGTAAAGTATAACATGTTTGTTATTTTTATAAAAAAAAAAAAAACAAGACTTTACAATCACTTTAACATTTGCAGTCTCTAAACTACTTAACCTGCCTTGAATGATTTCCCATATAAAAGTTTAAAATTATAAATAAATAAAACTATATAAAAAAATAAATAAACAATATATAAATCAATAAACAATGTATTCAAACCTATTACTTTGTGTAATGTGCAAACCCTTTCATCTCCATGCGGTAACCTATAGTAATCACAAAGTTTGTATTTTTCATGTTCTCTCCAACACAGTGCTAGTAAATTATTATTCGTGATCCCCATCACCTTTGTGTTCCCCCTTATTAGGGTTGACTCACCAAATGATGTTCACTTTCAATCAGATTTTATTAAATTTTTCCCATAGTACACCAAACATAAACATGCAAACATAACACAATAAACACATCACACAAAACTCTGATAAACAACATAAAAAACCCCCAAAAAAACACAAACAAAAAAAAATTATAATAATATGTTCACTTCCATTACTAAAAAAGGTTGGGAAACGCATTATCCTAATTCCAGATGATAGGTGAGGGTAAGGCCCCATGCACACGAGACGCTGTTATTTGCTGTTAAACGCGCGTTCAGAGGCAGTTGGACGCTTTTTTCAACTGCTCCTGAACCCATTCAATGTTATCCTATGTGTCCATGCACACACTCACGTTTTTTGGCGTTTACAAGCAGTTGCGTTTAACCTCGTTTTTTCAGAAGCAAAAAAATGGGTTCAGACGCAAAAGTTTTCCACGTTTCAGACGCTAAACGCTGCTAAACGCGGCTAAACGCGGTACCGGCGTTTTTCCGCGTTTGCGTTTATAAGCGTTTTTAAAGGTGACCTATTTTTTAACATTAGAAATCTCAAAAATGATGGCAAATGATGAAAAACTATTAAAAAATATAAAAGAAAACTGTAATTGCTTGCATTGCATTGTGGACAATCCACAACTTGTGGCAGGTAACATGGCAAGTGGACAATCCACAGCTTGTGGCAGGTAACGTGGCCAGTGGAAATCAACAACTTGTGTCAGGTGACGTGGTCAGTGGACAATCCACAACTTGTGGCAGGTGACATGGCCAGGTGACATGGCAGGTAACGTGGCCAGGTGACGTGGCACGTGATGTGGCCAGGTGACGTGGCAAGTGGACAATCCACAACTTGTGGCAGGTGACGTGGCCAGGTGACGTGGCATGTGGCATGTGATGTGGCAAGTGGACAATCCACAACTTGTGGCAGGTGACGTGGCCAGGTGACGTGGCAAGTGGACAATCCACAACTTGTGGCAGGTGATGTGGCAGGTAACGTGGCCAGGTGACGTGGCAGGTAACATGGCCAGGTGACGTGGCCAGGTGACGTGGCAAGTGGACAATCCACAACTTGTGCCAGGTGACGTGGCCAGGTGACATGGCCTGGTGACGTGGCAGGTGACGTGGCAAGTGAACAATCCACAACTTGTGGCAGGTGACGTAGCCAGGTGACGTGGCAGGTAACGTGGCCAGGTGACGTGGCAAGTGGACAATCCACAACTTGTGGCAGGTGACGTAGCCAGGTGACGTGGCAAGTGGACAATCCACAACTTGTGGCAGGTGACGTGGCCAGGTGACGTGGCATGTAGCATGTGATGTGGCAAGTGGACAATCCACAACTTGTGGCAGGTGACGTGGCCAGGTGACGTGGCAAGTGGACAATCCACAACTTGTGGCAGGTGACGTGGCCAGGTGATGTGGCAGGTAACGTGGCCAGGTGACGTGGCAGGTAACATGGCCAGGTGACGTGGCCAGGTGACGTGGCAAGTGGACAATCCACAACTTGTGCCAGGTGACGTGGCCAGGTGACGTGGCCAGGTGACATGGCCTGGTGACGTGGCAGGTGACGTGGCAAGTGAACAATCCACAACTTGTGGCAGGTGACGTAGCCAGGTGACGTGGCAGGTAACGTGGCCAGGTGACGTGGCAAGTGGACAATCCACAACTTGTGGCAGGTGACGTGGCTAGGTGACGTGGCAGGTGATACGCTAAATACAAGTACACTGCGGCTCTCTCAGCTGCTGATATCACTCTGGTCTTACAAACTGGCTGAAATGGTTAAAATTTACTGTTTTTTGAGCTTAGGGAGGGTCTCATGATGAAACGCTTATAAACGCAAACGCGGTAAAACGCCGCTAAACGCCAATAAACGCGGCTGCAAACGCGCGTTTTTAAACGCCGGTTTCAGCGTTTAAAAACGTGTGTTCAGCAGAGTTTGCACCTGCGTCTCGTGTGCATGGGGCCTAACTCTCTCTAATGTAATTCAAGATTGCAGTAAAACATGACAGGGGTTTTAACTCTTCCATTTGCTATCCAAGAGAAAAAAGGTTTTGGTTATACAAACACTTTAAAGCCCTGTACACACGATCGGATTTCCTATGGATTCTAATCCGATGGATTTTTCCATCAGAAATCTGATGAAGCTGACTTCCATCAGTCTTGCCTACACACCATCAGTCCAAAATCTGACCGTCCCAAACGCCGTGACGTAAAACACTCCGACGAGCCGAGAAGAATGAAGTTCAGTGCTTCTGAGCATGCGTCGACTTGATTCTGAGCATGCGTGGGTTTTTTGTCCGATGGACTTGCCCATAGAGTATAGACGATCGGAATTTGCTATTGTTTTTTTTCCCATTGGATAAATTTAAAACATATTCTATTTTTTCTCACCGATGGAAAAAAGACCGATGGGGCCCATACACGATCGGTTTGTCCGATGAGAAAAGTCCATCGGATTGTTTTCATCGGTAAAACCGATCGTGTGTACACGGCTTAAGAGTATGAAATAACAAGCGTTTGACATTCAACGTAATGACTTTTGGCTGTATCTTAGTCTTGGACGAAGTGGGGTAGGGTTAGAACCTCTGTCAGTTTTTGTGTCTCCTTATGGTGATTTGCCCTTGTTTTGTGACCAGGAGACACAACAGGAAGTGAGAGAAAATCGCTCCAAAGTAAGGGCAAAATCCTCTCTTAGACAGTTTTCACCTGAACAGGTGTCACCATTAGAGGATGGGCAGCACAGTGGCCTAGTGGATAGCGCTTATTCTTTGCAGCATTTGGGTATTTGGTTTGAGGCTGGGTTCACACTTGTGCGATGCGGGAACCAGCGCGATTCCTGAGCGGGTTCCTGCATCGTACCTGAACCGCCAGCGGTTCACACTGACATTTGCAAACCGCTGCGGGTGTCAATGTAAAGTTAATGACACCCCCAGATCGGTTCGCAGATCGCAGTGCGAGCTGTTAATTGGTGCAGGAATCGGATCGCAAAGGTTTGAAAAAAGGATCCTGTGCCATTTTGGTGCGATGCGATTTCAGTCATACAGTTTGTATGGCTGAAGTCGCATCGCACAGACATCACATGTGAACTGCACAGCAATGCGGTGCGAATCACATGCGATGTCTGTGATCGCACAAGTGTGAACCCAGCCTGAATCTTGGCCAGGTCACTATTTGCATGGAGTTTTCATGTTCTGCCAGCACTTGTCTGGGTTTCCTCCTGGTGCACTGGATTGCTTTCAAGACACGCCAAAGACCTCCGGAAGATTTTACCCCTTTCATGACCAGGCCATTTTTTGCAGTTCAGGACTGCGCTAATTTAACTGCCGATTGCGCGGTCATGCAGTGCTGTGGGCAAGCAAAATTGATATAATTTGTTTTCACACAAATAGAGCTTTCTTTTGGTGGTATTTGTCCACCACTGTGTTTTTTATTTTTTTCGATATAAACAAAAAAATATATAAAAGGTACTTAAAACTCCGCCCTCAATAAAAGCACCGCTCTGCGCTTAAGATAAAACCATAAAGATAAAAAAGTCCAGATATAAGATGTGACTGCACACAATAAAATAGCTGCTGCTTAAAATAACATAGATATGTAAAAAAACAGTCATAAAATCAAATGGAGAGTCCAAAAATATTAAAACTGTAGCAGCGCTTGCAATCAAATATTCATAAGAAAGTCCTCTATCCACATGTGTGGATAGGAAATACAGATTGAAACAGATTTCATAGATTGGCCGATCAATCATCACTATCCACATCCGTTTCAATCTGTATTTCCTATCCACACATGTGGATAGAGGACTTTCTTATGAATATTTGATTGCAAGCGCTGCTACAGTTTTAATATTTTTGGATTGACTGTTTTTTTACATAAACAAAAAAATATCGAAAAATTAGAAAAAAAAAACAATATTTTTTACTTTCTGCTATAAAACATATCCAATATTTTTTTTTTTTTTTTTTAAATCAAATTATCTTCAAAGATTTTAGCCAAAATGTATTCTGCTACATGTCTTTGATAAAAAAAATCCCAATAAGTGTTATATTGATTGGTTTAGTTATAGCGCCTACAAACTAGGGATGCACCCATACCGAGTATTTTTACGTGTACTCGTACTCCGAAACCGTACAATTTGCATCCATACAAAATGGATGGGAGCAAATCACATTGCAAAGAATCGCATTCGATTTGAAAAGGAATGTGATGCAATTTCTGTCCGAATAGCATGCGTTTTCCCCCACCGCTCCCGTGTGTGTGAACCCAGTATAGAAAGGGAAGTGCCATCTAGTGCAGCAATGGGCAGTTGATTAAAAATAGGGCGATCAAAGGGTTAAATGTGTGCCTAACTATGTGTAATGTGTGTAAAGTGTGCTGATTTTACTAATAGATTTCTAAGCTTCTCATCACTGCTTTGACTACACCGTCCGCAGTACATTGCAGATGGAAAGTAGTTAAAGCGGAGTTCCACCCAAAAATGGAACTTCCGCTTTTGGGAACCCTCCCCCCCCTCCGGTGTCACATTTGGCACCTTTCAGGGGGGTGCAGATACCTGTATAATACAGGTATTTGCACCCACTTCCAGTGAGTGACTCCCGCTGTCTTCTGGGAAACACACTGGTCCCAGGGCATGCGCAGTAGGGAACTGGGGCAGTGAAGCCGCAACGCTTCACTTCCTGATTCCCTCACCGAGGATGGCGGCGGGGGCAGCCGAGAGACGAGCGATTGCTCGTCTGCTGCTGCCGACATTGCGGGCACCCTGGAGAGGTAAGTGTCCATTTATTAAAAGTCAGCAGCTGCAATATTTGTAGCTGCTGGCTTTTAATTTTGTTTTTCGCGGTACCTCCCCTTTAAATGGCACCTTTCTGAATTGGTCCTAGTATGTATGTACAAATTGGCTATACACATGGTATCACATTATGCTACTGGGCTCAAACCCAACCAATTAGGGAAAGTTGAGGAAAGACCTGGTGACCCACCTTAAAAATATATGCCAGGAAAACTGTACAAAAAAGGTTCTCAAGTGTATCAGATATGGTGCCCGGGGAGCTGGCCCAAAAAATTGCAGAGTCTGATATGCCTGGACGGATATATACATACCGTATATACTCGAGTATAAGCCGACCCTAATATAAGCCGAGGCACCTAATTTTACCACAAAAAACTGGGAAAACATATTGACTCGAGTATAAGCCTAGGGTGTCCATCTGCATGCCTCACTTTGCCTCACTGTGCCTCACTTTGCCTCACTGTGTCCATGTGCATGCCTCACTGTGCCTCACTTTGCCTCACTGTGCCTCACTGTGTCCATGCCTCACTTTGCCTCACTGTGCCTCACTGTGTCCATGCCTCACTGTGCCTCACTTTGCCTCACTGTGCCAATGCCTCACTGTGCCCATGACTAGACTGATGTTTAACATGGGAGTCTATGGAAGGGGTGCCCAGATTTGAAAAATCGGTGCTTCCCAGCCGTAGGTCCCCAAGACAACAAACTTTGCACACTTGTAGAGGAGAAATGGGGCTACATGTGTGCCAAGTTCCGGGTCCAGAGGACCTATGACCGGCCGGTACCGGGTCCCCAAATTCACCAAAGAAATTACCATTTAACATGGGAGTCTATGGAAGGGGTGCCCGGCTTTGAAAAATCGGTGCTCCCTGGCCATAAGTCCCCCGGGCAACAAACTTTGCACAATTGTAGAGGAAGAGGGGCTACATGTGTGCCAAGTTTGGGGTCCAGGGGACCTACGGCCGGCCGGTACGGGTCCCCAAAATCTGGGAGATCAGGCGCAAAAAGGTGACTTGAGTATAACCCGAGGGGGGCATTTTCAGCACAAAAAAATGTGCTGAAAAACTTATACTTATACTCGAGTATATACGGTATATTGGAATATTTCCCTCTTTTCCTGTTCTGGCTACATCTCTAAAATTTGGATCTCCCTTCACTTTGTGTCCTGGTGACAATGGTCACTGGTGCAAACGGAGAAGATGAATCTCCCCATTGGAGACACAGACAGCAAGAAAACTTGACGGGAGTTTTAAGCCCTCCATACTTTACACAAAACTAAACAGTTTTAGCTAGAAACACAGTAGGATTGATTTACTAAAGGCAGATACACTGTGCACTCTGCAAGTGCAGCTGCTCCAGAGCTTAGTAAATGAGCAGAAGCTCTGCTGACTTCCATCATCCAATCATGTGCAAGCAAAAATACAGGTTTTTTTTTCATTTTCCTTGCACCTGATTGGGTATTCTTTGCAAACAGAAGCTTTACCTCATTTACTAAGCTCTGGAGCGACTGCACTTTGCAAAGTGCACAGTCTAATTGCCTTTAGTAAATCAACCCCAATGTAATTATACACTACAAAGTATAAAAAAAAAAAAACCTGCAACAGAAAGGCATAATGACTTACCTGAGATCGAACCGCTCCTCGTTCCCCTCCGCCGCCATGTTGCCTATGAGTCCCTTCCGTGTATCGCTGCTTCGGCGGTTCCGGCATTATCCCATTGATAAAACAAGCACACTTAGTGCGCCTGCGCCATTGTCTACGGTGCAGTCCTTTCTGCAAATATCTCCTTAACCGTGCAGGTTAAGGAGATATTTCTTGCACCTACAGGTAAGCCTTAATCTAGGCTTATCTGTAGGTGCAAGTGGTCAGAGAGGGTTTACAACCACTTTAACTTTAATGACATCCCAGTCTTAGTCCCAAAGGTGTTCTATCGGGTTAAGGTCAAGTTCCTCCACCCCAAACTCGCTCTTCTATGTCTTTATGGACCTTGCTTTGTGCACTGGTCCAAATCATTTTGTGGAGAGGTGATTATGGTGTGGGGTTGTTTTTCAGGGATTGGGCTAGGCCCCTTAGTTCCAGAGAAGGGAACTCTTAAGGTGTCACCATACCAAGACATTTTGGAGCAAGGTCCATAAAGACATGGCTGAGCGAGTTTGGGGTGAGGGAACTTGACTGGCCTGCACAGAGTCCTGACCTCAACCTGATAGAATACAATTAGAGTGCAGACTGCAAGCCAGGCCTTCTCGTCCAACATCAGTGCCTGACCTCACAAATGCGCTTCTGGAAGAATTGTCAAACATTCCCATAGACACACTCTTAATCCTTGTGGACGGCCTTCCCAGAAGAGTTGAAGCTGTTATAGCTGCAAAGGGTGGGCCAACTCAATATTGAACCCTTCGGACTAAGTTGCCATTTAAAGGTTCACATGTCCCAATACTTTTGGTAATATAGTGTATATAGGATAGCCCATCATTTTAAAATATAGGAATGACTTTGGTGGTTTTGAAATACTGATCTACTGTATGTTCAACACCAAAAAGGTTAGTTGTAAACAAATGAGGGGTAGAGAGGGATTTGGGTCCAAAAGAGGGACTGTCCCCCCTAAAAAAAGAGGTCAGTTTGGAGCTCCTAACACTGAGCAGCTGCCCAGACAAGTCTTTCTAGTATTTGTAGTTCCCCATAAGCTAGTAAGTAGAGGGTTACCTAAGATTACTTTGGATGCTTTGTTTGTCTTTCACAGTTTATTGCCTGGATCATCACTGCTTTCACACTATATAAATATAATTCCAAATTTAAATGTGAGCACTGCCAAATTTGGCTAGACCAGATAACGGCAATCAATTTCTACTTTAGCTTCGCTGCTTTTAAATATAGAATCAGAGCTTGGAGCTAATTTTGGAAGCCAAGAAATCAAAGGCTGCAAAGTGAGTCGATTTTGTGGATTATTCCGGAGTCTTTGTCATCTGAAGTGGGATGTATGTCCAGCTTGTAATGATATTGTCATCGTCAGTAGGGGACAGAACCGTGCCTCAGACAAAAAGAAACCTATGCAGACCGGTTTGTGAGGTTGGAATGTAGGTAACACATCATGTTTGTTCATGATCTCTATTGATATACAGTGCCTTGAAAAAGTATTCATACCCCTTGAAATTTTCCACATTTTGTCATATTACAACCAAAATTGTAAATGTATTTTATTGGGATTTTATGTGATGGACCAACACAAAGTGGCACATAATTGTGAAGTGGAAGGAAAATGATAAATGGCTTTCAACATTTTTTTTAAATAAATATGTGAAAAGTGTGGTGTGCATTTGTATTCAGCCCCCCTGAGACACTACTTTGTAGAACCGACTTTCACTGCAATTACAGCTGCAAGTCTTTTTGGGGACGTCTCTACCAGCTTTGCACATCTACAGAGTGACATTTTTGCCCATTTTTCTTTGCAAAATAGCTCAAGCTCTGTCAGATTGGATGGAAAGCATCTGTGAACAGTAATTTTCAAGTCTTGCCACAGATTCTCAACAGGATTTAGGTCTGGACTTTGACTGGGCCATTCTAACACATGAATATGCTTTGATCTAAACCAGTGATATGCAATTAGCAGACCTCCAGCTGTTGCAAAACTACAAGTCCCATCATGCCTCTGCCTCTGGGTGTCATGCTTGTGGCTGTAAAAGTCTTGCTATGCCTCATGGGACTTGCAGTTCTGCAACATCTGGAGGTCCATTAATTGCATATCCCTGATCTAAACCATTCCATTGTAGCTCTGGCTGTATGTTTAGGGTCTTTGTTCTGCTGGAAGGTGAACCTCCGCCCCGGTCTCAAGTATTTTGCAGACTCTAAAGCCCCGTACACACGATCGGATAACCTATGGATTTTCGTCCGATGGATTTGTCCATCGGAAATCCGATGAAACTGTTTTTCATCAGTCTTGGCCACACACCATCTGTCAAAAAACCGACCGTTCCAAACGCGGTGACGTAAAACACTCCGATGAGCCGAGAAAAATTAAGTTTAATGCTTCTGAGCATGCGTCGACTTGGTTCTGAGCATGCGTGGGTTTTTTAACCGATGGACTTGCCCATAGACGATCGGAAATTCCCATCGGTTTTTTATCCATCGGAAAATTTTAAAACAAGTTCTATTTTTTACAACCGATGGAAAAAAGACCGATGGGTACCATACACGATCGGTTGGTCTGATGAAAACCATCCATCGGACGGTTTTCATCAGTCAAACCGATCGTGTGTATGGGGCTTAACAGGTTTTCTTCTAAGATTGCCTTGTATTTGGCTCCATCCATCTTCCCATCAACTCTGACCAGCTTCCCTGACCATGCTGAAGAAAAGCATCCCCACAACATGATGCTGCCACCACCATGTATCACGGTGGGGATGGTGTGTTCAGGGTGATGTACAGTGTTAGTTTTCTGCCACACATAGCGTTTTGTTTTTAGGCCAAAAAGTTCAATTTTGGTCTCACCTGACCAGAGCACCTTCTTCCACATGTTTGCTGTGACCCCCACATGGCTTCTCCCAAACTGCAAACGGGACTTCTTATGGCTTTCTTTCATCAATGGCTTTCTTCTTGCCACTCTTCCATAAAGGCCAGATTTCTGGAGTGCATGACTAATAGTTGTTCCGTTGACAGATTCTCCCACCTGAGCTGTAGATCTCTGCAGCTCCTCCAGAGTTACCATGGGCCTCTTGCCCGGCCTGTCAGTTTAGGTGGACGGCCATGTCTTGGTATGTTTGCAGTTGTGCCATACTCTTTCCATTTTCGGATGATGGATTGAACAGCGCTCTGTGAGATGTTCAAAGCTTGGGACATTTTTTTATAACCTAACCCTGCTTTAAACTTCTCCACAACTTTATCCCTGACCTGTCTGGTGTGTTCCTTGGCCTTCATGATGCTATTTGTTCACTAAGGTTCTCTAACAAACCTCTGAGGGCTTCACAGAACGGCTGTATTTATACTGAGATAAAATTACACACAGGTGGACTCTATTTACTAATTAGGCGACTTCTGAAGGAAATTGGTTCCACTAGATTTTAGTTAGGGGTATCTGAGTAAAGGGGGCTGAATACAAATGCACGCCACACTTTTCAGATATTTACAGTAAAACATTGGATTGCAAGCATAATTCGTTCCAGAAACATGCTTGTAATCCAAAGCACTTGTATAGCAAAGCAAATCTCCCCATAAGAAATAATGGACACTCAAATGATTAGTTCCACAACCATTTATTCAGAAGTCCTTCAGTTTATAGTTCATATAAAAAGATTATAGCAATGTGACCAGGTTGTGTAACCATAAAATGTCCATTCACAAATGGAAGTCTCCACAAGGGGATTAGAAGCAAAATCCAGCACAGCAGGAGCTACAGAGTATAAAAGAGAAGAGAGGCGCCTCTAAGTGTAGCAATATGTTGCTAAATGTTGTAACTTCATTAAGTGTAACCATATTACTACACTTAGAGGCACCTCTCTTCTCTTTTATACTCAGTTGTGACATGACGCTACTTGTATATCAAGACATCGCTTGTATATCAAGTAGGGGTGCAATTGATCGAAAAACTCACGGTTCGGATCGTTCCTCGGATCAGAGTCACGGATCGGATCACTTTTCTGATCAGCAAAAAAAAAGACAAATAAACATAAGTTTTGTCTTTTTGTTTATTAACACTTTTAAGGGTGATGACGTCAGCGTGCCGCTCTAAGGGAGCTCACCTAGGCCGCCGTCGGGTGGAGCAAGATGGCCACCGCTCCAGGAGGTAGGCCGATGCCGCGGCCTGTCCCAAGGCAGGTGTAGGCTGCGGATGTGCTGCGGGTGCGCTCTCAGGCACTCCGGAGGCTGATCCAGGAGGGGAGCGAACTCCAGGCAGTCAGGGAAGGCAGGGGAGCTCACCTAGGCTGCTGCCGGGTGGACCAAGATGGGCGCCGCTCCGGGAGCTAGGCCAAAGCCGCGGCCTTTCCTATGGCCGAGGCAGCGGAGCTCACAATCCGTGGATCATGTGGTGTGCCGAACCGAATATGTTGACCCGTTCGGATCACGGATCAATGACGATCCGCTGCACCACTAATATCAAGTCAAAATTTATTTAACAATTTTACTTGTTTTGCAAAACGCTCTCAAACCAAGTTACTCTCAAACCAAGGTTTTACTGTATTTGTAAAAGCATTTTGAAAACTATTTATCATTTTCCTTCCACTTCACAATTATGTGCTACTTTTTTGTTGGTCTATCACATAAAATCCCAATAAAATACATTTACGATTTTGGTGGTAACCTGACAAAATGTGGAAAATTTCAAGGGGTATGAATACTTTTTCAAGGCACTGTAATAAAGTAATTATAGTATTATATCAGATGCTATAGTCCTAGTGGTGAGCAGTATTTTCTTTATTTCAAAATGGTCCCACCACTTGAAGCCATTGAGGTACTTGTGATCCTTCCACAGCTTCCATACTGCAGGGTGCAACCCTTGACAACTTTAGCCATTCACAGATATAAGAACTGACCCATATTTGGACCTCTAAGATATGCGAATACCTTGTGATTTAAATGGAACCTGTCAAATACACCGAGACGCAATCTGAAGGCCAAGAATAATTTACAGAAATGTTAATAATGAAAAAAATGGTTGTTAGGCAAGGATGCTTTGGAAGCACAGAACGCAGCCACTCAACTCTAACTTTTGTGCAAATGAAAGACTAGCCAATGCGGTTCATGGCAACAATTCCCCTTTATCAGGGCTTAAAATAAAATGTTACAATGATACACAGATTATATTGTTTTATATAACATTAGTTATAGATTGATAAAGGCAGTTCTTTTATTGCCCTGAAGACTGTTGGCCAAAAATACTCTACTGGATAAAGCATTTTGAATGAGAACCATTTACCTGCTAAAAAAGTTTATTCAAGTTTTTAGACAGAACAAAAAAGAAAACGGTGGTACCAGTGGCGGTGCGTCCATAGAGGGCGCAGGGGCGGATCCAGGGGGGGGCAACAGGGCAATTGCCCCCCCTGAGACCATCTGTCACACTCACTTGCTTGCTCTGTCCCCTGGACCCCAAACATGGCACATGTAGCCCCATGTCTCCTCTACATGTGTGCAAAGTTTGGTGTCTCGGGGACCTACGGCCGGGGAGCACTGATTTTTTAAAGCCGGGCACCCCTTCCATAGACTCCAATGTTAAACGGTAATTTCTCAGGTGATTTTGCGGACCCAGTATCGGCCGGTCGTAGGTCCCCTGGACCCCAAACATGGCACACATATAGCTCCATATCTCCTCTACAAGTGTGCAAAGTTTGGTGTCTAGGAGACATACGGCCGGGGAGAACCGATTTTTCAAAGCCGGGCACTCCTTCCATAGACTCCCATGTTAAACATCAGTCTAGTCATGGGCACAGTGAGGCATGGGCACAGTGAGGCAAAGTGAGGCACAGTGAGGCATGCAGATGGACACCCTAGGCTTATACTCAAGTCAATAAGTTTTCCCAGTTTTTTGGGGTAAAATTAGGTGCCTCGGCTTATACTCGAGTATATACAGTACTTGTTCTGTGGCTGCCGCTGCCTCTCTGAGTCTCTCTCTCAGTTTCTCACATCAGCTAATCAGCGGCGCCGAGAGAGAGACTCGTCCTAATGTAGTTACGCGGCGCACTGACACGATACCAGGAGCGGAGGAGGAGGTGGGTGGAGCCTCTTCCCTGCACTCGTTGCTAACGCCTGGGCCGCTAAGCGTCTGGCAACGAGTGACGTCAGTGAGTCACGTCTGGCCGCTCTGCGGGCAGGTGCGATAGCGTGCGGCTCCACAGACGGGTAAGAAAGCGTGCGGCTCCGCTTGTGGCGCGGTTTGTGAGCGGGCGGCGCGGTTCGTGGGCAGACCGTGCTGCTCAGTGTGTTGGCAGCGCAGGTGAGAGTGAGAGAGCAGGCTCAGTGTGGCAGCTGGCCAATCAGCTAGCCGGGAGCGGGGGAGCAGAGAGATGAGATCATCTCTCACCGCCCGTGCCTGCCCTGCTTTCCTGCAGTGACTTCCGCCCTCACTGTGCAGGCAGCAGAGAGATTACATTATCTCTCTGCTGCCTGACTCTGGGAGTCTGGGACACAGCAAGAGACAACCAAAACTACACCTTAGCAGGCAAGTTAGTGACAATCCGCAAGGTGTGGCAGGCGACGTGGCAAGTGACAATCCGCAAATTGTGGCAGGTGACGTGGCAAATGACAATCTGCATCTGGTGGCAGGCAAGTGACAATCAGCAAGGTGTGGCAGGTGACGTGGCAAGTGACAATCCACAAGGTGTGGCAGGTGATGTGGCAAGTGACAATCCACAAGGTGTGGCAGGCGACGTGGCAAGTGACAATCCGCAAATTGTGTCAGGTGACGTGGCAAATGACAATCTGCATCTGGTGGCAGGCAAGTGACAATCGGCAAGGTGTGGCAGGTGACGTGGCAAGTGACAATCCTCAAGGTGTGGCTAGTGACAATCCGCAAGGTGTAGCAGGTGACGTGGCAAGTGACAATCCTCAAGGTGTGGCTAGTGACAATCCGCAAGGTGTAGCAGGTGATGTGGCAAGTGACAATCCGCAACGTGTGGCAAGTGACACGCTCAGGGCTCCCACTAATTGCAGGCGACGGTGGCAAGTGACACACTGGGGACTCCCACTGATTCTGCATTGAACTATTTAATTTTATATTACAATGTAATAATAGAAATAATGCGCTTCAATCATCCTGACACCATAACAACCATGGTGCCGGGATGATTGAAGCGCCGACACCAGCCATTTCCCCGATAAATTTCCCACAAAAAAAACATATTTTTTGGCAGTGCCCCTCCCGAGAAAAGACTCTGGCTCCGCCCCTGAGAGGGCGCCGGAGCGCTGCCCCCTCTCGCTCCTGCACCGCCACTGAAAAACAATACACAGATTCATTCATTGCATGAATCTGTGTATTGTCCCCGCTGCCGCCCATTATTCAGATGGCCGGCCATCTGAATAACGGCAGCTGGTTGGCTGTTTAACTGTTTAACTGTTTAACTGTCTATCAGAGCCAGCGGCTCTGATAGGCTTTCCGATTACAGCCTGGGGGCGGTAATCGGTTTTCAAATAGTTAACCAGGGGACGCACGGGGGGTGCGTTCCTTGGTTAACACTGACACGCATCTTAGCCAATCAGGTTCACCGGATCTGGTTACCGGTAACCTGATTGGCTGAAGCGACATCGAGGGCAGGAGAAGAAATTGAGGGATCGTGGAGGAGGATGGCTGACCGAGAAAGGTAAGTGCCAGGCGGGGGGGCAATCTGGCGGCATTTTAGGGGCAAACTGGTGGCAATTGATGGGCACAGTGGCGACAATGGCATGGCACAGTGGCTGGGTTTGGCATGGCACAGTGGTGACCATTGATGGGCACAGTGGTGACAATGGCATGGCACAGTGGCTGCGTTTGGCATGGCACAGTGGCGACAATTGATGGGCACAGTGGCGACAATGGCATGGCACAGTGGCTGCATTTGGCATGGCACAGTGGCGACAATTGATGGCACATTGGCTGCGTTTGGCATGGCACAGTGGCGACAATTGATGGGCACAGTGGTGACAATGGCATGGCACAGTGGCGACAATTGATGGGAACAGTGGCGAGAATTGATGGCACAGTGGCTGCGTTTGATAGCTTGGCACAGTGGCGACAATTGATGGGCACAGTGGGTGCATTTGATGGCATGGCACAGTGGCTGCATTTGATGGCATGGCACAGTGGCTGCGTTTGATGGCATGGCATAGTGGCGACAATTTTATGGCACAGTGGCTGCGTTTGATGGGCACAGTGGCGGCAATTTATGGGCACAGTGGCGGCAGTTGATGGGCACAGTGAGGCTGCAATTGATGTTTTTTTTCTCGTTAGTTTGCGCCCCCCCAAAAAATTTTGAGCACCAGGCGCCACTGAGTGGTACAATTGTAGCAACCATACATGAATCAGCCAGGTTTAGTGGAAACAAGTCGGTGAGAATTTCAGCAAATTACAGTAAACTAAACAGGGGAGAAGGTGCTACCATCCAGGTGCACAACGGGTCGTGCTGGAAGTGTAGAAACAAAGAGAATAGAAGCCCCTGACATCCTGGGGGAGAGGGGAGAGGAGCAGGGGGGGGGGGGAGAGGGGTAGGAGGGGAAGAGAGAAAAGAGGGGAAAAAGGGGTTTCATTCCTGCTGCAGTTATGAGTCACCATCATTAGGCCATATAAACAAAACTATTCATCCCAAATTTCCTGTGTTACCTGGTTCCGAGTCCTAGTCCAGAGGCACCCTGCGTTCACGGACCCATGCCGCCTAGAGTTTGTCAAAAAAATTTGGGCAGTTACGCCCCATATACTTTAGCTTGTATAACAGCAGTGCCAAATCTACCTTGGACTGTCATTGTTGGAGCGTAGGGGGAAGGGGTTTGTTCCATTGTAGCAGAATAGCTTTCCTAGCATAAAAAGCAGCGTAAAATACAAATAGTTTCTTAGATTGCGGGGCCTCCAACGTGTCACAGATGCCCAACAATAGGGGTATCGGATCGCAGGGGACCCGCAATTTACCTATGGAGTTTATTGCCTCCACCACCCCAGTCCAGAAAGGTCTCAGTTGCGGGCATGACCACATTTACCTGCCTTACTTAAACATTCGAGTTCCCATTTGGAATTTAGCAACTGCTATATTTGCTTCCATACGTAGGATGCAAGTGTGGGAGCTGCCATTGCTAAGTTTCTTTACTAAAGATGTATCTCACATGACTTTCATCCTTATCCTTGATTAAGAACATACATGCATAGCCAACATAGTTATGTAGGGAAAAGCTGTCTGCCACTTATAGAAATAGACCTAGTGGCTGAAGGTAGATCCAACCCTTGGCCTCCCACACACAAGCCACCCCAGGCCATGACTGTAACATGGAAGAACCATGACTACGGTAAGAGGAGGAAGGCCCAAATCTGCTCAAAGATATTTAAAATTATTAGTGTGAAGCCCCATACACACTATCAGTTTTCTTGCAGGTTTTTCTCTTCAGGTTTACCAAAACCATGTAGTGCAAGGGCCTGCCTGATTGCATACGAATTGAAACTCTTAAGGTTTGACCTCATATTAGATGGTTTTGGTAAACCTGAAGAGAAAAACCTGCAAGAAAACTGATAGTGTGTATGGGGCTTGAGTTGAAGATTGTGAGCAGTCTTCATCTGCTTTAAAGTACTAAGTAGGCATCAGTGATGTACCATAGGCACTTAAATGCTGTTTGGAAGACCCAAAACGTTTAGCTTAGCAAATGTTGACCTGTTCCAATGATCAAAAGCTTGACTTCACTCCTAAAGCCTCGTACACACGGCCGAGAATCTCGTCGCAAAAAAAAACGTTTTTCTCTACGGGTTTCTTGTCAAGCTTGACGAGATTCTTGTCAAGCTTTCCTTACATACACACTGTCAATCCAAAATCTCGTCGGTTTAAAGCGCGGTGACGTACAACACGTACAACGGCAGTATAAAGGGAAAGTTCCATTCTCATGGCGCCACCCCTTGGGCTTCTTTTGCTAATCTCGTGTTACTGTGTAAAAGTTTAGTAAAAGTTTAGTGAGAGACGATTTGCGCTTTTCAGTCTTCGTGCTTTCAGTTCGTTACAGCGTGACGAATGTGCTATCTCCATTATGAACGCTAGTTTTACAAGAAGGTGCGATCCCGTCTCATACTTGATTCTGACAATGCGCGGTTTTTGAAAAGCATACACACGAACGGTTTTCTCGTCCAAAAACTGTCTGACGAGAATCACAACGAGAAAAATGAGACTCCCGACGAGAAAAAAGAAAGCAGGTCTTCTTTTTTTCTCGTCGAGATTCTGGGCAGTTTTCTTGACGAGAAACCTGAAAGCCTCGTACACACGCACGGTTTTCTCGGCAAGAAAGCTCTCCCAACAGTTTTCTTGACGTTTCTTGCCGAGAAAACCGGTCGTGTGTACGAGGCTTTACAGGGTGTGCGCATGCATGCAGAAATCTGTAGGTTGCTGCTTTCTATGACTTCCATTTTGCACTTTAAAAGTGTCACATTATTATTATCAATCTGTGTTAATGTTTTAAAGCTTTTTATTGTTCAAAGTTTATGTTTGCCTCACTGCTGCTCATATCTGTTTTTGTCTGATGATCAGCACTCCTGTCCTTAGAAGTAACCTCTGCTGTAACAGTCATTCTGTGGGATCTTTTGTTGTCAAAATTGTGCATGTCAAGTGGTATTTGGTGCTGATGCAAATATTGGAAGGGCATAGGAAATACATATACCATCAGAATGGTAATTCATTGTGGGGGAGTTTGCTACTAGTTATCCGTTATCAAAAGTGGGGTCATCAGTAAGTTTTATTTAAAAAAGTAACCTTTATTATATCTTTTATATCTTATATATTTGTAGAATTATAGGAAAACTGCACATTTCTTCCTGCCAAACCCTTCAGATGTCAGCTTGCTGCACAAAGATGATACAAGGCTATGGGGGTTATTTACGAAAGGCAAATCCACTTTGCACTACAAGTGCAAAGTGCACTTGAAATTGCACTTGGAAGTGCAGTCGCTGTAAATCTGAGGGGTAGATCTGAAATGAGGGGAAGCTCTGCTGATTTTATTATCCAATCATGTGCAAGCTAAAATGCTGTTTTCTATTTCCCTTGCATGTCCCCCTCGGATCTACAGCGACTGCACTTCCAAGTACACTTTCAGTGCAATTTCAAGTGCACTTTGCACATGTAGTTTGCACTTGTAGTGCAAAGTGGATTTGCCTTTCGTAAATAACCCCCATAGTGTCACTCAGCCACCCTCTCCCCCAAGCTATCTACATTTTGTGATTAAAAAGCCTGATGGGGAACTGCATGAGTGCACTTCCTCTGTGCCCTGATGCTGTCAAAGATGTAGATAGCGTGAGGGGGCTGAGGGACACCATGTTGTCACTGATAAATGGTCAGCAGTTTCCAATGTTTTTTTCTGGACAACCTGTCTGAAAACTGAAAGACTTTCTAGTAATTTTAGATTCCTGCTATGAGGTTTGATTGGTTTATACCTAGCAATATGGCGGTCCCAGACTCTGGTAGAGAGTTGACTATGGGTGTGGCATAACCAACCATTTAAACAGTGCCACAGGTGACTGTGTTCTTCTGTTAGTCATTAAGAAAGCAAGCTGTCTCAGCTAGTAATCAAGTAGCCTTGTTTTGCAACAGATTTACAAAACATTAAGGGGTTGTAAAGGTTCGTTTTTTATTTTCCAAATAGGTTCCTTTAAGCTAGTGCATTGTTGGTTCACTTACCTTTTCCTTCTATTTACCTTCTAAATGTTTTTTTTCTTTGTCTGAATTTCTCACTTCCTGTTTCTCCTCACTAAACTTCACACCATCATCTGAGCGGTGTGGAGTCACCCAGAACAGCTTACTGAACAGCTTACTGAGGAGCTTACTGAGAAATCTGTATACAGTGGGGCATGATGCCAAACATGCTGGAAAATACTTTTTTGGGTTTACATACACTTTATTGTAACTGTGATCCTGGTTTTTAAATGGAAATTGTTTTTGAAATGTACTGTCGACTCATGCACAGTGAACTGTCAATTGACTTGATTCATTAAACTACAATAGAACCTAAGAAGGGTCAAAGTGTCTTCCCAAGTAATGTGTCAGTTTCACTTTAGAGTCCAGTTTTGCATGCCGTAGGGCTAGTGTACACAGGCATTTAGATTCTTCTACCATGCATTTAAATGCCCTTGCCTTGCCATGCATTCACATTCATTGGTATGGAGAAATACAATTTCATGCACAAACTGACCCTAACCATGGGACAAACTATATGTAGTACTTTTTACATATCAGCTGTCTAAAGCTAGGTCTGGTAATCGAACAGGGCACCCCTCCACCCCCCATGGCCCTCTGACAACGCAGCTAGCAAGGAGATGGCTGCTTTGACAAACCACACTTTTCTCTATCTCCATCTCCAAGCACTTGCCCCAAGACAAGCATCTCATGAGGAATGCATGGGAAAGGGGGCGTATTGACTAAAATGTTGCTGGAAATGATTGGAGATGGAGAAAGTGGCTGTTGTCACAGAAGCTGTCTGCTTGGTAGCTGTGTTGTCAGATGACTGTGAATGGTGTCCTGCCTTAGGCAAGTCATAGATCACAGAATTTTCTTTCCATCCACCATGGGTGGAAGGAAAGAAAATCGCTCGATTTCCCCCATCTACAGTCAATGGTGATGGGGAAATCCCTTGTGTTTTGACAGCGGGGAGCTTTCCCTGTTGGCAGAACACCATGATCACTGCCGGCTGCTATAACCGCCGGCAGTGATCGATCAATGGATTAACTTCAGTGCAACCAGCCTGCCTATAGATGGATCGCATCTTGGCCAGTCCCTGCTGAACCGCCCCAGATTCGATCCATCTATGGCTGGCTTAAGACAGCACCTAGGGAGATGGGACAAAGTATTACTTGTTCCCTGGGGAACAGAACACATGAATAAAAATGGAAGTGGAACTTCATCTTTAGCCCAACTCTGGCAATATTTTTTTTTTTTTCGTTTTGCTCGTTTTTGTCTAGTAGTGAATACAGAGCCTATACTCACCCGATCCTTCGATCCACCACAAAACGGCGCTCCCCTACATTCAGTGGTGGACTCTTTCTGACATCTTCATGTCCAGTGCTGGTCTATGGGCATGATGACATCAGGAATAGTCCAACTCACAAGACCGATGGGCCATGGGGGAGCAGGAGCTGAAGGGGCCGGTTTTGCACTGGGAGGATCAGAGGATTAGGTGAGTATATCTCGGATCTCTGATCCCCTAAACAAGTGGTCTCCAAACTATGGCCCTCCAGTTGTTCAAGAATTTTACAATGCCTCATGGGACGTGTAGTTCCACAACAGCTGGAGGGCTGTAGTTTGGAGATCCCTGCCCTAGACAAAAACGAGCAGTGAACCCATGCCGTGTGGGCCCAGTCCCACTGCATGGGGGAAAAAAATTGCCCAGAGTTCACAGCTTGATGCTTTATTATGTTGAATAATTGTCATTACTCATTAAAACAGCAAAACATTGGATGAGTAATAAAATATCATCAACATTACCAAACAAGTCTAGTTAAATGTGACGAATTACCTCTAAATAATTGGAAAAGACATTTGGCTTTGCAAGAGTTGAAGCAATTTGGACAATTCTCTTTCACCCCTGGAGCCCCTGAGAGGTATAAGAAACCAATGGTTTATTGATTTTGCCAGGAAATATGCAAAACTGAAAGTTCAGTTTTGAGTGGGTTTAACCTTTTAAACCACACTAGTGTTTCTTCATAGTGGCATGATACCTATATGTTGCCCTCAGCTGTACAAACTTATCTTTTTAGGGTGAAAGAAGAACAAAAACCCCAGCTCTCACAGTAAGTAAATCTCATCATGGTGCAGTAGGCTTGATTTTTATTTGTTTGTTTTGCTGTGTTTTTTTTGCTTTTATGCTACTTTGTTGTTAGGTAAAAACAAAACCTGATAGGCTGCATCCAGTGTGTCATCTGCTTCCTGATTGGCTTTGTAAGATGGCTGCATGCAGCTTTCTTACCCCATCCACATTAGCTGGATGTCCTCTCCTCCTGCCTGCTTGTGGACTAGTTCACAGTGTGAGACCTGTGTTTTTCTTATATCTCTTGCTGGCTGACTCTTGTAACTGCCATCCTCTCACTGGCTCCTGGCTTTTTCTTTTCTGCCTCTCTGTAGTGGGTGATCTTGAAGTTGAGAGTCGCATATCCAGTAGCCTGTTAACAATGCTAGATTGGGGAAAAAGAAACCGCCCTGGCACATATACCGACCAAAATTTAAGTACATAACATATGTTTAGGAAAGTGAATCACAAAATATAATCTGAATCATAAAAACCTCCAAGTATGATTTACATTTGCTGTGTCAGACAGTCTCTTATCTACATAGCAGTCTGTTGCTAAATGCAATTGCTCAAAAAGGTGCTCTGAAAAGAAAATGGTTATTATTAACCTCTTATGATGCCAATACTGCCAGTTTCAACTGCAAGAGAAACTACTGACTGTTCAGAATCTGACATTTCTGGGAGTGTTGGGGACCTGATCTCCTGCTGCACTTATTGGTTTGATCCATTGGCTGCTATTGTGTCCTGTGACTTGGGAGCCAGCAGGAGAAACCACTGTGCGAATCGGGGAACCAAGAATTTAGAAGTGTCAGATTCTAAAGATTCTTCAAGCAGTGGGCTCTCCTCTACATAGAAGAGATTGGGGGCACTTGTGGCAGAAGTGGTGAGTATTAACTATCTTGGGAAAAAGTATTGGGACTGGAATACACCCACCCCAACCAAAGGACTGGACTTTATCGGCTCAGCATCTGAGACACCACATATATATAAAAGATCAATACCTTTATTACAAAAAAAGTGAATAATTGTATAAAAAAACAGAAGAAATTCCCCTCAAAATAACCAAGGGGCAAAGAGGATCCAAGTTTATAAATCTCTCAATAGACTGGGAGTATAGGTAATAGTTAAAGTTACGTATCAAAATTTATGAAATGTAGATGTATAACAATACTTTTCCAGTCAACGGGGTCAACGTGTTTCACCAATTTATGGCTTCTTCAGGATCCAGTGTATTGAGAGGATATCAACAGGCATGGCAAACCACAGAAGGCCCAAGGATCAATCTTGGGGGCGGACACCAGGGCTCCAGGGCCACATGAAACCCACCAAGGAGGACAGTAGGCAAATCATATTGCTGCTTTCAACTGGTCAAAGTGTATTAAGAGATTCCAACAATGAATCCCAGTTAGAAAAGACCAATCATAAATGATAATGTGTAAGGCCACATCCGGATAGCAGTGGGTGACATGTCACAAACTTCAGGAGCCTATTGGCTGAAAACCCACCTGGAGGTTATCTTGGGCCTAGTTAGTTCCGATAGCTTGCTGTGAATATCTCTAGCCCCATTGCTGCAATCGGGATTTGGCTTTACACTTTACCATTTATAATTGGTCTTTTTTCTAACTGGGATTCAATAAGTAATGTAAATAGATAATGTAGGTGGTCTACTATTTTTGCACTGGGAGCTGTCTAGTGAGAGCAATCTAAGGCTATGAAGCAAAATCTTATCATTTATAGTATACTGACATTTATTTTATTTTAATTATATCAAGCCCAAAAGAACCTTGTGTTTGTAACTTCATAGCAGAAGTAGTTTACAAGCAATAAAGTTCATTGGTTGAGATAGAGAAGTCTTTATAGAAAAAAACAAGTTGCCAGATTCCAGTCGGACCATACCTGTTAAGAGTGAAGGATCATTGAATCATACGAGTGCTGGAACAAAAGTTGTAACGATGCTGTAAAAAACACTAATGGTTCTCAAGTGACGTTCCACTGAAACCTATCAGAGATGAAATAGGGGTACAGGGGTTTCAAAATAAATGTGACCATCATCTAAAGCAAGCATGACCCTAGAAATTTTACCAGTTATTTATTTCTGGCTAGGGGCATGCAGTAGCTGCTGCCAGTGATACCAGTTAACTTGGTAACCTTTAACTCCGTTACCATTCAAAATTCAGAGGAAACATAGATTCCATTACTGAGACAGCCCTGCCCTGAGACAGTTTCATTACTTCCCCAGAAGTAAGCTTAGCATGAAAACAAAGCAAAGTTTTCAGCCTGAGGTGGACTTACGGTGGTCAACAATAATTAGTAAGAACAATGGTGCTCCACTAATTGCCAACGTCCCTTAAATGACTAACAACATATTCAAGAAGTTCTCCCCATGGGACTTTAAAGGCAATGTACACAAGATATGAGTAAAAGGCAATGTATGCCAATCTTTATTATGAAAGCAAGTACCGTATATACTCGAGTATAAGCTGAGTTTTTCAGCACATTTTTTTGTGCTGAAAATGCCCCCCTCGGCTTATACTCAAGTCACCTTTTTGCGCATGATCTCCCAGACTTTGGGGACCCGGTACCGGCCAGTCAAACTTGGCACACATGTAGCCATGGGCGTCTGCTCCATGGGGCAAGGGGGGTCAATTGCCCCCCCCCCCCTGGAGACACACTATATTTATATGGACATGAAGTGAAGCGGAATTATCCTTTAAGAGCTATTTCACACTGCCAGCTGGCCACGTTATCGGTAAAGCGCAGCTAGTTTTAGCGGCGCTTTACCATCGTTTTAATGGCGCTATTCAGCCGCTAGAAGGGGGGGGGGTTTAAACAAAAAATAGAAATTTCTAATAAGACAATGGCAGCTTGATCCTTCTATTAAGCTTTTGCATCAGGTTTCTCAAACCCTTGCATGCCTGCGCTTTATGTCATAATGACTAAGCCCCTCCCCTTAATGACATTGTCAAAAAGAGACCGAGCATGGATGACCTTAAAATTATGCCCCCCCCCCTCAAAAAAAGTTCAGCGGACGCCCATGCATGTAGCCCCACTATTCCTCTACAAGTGTGCAACGTTTGTTGTCCGGGCGACCTACGGCCAGGGAGCACTGATTTTTCAAAGCCGGGCACCGCTTCCATAGACTCCCATGTTAAACGGTCATTTCTCTGGTGATTTTGGGGACCCGGTACCGGCCGGTCGTAGGTACTCTGGACCCAAAACTTGGCACACATGTATCCCCATTTCTTCTCTACAAGCGTGCAAAGTTTGTTGTCTGGGGGACCTACGGCCGGGGAGCACCAATTTTTAAAAGCCAGGCACCCCTTCCATAGACTCCCATGTTAAACATCAGTCGAGGCATGGGCAAAGTGAGGCATGGGCACAGTAAGGCATGGGCACAGTGAGGCATGGACACAGTGAGGCATGCACATGGACACAGTGAGGCACAGTGAGGCATGCAGATGGACACCCTAGGCTTATACTCAAGTCAATACGTTTCCCCATTTTTTTGTTGTAAAATTAGGTGCCTCGGCTTATATTCGGGTCGGCTTATACTCGAGTATATACGGTAATAGCAATAAAATACAATATATAGTAGCTGGTCTAGATGTACTTATACAGCACAACACAATATATTTCTCTAGGATACCCCATTGTTCATGGTAAACCAATATATTATGCCCTGTTGAATGGCTTGATCAGTTTGATTTGAGACCAGGACAAAGCCTAGCGCATTTCGGAAAGAAGTCCTTCATCAGGGAAAAAAGGGAACTATGTATCATGTTGTGTCAAAACAGCTGTTTTGGTTAAAGGGTTGGGTAAAGGATGTTTACCATCTCCCGGGATGGATGCGCAAGTCTTTTCTGTTTCCAACATCATGGTAGCCCCAGTGAGGGCATGCTGACTCCTCGGGGTGCATCTCAGTTTGGCCGGCAGTGCATGATCGGATTTATGGCAGCCCCAACTGTTTATTGTTTTAAACCAAAATAGCTGGTTTGGTTTGTTCTTTGACAAAACACATGATACATGGTATATCCCCTTTTCTCCCGATGAAGGAGTTCTCTCTGAAACACGTCAAACTTTGTACTGGTCTCATGTCCAACTGATCAAGCCATATAACAGGGTGGATTATGTTGTTTTACCATGGACAATGGGGTATCCAGAATAATATATTGCGTTTTGCTGTATATGTACATCTAGACCAGCTATATTGTATTTTATTGCTTTTTCTTACTTATGTAATAAAGATTGGCATACATTGCCTTTTACTCATATGTTGTGTACATTACCTTTAAAGTCCCATGGGGGGGGGGAAGGAACTCCTTGAATCTGATGGTAGCCAACAATGGTTGCATGAATGGATCACATTATCCGGCTTATACACTCACCGGCCATTTTATTGGGTACACCTGTTCAATTGCTTTGTAACACAAATTGCTAATCATCCAATCACATGGCAGCAACTCAATGCATTTAGGCATCTAGATATGGTGAAGACAACTTGCTGAAGTTCAAACTGAGCATCAAAATGGGGAAGAAGGGGAATTAAGTGACTTTGAATGTGGCATGGTTGTTTAGTGCTAGACGGGCTGGTCTGAGTATTTCAAAATCTACTGGAATTTTCAATCACAACCATCTCTCGGGTTGTACACAGAATGGTCTGAAAAAGAGAAAATATCCAGTAAGCGGAGGTTGTGTGGATGAAAATGCCTTGTTGATGTCAGCGGTTAGAGGAGAATGGCTAGACTGGTTGGAGATGATAGAAAGGCAACAGTTTCTCAAATAACCACTTGTTACAACCAAGATATGCAGAATACCATCTCTGAATGCAGAACACATGGAACCTTGAAGCAGAGGGGCTACAGCAGCAGAAGAACACCGGGTGCCACTCCTGTCAGCTAAGAACAGAAAACTTAGGCTACAATTGGCACAGGCTCACCAAAATTGGAAAATAGAAGATTGGAAAAACGTTGCTCGGTCTGATGAGTCTTGATTTCAGCGACATTCAGATGGTAGGGTCAGAATTTGGCGTAAACAACGTGGAAGCATGGACCCATCCTGACTTGTATCAACAGTTCAGGCTGGTGGTGGTGGTGTAATGGTGTGGGGGATTTTGTCTTGACACACTTTGGGCCCCTTAGTAGTTATTGAGCTTCGTTTAAACACCACGGCCTACCTGAGTATTGTTGCTGACCATGTCCATCAATTTATGACTACAGTGTACCCATCTTCTGATGGCTCCTTCCAGCAGAATAATGCACCATGTCACAAAGCTCGGATCATCTCAAACTAATGGGTTTGATTTACTAAAGGCAAAATAGACTGTGCAACCTTGCACAGTGCAGTTGCACTCTACAAGTGCAGTTGCTCCAGAGCTTAGTAAATGAGCAGAAGCTCTGCTGACTTCCATCATTCAATCATGTACAAGCAAAAATGCTGTTTTTAATTTTTCCTTGCATGTGATTGGGTACTCTTTGCAAAGTGAGCCTTCATCAAATGTTTTAAGCTCTAGTCTAGAGCAATTGCATAGTGCAACTGCACTTTGCAAGGTGCACAGACTATTTGCCTTTAGTAAATCAACCCCACCGTCTCCCTGAAAAGGAACTATGGGGTTAATTTTCTAAAGGCCAATAGACTGTGCACCTTGCAAAATGCAGTTACCCTCTGCAAGTGCAGTTGCTCCAGAGCTTAGTAAATGTGGTAAAGCTTCACTTTGCAAAGAATACCCAATCACATGCAAGGAAAATTTTAAAAACAGCATTTTTGCTTGCACATGATTGGATGATGAAAGTTAGCAGAGCTTCTGCTCATTTCCTAAGCTCTGGAGCAACTGCTCTTGCAGAGTACAACTGCACTTTGCAAAGTGCACAGTCTATTTGCCTTTAGTAAATCAACCCCTGTGTGTCCCATACATATCCTTCTTATTGCATTTAATTTTATTTCCTTTAAGGAAGGCGGCCACTTCTTAAAAATCCAATGCCCCACTAGTTGGTGTCTGGTGCCAAGAATAGAGAGACCCCAGGCAATCTTTTTTTAAAATTCAGTTACCCATCCACAAGACAAATGCAAGTGCATCCATTGATCCATTGTCAACAGCTTGCTGAATTTCTGACTCCAACTTCACGATTGTCCTGTAGTAACTTGGGAAGACAACCTTTTGAGCCTGTTGCTTGTACTCATTGTGGTAAAGTTGCCTTGTTTGCTTATCCAAACAGGTGGTTTCCCTTTAGTGGGATCACTGAACTGGTTAATAATGTTCTCCAGCCACAGTCAAAGCAGCAAAATGAAAAGGAGCCTGAGAAGTAAGTAAGCTGCTTTGCTTAGATTAAGTACAACCGCCGTAGCATTTGTGCATACTACTAGTTAGTATGTGTAGAAATGCTTGTAAACTGTCAGTGCATTTTTTTTTTAAATTTTTTTAAACCTGTTTAGATCTTTGTTGCGGTTTGCTCCTTTTCTTTGAAATTCATAAAGCAGTGTAACAGTAAGAGGCGCTTTTCTTGGGCACGCCAAGCTCATTTTACTGGCAGCAGACAGTGAGATTAAGCACAGAGGCTGGCAGGAAGAAGGGCAAGCTCGCTGTCCTGATTTGGTCGTTTGAATTCACTTTGCCAGCATGTCCGTAATGGGTTGTGCCGATCTATGTATCCATTGCCATTCTCATATACATGAAGGCAAGAAAAAAAAATATATAACACACATTTGAAGCAGCCATTGGTGGAAATAAATAAATCTCAGCCTTGCATTTAAAAGCATTTTATTGTATGGTGTTAAACATGGGCAGACAGCTCACTTCACTCCCAGCAACGCATTTCGGCCCAGTTTTCAGTTTGGACTGGTGTTGGCATCGCTTTATTCATACTACGGGTGAGAGTCACCTTCAGAGCTGGCATGATGGCACTTCTAGTTCCAACTACAGGATACCTCCAGCTGCATTAACCCATAGCAACAAATCTGGACTTAATTTTATGGTTTTACTGTATTGTTAAAAACTGTTATTTGTTACAAAAGTAGGACTTGGACCTGCAGCTAAAACTTATTGGTGAAACAATTCATAGTACAATTACGCAGAATGTAATATCCCATCGATCGGTTGCTGTGGAGTTAGCCTTTTGCTGTCTTATGTGCAATTTTCAGGAAGAATGAAAAAAAAAAAGAGAAAATAGATACAGGGCCGATATATGTAGAAGTTTATTTTGCGGCAGGTTAGTCTAAAAAATGTGGTGACTGTGGTGTATAATAGGCAATTTATGTGCAGGCTACCTGGGGGGACTGTTACCACCCTTTCCCATGGAAACTAGTAAGGGGGACATACAATACCTTTACACATTCACTTACCTCCCAGCTTTCTGAGATGGGAACATGGGACACCTATTAGCAAAAGTATGTAAGAATAGGACACACCCCCTGCCACACCCCCTTAAAGTAGAATTATACAGAAAAAATGATTAGTTAAACCACTTTTTTTTCACCACTACTATTCCTTTATATTGTGTTTTGGAATTTTCAGATGCAGCTGTTTAGAAATTAGATGAAAGGTTTAGCTCTGGGGAACAGTTTTGTATAGATAGATAGTACATTTTATATACAAATCAGACCACAAATGAGGGACAAATGAGGAGGAAAGAGGGACAGAGGGACTTTGTTCAAAATGAGGGACAGTCCTTTGAAATCAGGGACAGTTGGGAGCTAGGCATTCACCTTTGCCATACATGCATACATTTCTCATTCAGCTGACAGCTTCTTGAATACCCAAACAGTGACTGCATCTGATAGGATGCAGTCACTGGGGTAGATGTACTAAAGCTGGAGCACTCAGAATCTGGTGCAGCTGTGCATGGTAGCCAATCAGCTTCTATCTTCAGCTTGTTCAATTAAGCTTTGGCAATAAAACCTGGAAGCTGATTGGTTCCTAGGCAGAAGTGAGCCTGATTTTGCACCCTCCAACTTTAGTAAATAAACCCCACTGTTTGGCTGACAACTCTTCACCGGGGGCCATTTAATTTTTCAATCAAATCAAGTGACGTATGACAGACAGGGCCGCCCATGGCTTGAATTTCAGCCCTCTGTAATGTTTTTGTTGCTGTTGATGTCCTCAATGGGGAGATTCATACCTCTGTTACTACTGTTCACCATTGTCACAGAGAAAGAAAATGAGGGGAAATCCAAAATGTTAGTTTTCCGTGGAGCAAAAAAAGGTGAGAGGAAATCTTCCAGTGAGGACATCTTTCCCGGGAACAGAATAAGAAGGGAATGACCCTTCACTCTGCGAGATTTTTTTAGTTTCTTGTTTACAAGGTTAAAGGAAAGTGTCCCCAATGGTATGCAGACAACAAAAATAACCTAGCAGGGGTTTTAACACTTCCCTACTTTATCCAGAAAAAAGGCTATACCTGCACTTTAGCTTATCTTCAGTGGCAATCTAAATGTTTCATCTTGTTTTTTTTCTTCCACTGGAATCCTTTAGTGGAGCCCTGTAAAGGTTTTATGGAAATTGTAGAGCTGTAGATAGGATCTTAGGTGTACTGGCCCTAAAATTGTAGCTGAAGGAAGTACACAATTCCGACAGCTATTTTTGACGTCATCTATCTTTTTAGGCAGTACAGACAGTATACCATTAACCAGTGACATCATTATGGAATGAAGTCCTTCAAGTGCAGTTATTTTATGGACCTGCCAAGTGTTCTAGAACAGGGGTCTCCAAACTGCGGCCCTGGGGCCAGATGCGGCCCTTTACTTGCCTCAATGTGGCCCTTGGGACACTATTCCATCCAACTCCATTGGGGCATAATTCTTGTTGCTGACACCATTGAGGCACTATTCCTCCAACTGACACCATCAATTCTTTCCATTGGCACCAACGATATGGTATTATTTACTCCCACTGGACATTTTCTACTCCTAATGGCCCTAGTCTGGTCCCCCCTAAAGTCTGAAGGACCGTAAACTGGCCCTTTGTTTAGAAAGTTTGGAGACCCCTGTTCTAGAACAATGGTTGTCTACTTATGAGCTAAAAGGGGGCCTCAAATGCTGCCCCTGACATCACCAAAGGGCCGCACTTAATGTTTAATATATGTAATGCTTGAGAGGACTGTCTGAAACCACAGACCTAATAGAGAAAATGAGGGTCCGAGAGTGTGGTCATGATACATTTTTGCTGGGGTAATGCTAAAGAAGACAATATGAAGTTGGGAATATGTTACATGAGGCTAGTAGAGATCAATGCTATTACCCTAATCGTTGTTCTTACTACAGACTTCTGAGGTCCGAGGGCCACACATCATATACCAAAGGGCCTCATGCAGCCCTCGGCCCCCAGGTTGGCCACAAGGGTTCTAGAGAATAAGGCCTATACAGATAGTATACTATTAACCACTTGCCGACCACCGCACACACATGTACGTCGACAACATGGCAGGCAAATGGACGTACCTGGACGTCCCTTTAAATTTGCCGCCCAGCGCGCACGCCCGCCGCGTGCCTCGTGAGTGTGCTCGCGGGTCCCGGGAACTCAATGTTCCCGGGCGGCCTGCGATTGCGGTCGGCAAAGGCAGAACAGGGGGATGCCTTTGTAAACAAGGCATTCCCCTATTCTGCCTAGTGACATGTCACTGATCCATTGTTCCCCGTGATCGGGAACGGTGATCAGTGACGTGTCACTGGTAGCTCCTCCCCCTAACAGTAAGAATCACTCCCTAGGACTGACTTCACCCCTTCAGCGCCACCTAGTGGTTAACCCCTTCACTGCCAGTGTAATTTTTACAGTAATCAGTGCATTTTTATAGCAGTGATCGCTGTAAAAATGACAATGGTCCCACAAATGTGTCAGAAGTGTCCGATGTGTCCGCCATAAAGTCGCAGTCACAATAAAAATCGCATATCGCCGCCATTAATAGTAAAAAAAAAAATATTAATAAAAATGCCATAAAACTATCCCCTATTTTGTAGACGCTATAACTTTTGTGCAAACCAATCAATAAACGCTTATTGCGATTTTTATTTTTTTACTAAAAATATGTAGAAGAATACGTATCGGCCTAAACTTATTTTTTTGGGATATTTATTATAGCAAAAAGTAAAAAATATTGAATTTTTTTCAAAATTGTCGCTCTATTTTTGTTTATAGCGCAAAAAATAAAAACCGCAGAGGTGATCAAATACCACCAAAAGAAAGCTCTATTTGTGGGAAAAAAAGGACGTCAATTTTGTTTGGGAGCCATGTTGCATGACCGCGCAATTGTCAGTTAAATCGACGCAGTGACGAATAGCAAAAAGTGGCCTGTCTTTGGCCAGCAAAATGGTCCGGGGCTGAAGCGGTTAACCAGTGGCATCATTATGGAATCAACTACTTCAAAGGCAATTATTTTATGGACCTGGCAGGTATTCTAGAGAATGAGGCCTATGCAATCACTAGAAGATAGTGACATCACTGTGGCAGATTTTTAATTGATGGCTTGACCAGAATCTTACAGAGCTGTATATTAGTAGGGCACCATAGGGAGAACTGGGAATCTGTAGTTTGAGGGACAAAGGTGATTAACTAACCCTTGGTATAGGGACAGATTTCTATTAGAAATGTACCACAACTATGGTGCCAAAGTGAGGGATGAGCATTGTGAAGGGTGATCCATTGTAGTTTTTGGCTATCGGTTACATAAAATCTTGTAGCTGCAAAGTAAGTTGGTGCTGAAACACTTCCCTCGGCAAGATGCTGTAATCACAGGTCTGAACGAAGAGCAGAAAGCTATATAAGGTCCAGTAGGGCTTGTAGGTCTTTATCTTTTCAATGCCTGAATAGTGAAGTATCTTCACTCAGGGGCACCAGCCCAACACTTCTTATTGGTACTGGCCCAGGAGACAAATGCCCCCCTGCCCGCTATCCTGGTCCTCTCCTGAGCCTATACAATACCCAACAGAATGTAGTCTATAATATCCCCTGAAATCTGTGGCACGAGGCACCATTGACAAGCTGAATGTTGTGTAGCCTGACAAAATGGCCACCTACGTTGTGTGTGGGGGGTCAGAGGTGCACTTCCATGTTGTCCAGAGTCTCAGCAGGGACATCTCTGAGGCAGCATGCTCATTCATATCTAATTAAAGAACTGGATGTGGTTAAGTCAGGGAGGTGTTCCTAGTTAATGGCCTAGGAATCTTTTTGTCATTCATAAAAAGGTTGCAGCATCTGTTAGTGTCAGTATAATGAGGCCTATACAAGGTCTAACAATATCAACAAAGGAAGTGGCCAGCTGTTCACAGAATGTGGAAGTAAAAGCAGGCTGAGGACTACTTGCTTGTTATTCTCTGTTTTGTCGAGTGAGGTCTACCACAGACTGCAGATGACATGCACACCGGGGGCTGACGGCTCTCTACTCTCCAGCTCTTTATTGATTAAGACTCTTGTTACCTGTGCAAAACACTTATACATGATGATAGCAACTATCAGAATCATCTGGAAAAAGTGAATGGAAATGTTTTTCATTTTTTACCTTTGTATTTGTCTAATAAAAAAAAAATTCTGTTGGTGATTGAAACAAATCTTACAGAATACTGTCCAGTTACATAGGTAATCTGTTTGAAAAAAGACACAAGTCCAACCAGTCCAACCAACACAGAAAAAGAAAACCCGTAACACACACAAGTAGAAAACTTCCATAAAATTAGAATATCATCAAAAAGTTAATTTATTTCAGTAATTCAATTCAAAAAGTGAAACTCATATATTTTATATAGATGCGTTACACACAGAGTGATATATTTAAAGCATTTCTTTCCTTTTGATTTTGATGATTATGGCTTACCGCTAGTGAAAACCCAAAATTCAGTATCTCAGAAAATTGGAATATTACATAAGACCTATAAAAATAAATCAAAAAAAAGGATTTTTAATACAGAAATGTTGGCTTACTGAAAAGTATGTACTTCTACAGTATAGTATGCACTCAGTACTTGGTCAGGGCTCCTTTTGCATGAATTACTGCATCAATACGGCGGCCTTCAGCTCGTCTGCGTTGTTGGGTCTGGTGTATCTCATCTTCCTCTTGACAATACCCCACAGATTCTCTATGGGGTTTAGGTCAGGCGAGTTTGCTGGCCAATCAAGCACAGTGATACCATGATCATTAAACCAGGTATTGGTACTTTTGGCAGTGTGGGCCAAGTGCTGCTGGAAAATGAAAGCATCTCCATAAAGCTGGTCAGCAGAGGGAAGCATGAAGTGCTCTAGAATTTCCTGGTAAACGGCTGCGCTGACTTTGGACTTGATAAAACACAGTGGACCAACACCAGCAGATGATATGGCTCCCCAAATCATCACGGACTGTGGAAACTTTTGTATTTCATTTGGAATTCAAGGTCCCAGAGTCTGGAGGAAGAGTGGAGAGACACAGAATTCAAGTTGCATGAGGTCCAGTGCGAAGTTTTTACAGTCAGTACTGATTTGGGGAGTCATGTCTTCTGCTGGTGTTGGTCCACTGTGTTTTATCAAGTCCAAAGTCAGCGCAGCCGTTTGCCAGGAAATTCTAGAGCAATTCATGCAGACAAGCTGAAGGCCGCTATTAAAGCAACCTGGGCTTCCCTAACACCTCAGCAGTGCCACAGGCTGATTGCCTCCATGCCACACCGCATTGATGCAGTAATTCATGCAAAAGGAGCCCAGACCAAGTGTTGTACATAGACATACTTTTCAGTAAGTCAAAATTTCTGTATTAAAAAAATCCTTTGTTTTATTGGTCTTATGTAATATTCAAATTTTCTGAGATACTGAATTTGGGTTTTCACCAGCCATAATCATCAAAATCAAAAGGAAAGAAATGCTTTAAGTATATCACTCTGTGTGTAACGCGTCTATATAAAATATATGAGTTTCACTTTTTGAATTGAATTACTGAAGTAAATGTTGATGTTATTCTAATTTTATGAGATGCGCCTGTATACAATCCAATACCTACTTTAGATCCAGAAGAAGGCAAAAAAAAAAAACAGTAAAGCATGATCCAATTTGCTCAGGGGGGAAAAAATTCCTTGCTTATCCCCCAACAGGCAATCAGATATTCCCTGGATTAACTTAAACTATCAACTGTTAGCCAGCCAAGGGTCCCCATTTAAAACTGAACTCCAGCCAAAATGATTTTCTTTTGTTTTGGATAGTATAGGGAAAGTTGCCTGTTTTTTTTTTTTTTTTTGTATCAGTGACCCCATTGGACATTTTTTTCTCACTTCCTATCTCTGTGAACAAATTGGGATAGAGTAGTCACTGGGACAGCAATAAAAACAGTGTCAGAAAGTTTAACCCCTTCTTGCCCACCCTGGCATCCCTTTAAAAACTACTGAATGCCCAGGGGGGTGGGAAGGATTGGCAATCATGTCACCACTGTGATTGGCTGTCACAGTGGTCACATGATTGGGAACTGGTCCAGCAATCATGTCACCACTGTGATTGGCTGTCACAGTGGTCACATGATTGGGACACCACCCATATGTGTGGTGTGTGGACGTTAAGCTTACCTTTTTTTAACATATGTGTTAACCCTTTTTCCCCACTTCTAAAAATGTGCTTTTGTCTGTGTCTCCATTGGAGAAAACGAACATCAATCTCATTAGGAACATAGACAGCAATAAAAACCAGACAGAGGCTCAAACTCTCCCCCTCTCCATCCAAAACGAAATAAAATGCATTGTCTGCAGTTTGGCCTCATGCCATTATTAAGGTACCACTAAAAGTTTGGCCATCCTTAATGTAGGAGATAACCCACATTGAGACCACAACTCTTCTTAAAGAGACCCTGTCATCATCCAATTTTTTAAGCCGAGTGTATCATGGAAAATGTAAGAAAGGTATTCATCATCCATGCTGGTACTTTACCAAAATAGTGTTTAAAAGGGCTATTTCAGACAGGCGGTGAATTTTTATAGCAGCCTTAAAGTGTAATAATGCACCTATAACGTTAATGAGCATTTTGGAAGCCTTGTACAGGCATTTATGTTGCATCAAGCAACATTCCTCAAGCTAAAATGGGAAATATTCACTTTTGATGCTGTGCAACCACACCCTAAATGCACTGTAATCGCAGCTGGCGTGTTTATAGTGCGTTTATGGCGCCATAATGGCCAAAGGTTTAGCTTTTTGGCTATCACTCACCTAATCCTTCGGTCCTCCGTCCTCCCCCCACTGTTCAGCAGTCTTGTGCGGTGGACTACTTCTGACATCATCACGCCCATAGATCAGTTCTGGATGTGAAGATGCCAGGAACAGTCTACCGCTGGGCATGGGGGAATGCCGTTTTCTGAAGGATCGAGTGAGTATAGGCTCTGTGTTCACCCCTAGACAAAACAAGCAGTTAACCCATGCAGTGCGGGCACATCGTGGGAAAAATTTTTTTTGCCTAGAGTTGAGCTTTAACATTTATTTATTTTTTATTTTATCATTTATTTATTTTTTTATTTTTATCTATTTTAAGGTATATCTTAACATTTATTTATTTATTTTTATTTTACCATTTATTTATTTTTTAGCTCTTTTAAGGTATATCTTAAAGCTGAACGGGCAAGTTTTTTTTGTTTTTTTTTACCATGCAGTGGGGCTGTGCCCTTACTGCATGGGTTAATGGCCTGTTTTTGTCTAGGGGTTCAGAGGACAAGATATACTCACCTAATCCTCCAATCCTCCTGGTGCAAGATCAGTCCCTTCCACTCTTAACCCCCCCCCCCCCTCTGGTCTAGTGGTCTTGTGTGGTGGAACACCGATAGACCGGCTCTGGATGTGAAGACGTCAGTAACAGTCACCGCTGGACGTGGGGGAGCGCTGTTTTCCGGAGGATCAAAGGATCGGGTGAGTATAGGCCCTGTGTTCACCCCTAGACAAAACAAGCATGTTAACCTATGCAGTTCTGACACAGCCCCACTGCATGGGGGGAAAAAAAAATCGCAGAAGTTGGGCTTTAACATTTATTTACATTATTTATTTTTATTTCATGTTATCTATTATTTTTTAATTTTGTTTGCTATTTTAAGGTATATCTTAACAGTTAATTATTTTTATTTTCTAATTTATTTATTTATTTTTAGCTATTTTAAGGTACAGTATATCTTAACATTTATTTATTTTATTTTATTATTTATTTATTTAAAGCAAATCTTAATATTTCAACACCTTTATCATTTGTAAATGACATTCAAAAGTGTAAATACAAGCAAATACAAATACAGTATAAATATAAATATATAAATAAATATATAAATACAAGCAGTGTGGATAACTGACAGTAACATGCATTCATACTGACCACAGGACAGAAGTTCAATTAAAGCATCATCTGTATTGTACGAGGTTTATTAGATGGACACTTAACCTCGGGCTTTGAGGTTTCTGTATTAATAAATTAAACACACAGGGATTATTTATTATTATTATTATTATTATACAGGTCTTACATAGCGCCAACAGTTTGCGCAGCGCTTAACAAAATAAAGGCAGACATTACAGTTACATTACAATTTGGTACAAGAGGAATCAGAGGGCCCTGCTCATTAGCGCTTACAATCTAAAAAGGGAGGGTCAATTGATACAAAAGGTAATAGCTGTGGGGGATGAACTGATGGAGGAAGTAAAAGTGTTAGTTAGAAGCAGGATAGGCTTCTTTAAAGAGTAGAGTTTTCAGGGATCGTCTAAATATGGATAGATTAGGGGACAGTCGGACAGATTGGGGCAGGGAGTTCCAAAGGATGGGAGAAGCTCTGGAGAAATCCTGGAGGTGAGCATGGGAGGAGGTGACAAGGGAGCTAGAGAGCAGGAGGTCTTGGGAGGACCGAAGAGAGCGGCTTTGTTGGTATTTTGGGACTAGGTATTTAATAAGAGCGCAATTTAAAGGTACCCACAGACAAAAGATTATCCTTGGGTGTTGACTGCTTGTGACCTACCTGTACTGATACCCTCAGACTGGCTGGTCTTGGGAAAAATGGGCCAGGATGGATTTTTTTCTGTTTTGTTACCCCGAGATTAAGACGATTGTGAAGGTTATGGGTGTAGTAGACTTTATATGGCCCCTGAGGGTTTTTAATTTTTTTATTTTTTGTTGTGTATTTTTTTTACATTTTTCTCACAGGAAAAAGATATATATATAAAAAAAGACAAAATAAATAAAAAATGTATAGCAACACAAATATTAAATTGCAAAATCAAATCAAATTAATTATTAAATTTGGTCTAAATCACACAGCTCCGCTCTAATCTTCTTAAAACAACGTTTAGTGGTTTTTCTTTAAACAACACCAGGGACTCTACTTACCAGGAATGAAATGCGTCCTGTGAGCTGATGACTTCTGTTCTTCAGTACAAATCATCAGTAATCTGCCCCCGGATAGCCCCACAGTGGTGCTGCGGGGGTTTAATCTCAGCGGCTGCACCTGTGACGGCACACCTCAAAAGTGCCGGTTATGCCCACCATTTTCCACCCCCCCTTCCTCTATTCATAGCCATGTACTAAAGTGTTCCATGATTGGAATTCATCGCTTGCCCTCCAATTTACGGAACACTTTGCATAGTGCATTGTGGTGCTGTTTAAAAGACATTTTATTTCACTAAACTTCACGTTTAATTTTTATTTTTTTTCATTAATTTTGTTTGTAGGGTTTTCTTGTGCCATTAAAAATTTAAAAATTAAGCAAAATTGAAAATAAAATGCAGTTATTTAATTTGTAGATCGATTTAAAACTAATATACTGCATAGAAAATAAAAATAAAATATTTTTGCGCAAGGCATTTTTTTTGTTTGTCAAAAATACTATTATTTTTATTGTATCATTAATATTATGATGTTATATTGTCAGCAGGACAGGAAGTGAGGGTATATCGAAAGAAGTGTTAGATACCAGTAGATACCTGACGGGGGGGGGGGGTTCTACCCCTTCTCCAACCTACCTCCTGTAAAACTGCATGTACTAGATGGATCCGATGATCATAGGAAATAAATGCAACTAGTGGCCACACTGATGTGCGCTAATGAGGCTACACTGATGGGCACTGATAGGCTGCACTAATGGGCACTGATGAGGCAGCACTGATGGGCACTGATGAGGCGGCACTGATGAGGCTGCACTAATATGCGGCACTGATGAGGTGGCACTGATGTGCACTGATGAGGCTTCACTGATATGCGGCAGTGATGAGGCAGCAGTGATGGGCACTGATGAGGCAGCACTGATGGGCACTGATATGCAGCACTGATGAGGCTGCACTGATATGCAGCACTAATGAGGCAGCACTGATGGGCACTGATGAGGTGGCACTGATGAGGCAGCACTGATATGCGGCACTGATGAGGCAGCACTGATGGGCACTGATGAGGCTGCACTGATGAGGTGGCACTGATGGGGCTGCACTGCTGATCAGTGCCCTGATTATCTGTGTAAATGTCCCCTGTCACACTGGCTGGTTACAAGCTCTCCTCTCCTCACGCTGTGACAGCACATGAGGAAAGGAATGCTGATAACTGGCAAGTTTGCTGAAAAGAGAAGTTCAGGAGCTCATGGATGATGTTAAAAAGAGGCAGAAAAACACAGTAAGTAACAATTTCATGAAAAATAGATTACAGGTCCCTGGATGTGTATGGATTATTTTTGGAGAATAAGAATATTGTTTAGTGCCACTTTAAGCTATTACAAAGTTATCACTGAATCACTTGGTCCATATCAGAAACATAACATTTGATCTGGTCCATAAGGTGTATATAGTATATGAGAACTCTAGTGGGGTAATTCATTTTGTATACATTGTAAGAACTTATATCCCTATACTTCTTATCTGTGTGTAGCAAGTGCACAGAGAGAAGCACACTGCCACCTGCGGCTGTTTGCTTGTAAACAAGTGATTACCATGCCTGCCACTAGAGGGAGCACACTCACCGGCTACTTTATTAGGTACACCTGTTCAATTGCTTGGTAACACAAATTACTAATCAGCCAATCACATGGCAGCGACTCAATCCATTTAGGCATCTAGATATGGAGAAGACGACGTGCTGAAGTTTAAACTGAGCATCAGAATGGGGAAGAAAGGAGATTTAAGTGACATTGAACGTGGCATGGTTGTTGGTGCCAGACGGGCTGGTCTAAGTATTTAAAAAACTGCTGATCTACTGGAATTTTCACGCACAACTATCTTTAGGGTTTATAGAGAGTGATCAGAAAAAGAGAAAATATCCAGTGAGCGGCAGTTGTGTGAAGGAAAATGCCATGTTGATGTCAGAGGTCAGAGGAGAATGGGCAGACTGGTTTGAGATGATAAAAAGGCAACAGTAACTCAAATAACCACTTGTTACAACCAAGGTATGCAGAATACCATCTCTGAAAGAACAACACATTGAACCTTGAAGCAGATGGGCTACAGCAGCACAAGACCACACCGGGTGCCGCTCCTGTCAGCTAAGAACAGGAAACTGAGGCTACAATTCGCACAGACTCACCAAAATTGGACAATAGAAGATTGGAAAACGTTGCCCGGTCTGATGAGTCTCAATTTCAGCTGTGACATTCAGATGGTCGGGTCAGAATTTGCCGTAAACAACATGAAAGCATGGACCCATCCTGACTTGTATGAATGGTTCAGGCTGGTGGTGGTGTAATGGTGGGGGGGATATTTTCTTGGCACACTTTGGGCCCCTTAGTACAAATTGAGTATCGTTTAAACCCCACGGCCTACCTGAGTATTGTTGCTGACCATGTCCTTCCCTTTATGACTACAGTGTCCCCATCTTCTGATGGCTCCTTCCAGCAGGATAATGCACAAAGCTCTAATCATCTCATCACTGGTTTCTTGAACATGACAATGAGGTCACTGTACTACAGTCACCAGATCTCAATCCAATAGACCACATTTGGGATGTGGTGGAACCGGAGATTCCCATCATGGATGTGCAGCAACTGCGTGATGTTATCATTTCACTATGGACCAAAATCTCCAACACCTTGTTGAATCGATGCCAGAAAGAATTAAGGCAGTTCTGAAGGCAAAAGGGGGTCCAACCGGGTACTAGCAAGGTGTACCTAATAACGTGTCGTATTCCCAGGACAAGAGGCACTGAACCTGAGAAGTTTAAAATCCATCCAAACCCAAGAACAAAAACTGAATAGATTTCAGTCCTTAGATGTGGTGGCTGCATTAGTTTCTTTTTTTTTTCCCTTTGTTTTCCCCTGGTGATCCTGCCATAGAATGACAAAGTTTAGCCACTGTAGCAGTGTTGTCACCCTAGGACAGGAAGTATATAAAGACTACAGAGCGCCTCTCCTTATCTATATAACCAATGGGAGGTGTATTGTAGTACAGGGCTGATAACTCTGTAGAGTATACAGGGCCTTGCAAGCTCCCCAGATTAGGATGGATACATTTTTTGTACACTTTTCAGACAGATATAACCTGCTTTCTATGTTATACTTAACAAATAAGGGTTTACATACATTTAAATCTACTGATTGCTGACACTTAATTATTGAGCTGTATGCTATATTTTTAAAGTGGTTGTAAACCCTTACATATACCCAGTGAATTGACTAGCCTCAGGTGATACACAGAGCGAAAACAAGTCCTCCTACATACAGTAAGTTGTACCTGTTTATTTACAGCCTTCTCTTCTCCAGAGCTGTTTAAAGTCCACAATTTACACAGCATTTCTGATGATCTACAGAAGATGGGGGTGGGGATCTGACTTCATACACTGTACAGCAGGGCTTGACAAATTTGCTTGGAATCTAGGATCCAGATAAACAAGTTAGGAGGCAGGTTTTTTTTTTTTTAACGACCGATGCGTGCAGAAGCGAACGCATACGTGAGTAGCGCCCGCATATGAAAGCGGTGTCTAAACCACACATGTGAGGTATCGCCGCGATCGGTGGAGCGAGAGAAAAAATTCTAGCCCTAGACATCCTCTGTAACTCAAAACATGCAACCTGTAGAATTTTTTAAATGTCGCCTATGGAGATTTTAAAGGGTAAAAGTTTGTCGCCATTCCACGAGCGGACGCAAAGCGTGACATGTTGGGTATCAAATTTACTCGGCGGAACATTATCTTTCACAATATAAAAAAAAAATTGGCTAACTTTACTGTTGTCTTATTTTTTAATTTAAAAAAAAGTGTATTTTTTTTTACTCAAAGTGCATTTGTAAGACCGCTGCGCAAATACGGTGTGACAGAAAGTATTGCAACGACCGCCATTTTATTCTCTAGGGTGTTAAAATAAAAAATATATATAATGTTTGGGGGTTAACTTCTAAGTAAAAGGGAAGGAGATGGACGGGCAGTGAAACAGGCAAGCATTGCTGGGTGTCTTGTCATACCAACGGCCACCACAAGAGGGTGCTAGATTACAGAATGAAGCATAGGCCTGCAGAAGGCCGCAAAGCCACGGCTTCAATTACCGGCCGGCACGGCCCGACGAGATCGCGGGGGGGCGCACAGAGACACAGGAAACCTCAGCTGTGCTGCCCCAGGCGCCAGGTCGCTAATTCTAGTCGCATTTGTGACCTGGCGCCCGGGGATTGTCGAACCCTGCTGTACAGCATAGAGTAGGGGCATAAGTGTAATCTGAGACCTGAGTGGAGGGAATGGACACGCCCCCTACACAGTCTAATAGAAAAACATGGCTGTCAGTCACATTCTGCCTGCTGAAGGGGAGGGGCAGGGGGTTGGGCCATCCTCTGGGATCCCTTAATGTCGGCATAGACTGTCATAAGTGACCTGTAGAGATAGCAGTGGGAGGAGAGGAAAGCTACAAATCACACTAGGTGCTCTGGATTGAAGTGAACACTATAGAGGGATATGCTTTGTTCATTTTTTCATTTCAGAGGTTTCCAACCAGTATAACCCCTTGGCGCAGGTCGCCCTCAAATATGTGGCCTCTCAGAGCCTGGCGCAATTGCTGCTCAAACAGCTGTGCCGAGAGTGCGGCGCCTAACTGAAAACTCCCGATCGCAAGCAGCAATCGGGAGTTTTCGGATCACGTGACCGCCATGATTGGCTGTCACAGTGTTCACGTGATCCGAAAACTCCCGCTTGCAAGCAGCAATCTGGATTTTTCGGTTAGGCACCGCTAACTGTGTCGGGAGCGTGCAGCGCTCTTAAGACCCCTTAAAGGGCCATGTGGCGCTGGCGTGAAAAGGTTAAGTATAGCGTACTTTCACTCGGGGCATATTTTGAGTTGCTTACCTTATAATACGTTTTTACGGTAATTTTCTGGCATTTTTCCAAGTTTGCCTTTCCATGTTTTTGTGGTGAATGCAAAGATTTGTAGATTATCCACTAGAGGGAGCTCCGTGCAATTACATTGTCTGACTGTTGCAATATGAGCTGCATTGTTTGCATTGTTTGCAGGTAGTCAGATGACTGTGAGAAGGAGCAGTAAAGCTCAACCATTGTGCAGCACAGCAAAGCAGGAAGCAGAGCCTGCCTATGTAATGAACAAATATTATCCCCTTATAATAATAAATTATACATAGAATCAATGTTTTATAACATCAGTATGCATTGATATGATTATATATATCTGGCATATACAGTATGGCAATTTTTTTTTTTTTTCAAAAGGACTATGCATTCCCTTTAATGCTAGCGGACATTTTTTTTTTTATTGCTGCTTATTTGCCAGGACATGTGGAATTAATAGCCTGATACATTTACTGAGCAGTGTGTGAAGTTCTATGTAAATAATAATTACTGCAACACATATTTTAATAATTTAAGCCGGTTAAGGATGCCCACATCCACTGTATTCATTTTTTATGTGCAAAACGTAGGCGTCGCGGAGCAAATCAGACATCTGCAGAATCCCATTTCCTGGGTATTGATTTCTCTGCGCTGCATGCAACAGAACCGCAATGCCAGGGAAAACAAAAGCGATCGGTGTCACAGGTCGAATCAGCAGAAAATCAATGTGTCTCCATCTCAAATCATCGACAATATTAAAGACAACATCATTGTACAAATAGGCAAAGCCATTTATGCTCCTCGGTAGTGGGGAACACCTCGGGTTAACTCCTTCGCTGCTGAAAGTCCACCTTCCTGAACGATTAAATATTTTCATGAACTTGAGTCGCCACTAACTGTTTATAAAAGAGCCATATAACCTAGAGTAATTGTATTATTATTTAAGGAAAACTACAAGTCTTCCAAGGAAAGATACTTAAAGTAGAACTCCAGTCAAAACTTTTTTTGTTCGACTTTGTATAGTGTGGGGAAGAATTTAAGTAGAAGCAGAGGCAAAACTTTTTTTTTTTTTTGGATGGAGTAAAGGAGGGTTATAACCCCATTTTTTTTTTTTTTTTATATATGCCACCTTTCATATTGTGTAGATTTCCCTTCACTTCCTGTACCATAGACAAAACAGGAAGTGAGAGGAAATCTATTGTTGTCACTGGGGTCATCAGAATTAATGTCCCCTTTGGAAGATTTCCCCTCTATTCCTCTTTTAGGGGCAACCCAAATTGTTCTTTCACTTTCAGTCTTGGTGAGAACAGTAAACAGGACAAATGGAGAAATGTGATTATCGCGAACGTGGGACGTGTCCCAAACCATCTCCACTCTATCCAAAACAAAAAATTATTGCATTTAGTTGAACTTTACCCCTTCCCGCCTGCTCTGGTGGTCTCTTTAAAAGTACTTAATGCCCAGTGGGACAGGAAGGATCTTTGATCACGTGACCACTCGGATTGGCTGTCACATGATCGGAAGCTGGTCCCACTGGCTTCCGATGTTTACTCAAGACCGGCAGCTCGGTCTTTGTGCTTTGTGCGCGCTCCCAGCACATAAACATTGCCCACCCAGCGACACATATGTGCGGCATATGGGCGTTAAAACCCAGCTTTTTTCCGCCGCACATATCTGTTATGGTGTAAAGGGGTTAAAGCCTAACTCCAAGTGGGATAGAGAGCTTGACCTCTGTCCATTCCTGCTCCTTGGGCAAACCCCAATCCCTGGACTTCAGAGAATACAAAAAAAATCTAGCATTGGTAGCACCTCTGAACGGCAAGGGTTAAATGCTCCTTAAAGTGGTTGTAAATAGAGACATATGAAAAACACAAAGTGAATTATGAACAAAGCATATCCCTCTATAGTCTGTACTGGTCTCAGTCCACTAAGTTTAATTTCTGTCCACTGCTTCGTTCCTCTGCCATAAGCATTAGTCACTTCTGATAAGTTTTCCTGACACCAAGAGAAAAATGGTGACGGGAGGGAGGAATAGTGCTCTATTGTTGGTGTCAGGAGGACGAATGGTGCCCCATGATTGGTGTCAGGGGAAAGAATAGTGCCCCATTGTTGGTATATGTGGGAGAAACCGTGCCCCATCATTGGTGTCAATGGGAGGAATGGTGTCCCATCATTGCTGTCAGTGGGAGGAATAGTGCACCATCATTGGTGTTAGTGGGATGAATGGCGCCCCATCATTACTGTCAGTGGGAGGAATAGTGCCCCATCATTGGTGTTAGTGGGATGAATGGCGCACCATCATTGCTGTCAGTGGGAGGAATAGTGCACCATCATTGGTGTCAGTGGGATGAATGGTCCCCCATCATTGATGTCAATGGGAGGAATAGTTCCTCAAGGACCAGATAAAGACAAGCAAGTGTCCCATCTGGCCTCCAGGTTGCAGGTTGGAGACCACTACTTTATGCTTACAGAATGTGGACGGAATTCCCTGCTATGCTGATCATGCGGTGCCAACAGTCTCTCTTCTCCCTAGACCAGGGATGCTGAACCCAATAGACTTCAGAAACGAGAAAGTATGTTTACTCTACATGGCAAATGAGGTTTAATGCATTTGGGTGCTAAAAATATGAACACAAGCTACTCACTAGGGGAGGAACCTCTGGGGGATTCCAGGATGGAAAAGGACCTGGGTCCAAGTAGTTGACAGGCTCAGCAATGGAATGCAATGCCAAACTGCTGCAAGCAGAGCCAACCGAAAATTAGCATGCATTTAAAAGGGGATTTACTCCAGAGATATAACGATAATTCTCCAACTCTACGCATGTTGAGTATGCCGTCCTGTTCTGGGCAACAGTCCTCAAGAAGGATGTACTGGAGCTGGAAAGAGTTCAGAGAAGGGCAACAAAGCTAAGGGACTGGAGGATCTCCGCTATGGGGAAACACTACAAGCATTGAACTTATTCTCTCTGGAGAGGAGACTCTTGAGAGGGGATATGATAGCGATATACAAATACCTTACTGGTGACCTTAGCATAGGGAAAACATTTTTCAGTAAAAGGAAGTTTAACCACTTCAATACAGGACATTTTCACCCCCTTCCTGCCCAGACCATTTTTTAGTTTTCTGCGCTGTCGCACTTTGAATGACAATTGCCCAGTCATGCAACACTGTACCCAAATGAAATCTTTATGTTTTTTTCCCCACAAATAGAGCTTTCGTTTGGTGGTATTTGATCACCTCTGTGGTTTTTATTTTTTGCGCTATAAAAAAAAGAACAGCAACAATTTTGAAAAAAAACACTATTTTTTACTTTTTGATTTAATAAATATCCCAATTTTTTCTTTCATTTTTTTCCCCTCAGTTTATGTATTGTTCTACATATTTTTGGTAAAAAAAATCGCAATAAGCGTATATTGATTGGTTTGCGCAAAAGTTATAGCATTTACAAAATAGGGGATAGATTTATGGCATTTTTATTTTTTTTTATTTTTTTTACTAGTATTGGCGGCGATCTGCGATTTTTATTGTGACCGTGACATTGTGACGGACATATCGGACACTTTTGACACGTTTTTGGGACCATTCACAGATATACAGCGATTAGTGCTATAAAACTGCACTGATTACTGTGTAAATGTGACTGGCAGGGAAGGGGTTAACACTAGGGGGCGATCGAGGGGTTAATATGTTCCCTAGTGAGTGATTCTAACTGTAGGGGGAGGAGACCGATCTGTGTTCCTCTGTACTGGGAACACACATCGGTCTCCTCTCTTCTGACAGGACGTGGATCTGTGTGTTTATACACACAGATCCATGGTCCTGCTGTGATCGCGGGTGCCCGGCGGACATCGCGGCCGCCGGGCGCGTGCACCGGGTCCCGCACGCGCGCCCCCTAAACAGTCGGGATGCACGGACGTCATATGACGTCCACCCGGAGGGAGAGAAGGTTCCTGCCGGCATTATATTACTATGCCATTCACTGAAACTTTATTGAATTAAACTGTGTGTAGCACACCCCCGCAGGAGCTGCTGGTTTAATTTTGGGCCTGCACGTTACCTCTGCATTCGTTGTCTAGGGGAAGAAAGTCTGTAGAGACTCCAATGTCCACACAAGATGTAAAACCTTAATCAGTTAGGTTTTATTTTCCTTTTTTGCATAAACATATAGAAAGGTGAAGGGAAAAGGGTAGGTTCAGGCACACGGTACAGATCACTGGGGAGAACTCCTTAAGTATACAGTCACTCACCACTCCCCCTGGAGTGGGTATTGCTCACCCGGATAGGCCCCTCTCACCTGGCCTAGCAGCCGATATGATGCACGAACAATATCAGGACCAGTCTCTGCCACAGACTGGTGATGCACAGAATTGGATAATCCGGTATCCTCTGCCACAGGACTTAACTCCCGAACTTCCAGCCAAACAGTCCAGAGCCATTAAGCCGGCCCGGCAGACTGTAATGTAACTTTAGTTGCGGTGCATCCTCCAATAGATTTACCAGGCCCTCCTCAAGACACCAGCCTTCAGCTTGGTCTTTTCCAGGACAGGTCCTCCCCTGGTTTCCTCCATTGAGTGGCTTCCTCCCTTAGGACGGACAGCACAGGATCACCTTCAAAGTGCAGACCCAGTCAGCATAACTGGGCCTACTGGTTGGAGTTGCGGCCTCGGACCAGCATGGTTCCGAGGCCAAAAATCACACAATACCCCACTCACACCAGGAGGACCGCGAGGGGACGAAGAACCCCAAGAGATGACGTCTGCCCCTTAAGTACCCCTCCCCAGCATGCCCAGTGGGCAGACCACGCCCACTGAACTGTTCCCGGGGGAAGGCACCCAATACACTCTGGCCTGAAAAACTTCCACATTGGCCTGAGGTGGCAACGCCACCTACAGGCAACAATGGGAAGTTTTTCCCAACACAGCCATAGCCGGAACAGAGGCTAATTTAACATCAATTATTTACATCCTAGCTATTGGCTCAGATACCCTCTAAATTGAAACATAGCGCCCAGTCATTGGGAGAAGGGCGCTAGATGTGTAGAGGGTTCTTTACTGTCAGAGCAGTAAGGGTGTGGAATTCTCTTCCACAAGCAGTGGTATCAGCAGGGAGCATTGATGGACATCTTAAAAATCACAACATACAGGGATAGAAGATTTTCTATTGACATAAACACATGCACACGCACCACAGGTTGCACTGGATGGACTGGTGTTTTTTTTTCAACCTTACCAACTCTGTAACTATGTAACTTGGAATCAGTTCCCCTAGGGATGCAGACTTTGGCATTAGCAACTTGGATATTTCAATGCATTGAAAACCCTGTTTGCTGTTTTTTTCCTGCAATGTCATAACACAAGAATCTCTTTTATTATTTCTTAGGCAGCCAATAACATTCTTTGTTGGCATTTTTATTATTTATCCTCCCTTCACCTTTCTAAATGTACAGTACGGCGCCTTTTCAATACAGACACCTAAAAATAGCCCCTTCCCTAGCTGGCTGTTAAGTACATCGAAATATGATTACACCTAGGAAGATCCTCGCTAGCAGGGATAATGTTCCTGACAAGTCACTCAAATTACTTTAATTGCATGAGCCATCAAAGTACAACACGCTGCCTTGACATACACACAGGTAAAAATGTCCATCTCCCGACAAATAAAGCTTTCAGTTTGAAGATCAGAAAGCGTCGAGCGCGGGAGGAATATCATTTTATTTTAAGGTGACACAGGAGGAAGCGGGCTCGGTGTTTATTTTAAACATGTGTCATTCTTACTTAGCAGTTCTGTAACTGAACACCCCGTGACATCACTATTTTGAGATTAGGATAAGTTCAGTCTGCAGGGCCGTACAACATTTATGAAGACTTTACATTATTTAGTCTGTTGTATCCTTTTACTGTTGTGATGCTGCTGTTTCGCAACCCTGTGGCCCTTCTTTTTAATATATAAAAAAAAAAGGACCGGGAAGATAAGTGTCTGTTGGCGTGCACCATGCTGTCTGGAACGGTTGATAGACGGCAGGTACTTTTTGCCACAAGACTTGTCAAAAAGAAGAGGAAATGCCCACAGCTTTGACAAAAGAATAGAATACAGTATCTCACAAAAGTGAGTACACCCCTCGCACTTGCAGCACTAGGGTCTCCATATTGAGTTGTGGTTAGGACAATGGGGTTGATTTAGTAAAACTGGAGCGTGCAAAATCTGGTGCAGATCTGCATGGCAGCCAATCAGCTTCTAACTTCAGTTTGTGCGATTAAGCTTTGACAATAAGGCCTCATGCCCACGGACGTTTTTACAGCCGCGTTTTTGAGCATTTTTTACAGCTTAAAAACGCCTGTCCATGTTATTGTATACATTTTTCAACTGTATTTTTTTTGAAAAAAAATCAATAAACGCCGGAGCTCAAAAACGCAATCGCAGCGGTTTTGCGCGTTTTTTAACGCTTCGCGTTTTTTTATGCCTAACGCCGATGCCGCGGAACGCACTGGTCCTGTTTTTTTTTTTACAGCTTAAAAACGCCTATGCTATTTGCAGCTCAAAAACGCCTAGGTGGGCATGAAGCTATAGACTAACATGGACAGGCGTTTTTAAGCTGTCAAAAACGCGGCTGTAAAAACGTCCGTGGGCATGAGGCCTAAAACCTGGAAGCTGCCATGCAGCTGCACCAGATTTTGTTGCATTTGAGATAGGGTTACATAGATTGTTGGCCCAATAAAAATACCTGTAATAATGTAATTTACAGCTCATCATTTTGGTGCAGCCTTTGCCAACATTTTTACCTCAAAGGAACCCTTGAAATAATTTTCAGGTATCAGAGACTCCTTGCAAAACCAATTAATTGAGGGGTCAGTGGGGAAAATGCACCCTACATTGGTGCTCAGTGAGAAGAACTCTTCTCTTACATTGATAGTCAGCAGGAAGAATGCCCCCCTTATGGTCAGTGGGACCCCCCTTACATTGGGGGATGTGGAAGAATGTCCACTTTACATTAATGATAGGTGGAAATAATATCTTACTTATATTAGTGGTCAGTGGGAAGATTACCTCTTACATTGGTGGTCATTGGGAAGAATGTCCCCCATACTTTGGCACTCGGTGGAAAGAATTTCTCCCTACATTGGTGGTCAGTAGGAAGAATGTTCCCCTTACATTGGCACTCAGTGGGAAAAATGTTCCCCTACATTGGTGGTCAATGGGAAGCATGCCCCCCTTATATTGGTCAGAATACCACCTTTTCAGCTTAAAAGGTTATTGGGTTAATGCAGCTGGCTCTACCATGTGGTTCTGGCTCCAGAATTATGCAGGCACCATCAAATGGGAGGTCAATCAGCTCAGGGAACCCCTAGCAACTTCTGGAGGAACCGATTGACTGATAGGACCTGGCCTAACCCCGAGCATTACTTGGACTCAAGACACCCCTTTACCGTGGATAATGCTTGGGATGAACTGTTTGGGAATTTTGATCCCAAGTAATGCTCAGGGTTGACACGAAGGAGGCTAAGTAGCCCTTAAAGCTAAACTAAACTAATATTGTTCTATAGAAACCTTGTTATTCAGCCAAAGTTTTGATTTTAAATAGAGGTCCACTTTAAGAAAAATATATTATGGTTTTTAAGGCAAGATAGCCAAAATAACCTAAAAGTGGACACAAAGTTAAAGCAGAACTAAAGCCTGCAAATACATTTATTTGCTCCAGCTATGTGACATCCCTCATATACTTCGCTGGTGACATCTTTTCTCCAGCTTCTTCTGGGTGCAGGGTCTTCAGCTGTCTTAATTGATTGATTGATTTTTACTTTTTGAATTTAGTTCTGCTTTAAAAAGGCACTATCACCTTGCCCATTCAGGCCAAAATCACAGTGCCTCCTGATAACCTGTCAGTAAGTCCCTTGCAGCCTTTCCACTCCATCGGCACTCAGGTAAACGTCAAATGGCAATATCCTTTATTGAAATGACATGAAACAGCTGTAAAACAGGCAACACATTTCGGCCCTCAGGCCTTAGTCAGTGGGTTGAACGAAACAAATTGATCTAATTCCCTCATCCACACACTCGGTGTGGATGGGGGAATCACTCCCGCTGTGCTATTGTGTTCTGATGGTGGGGAGCCTTCTCTCAAAACTCACTGACCAGTGTTGCCGACTATAGCCAGCGACACTGATCATTCAAGAAAAAAATCTGACAGGCTGGTTGAACAGAAGCCGATCGGTAGAACGACTTTTGTATAACCAGCCTGTCCATATATGAATCGTCATTTAGCCAGTCCCTGCTGAACCAGCCGAATTTCGATCCATGTATGGCCGGCCACCTTTAGGAGGGCCTTTTAAATCCAATAGTTGCAGGAGAGGACGGAAAAACAAGATATATTTTCTTTGCTCTTCCCCTCCTCGTTTTTGGAATTCATATGCGCTTCTTTCTATCCTGTAGCAGGTGTCCTGGGTAGACGAGACATTCACACAGTCACCCCAGACTTCAAGTGTTTACCACTTAAATAGAAATTCTCATTTTTCATGATGTCAAAAGCTCAGAAAAGATCCCTGACTATGAAGACTTTGCTTCTGCATCTGCGGTACTAAACATCTGCTAAAGCAAAAAAGACTTTTATCACAAATTCCAAATTTTATAGATTTGCTGCTCATTTCCAGAACTTATTCAAGGCAGCAATGATTAAAGAGATATTTTACTGGGAGGATACAAATGTGCTCTCATTCTCTACAATATGTCTGTGGAAGAAAACTTCTCTAGATTCACAGGTGTAACGCAAGTTACAAGGACGACTCTATCCAGAACAAATATTACCAAAATATTACCCATCCTCTCTCTCTCTCTCTCTCTCCCTCTCACTGTCACTCCTTCCTTCCTTTCTCTCTCGCCTTTCTTCCATTCTCTCTCCTTCTTTGCTTCATTCCCCCCGCTTCCTTCCTTTCTCCCTCTCTCCCCTTCCTTCTTTCCTTTCTTCCTCTCTCCCCTTCCTTCCCCCTCTCTCTCTCTCTCTCTTCTCTTCCTTCCTCATTCTCCTATTCTTTCCTTCCTTTCTGTCCCTCTCTTTCCCCCCTTCCTTCCTTTCTCTCTCTCGTCCATTCCTTTCCTTCTCTCTCTCTCCCCTTTCTCCTATTCTTTCCTACCTTTCTCTCTCTCTTTCTCCCCCTTTCCTTCCTTTCCCTCTCTCTTTTCCCTTCCTTCCATTCTCTCTCTCTCTCCTCTTCTTTCCTTCCTTTCGCTCCCTCTCCCCCCCCCACCACTCCTTCCTTTCTCCCCTTCCTTCCTTCCTTTCTCTCTCTCACATTCCTTCCTTTCTCTCTCTCGTCCATTCCTTTCCTTCTCTCTCTCCCCTTTCTCCTACCACTCTCTCTCTCTCTCCTCTTCTTTCCTTCCTTTCGCTCCCTCTCCCTCCCCCCCACCACTCCTTCCTTTCTCCCCATCTCCCCTTCCTTCCTTCCTTTCTCTCTCTCACATTCCTTCCTTTCTCTCTCTCGTCCATTCCTTTCCTTCTCTCTCGTCCATTCCTTTCCTTCTCTCTCTCCCCTTTCTCCTACCACTCTCTCTCTCCTCTTCTTTCCTCCCTTTCGCTCCCTCTCCCTCCCCCCACCCCTCCTTCCTTTCTCCCCTTCCTTCCTTCCTTCCTTTCTCTCTCTCACATTCCTTCCTTTCTCTCTCTCCTCTTCTTTCCTTCCTTTCTCCCCCCCATCCTTCCTTTCTCTCTCTCTCTCTCTTTCTCTCTCCCCTTCCTTCCTTTCTCTCTCTCTCTTCTTCCTTCCATCCTCCCTTCCTTTCTCCCCCCCTTCCTTCCTTTTTTCTCTCTCCTTCTATTTCTTTTTTTTTTTTTTACATTCTTTATTTATTTATTATTTATCAACAAGGTTTCTTAGACAATCGATTATTCCAAAGAAACAAAATTCAAATCACAATCCTTCTATTTCTTTCCCTCTCTCCCTTTCTTCCTTTATCTGTCTCTCTCCTCTTCTTTCCTTCCTTTCTCTCCCTCCCCCCTTCCTTTCTCACTCTCTCTCTCTCCTCTTCTGTCCTTCCTTTCTCTCCCCCCCCCTTTTCTCTCTCCCTCTCCTTCATTTCTCTCAACTTTCTTCCTTTCTCTCACCTTTCTTCCTTTTTCTATCTGTCTCTCTTTCTCTCGCCTTTCTCCCCCCCCCCCCATCCTCCTCACATTTTCCCCCTCTTTCCTTCTTCTCTCTCTCCCCTCCCTTTCTTTATCTCTCCTCTTCTTTCCTTCCTTTCTTTCCCCCCTTACATCTTTCCTTTCTCTCTCCTCTTCTTTCCTTCCTTTCTCTCCCCACTTTCCGTCTTTCCTTTCTCTCTCCTCTTCTTTCCTTCCTTTCTCTTTCTCTCTCTCTCTCTCTTTCTCTCCTCCTTCCTTTCTCTCTCACTCCTCCTTCCTTTCTCTCACTCTCTCTTCTTCCTTTCTCCCTCCCTCACCTTCCTTTCTTCCTTATTCTCTCTTTCTCTCACCTTTCTTCCTTCCCCTCTCTCTCTCTCTCCCCTTCCTTCCTTTCTTTATCTCTTTCTCCTCTTCTTTCCTTCCTTTCTCTCCACCCCCCCCTCTTTCCTTTCTCTCTCTCCCCTATGCATAAGGAGTAGTGGTAGGTCAAATAATCAATTTCTTAATTTTGGTGACCAAAAAGCTGCTTAAAATTCATAAAAAATTGCCTTTATGTATGACCAGCATTAAAAATACAAGCGATTATTTTACCAAGATTTAATCTAATCCAATCAGATATCTATGATATTTTGTTCTTGGATTTAGATATGATTTAACGGTATCAAAGTACGATACAGTTAAATCACATCACTGTCCCTTTAAATGTTCACCTGGTAGTATTCATGCCATTGTCAGGCAGTTCAAGCAGCTCTGGAAGTTTTTATTAAGGTGAAGGAAGGAAATCTGAATGCATAGTATCTGTCAATTATACATCAAAGGCCACCTAGGAAGCCACATATTAATTGTGACCTTTTCCCTGGGGAGGAAAGTGATAGATTATTTAGCAAGCCGACTGTTGACTATAAAATCAGAGAGGTATAGAGAAAGAGATGGGAAATGAGGGTAAAATATCACAGTATCTGGATGATAAAGAGGACCATTCTACTGAGAACAGAGACAGCAGGAAAAGGTCCACACCTAATATTTAAAGTAATATTAAAGCCTAACGCTATTCTTAAAAAAATATCCTCCCCCCTCCTACCTATCCTGCCTACCCTGTGGAAAAATAATCTGTGTACTTACAGTCTGTAGTCTGCTCCAGTCTGGTCACATGATCCTGCAGCTCCAGCTCTCCTCTGTCAGTAAGTGGCTGCTGCAGGGGAGAGGAAGGAGCACTGACAATAGCTGGGCCATGGAAGCTTTTGGGTGCTGTCAACGCTCCTGAAATTCAAAGCCGTTGTTGAGCACAGAAGTTTTGAAAAGAGGGGAGCTCCACACCAGCTTTTACAGACTTTTAAAAGATTTGTATTTTGGAACAGCCAACAAGTTTTTGGGGACTTAGCACTCCCCCTTCATCAGGGCTAAAAACAAGATGATGCAGGCGCTTGGATTAGAAAGACACTTTTGGATGGGAATGGTGCCTTTCCAATCCAAGCATCTGCACCATCCTGGTTTTTTTCCTGATGAAGGGGGGTGCTGAGCCCCCGAAACGCGTTGGCTGTTCCAAAATATATATTTTTTAAAAGTCTGTACAAGCTAGTGTGACGCTCCCCTTTTTTCAAAACTTCAACGAACCCCTCTGGGGGTCCAGCGCAAGACCCCACAGTTGCTGGTTAGCAGCCTCTAGACCACAAACCACCTATCCCTTAAAAACACATCTGCATAAGGTTCAGCGCTCCTACATCACAAAGATTGTTGTTGAGCACAGGGCAGCTGGAGCTGCGGGATCATGTAGCTGGACTGGACAGGACTAAAAAAGGTAAGTATACAGATCTTTTTTAAGGACAATTAGGAGGCGGAGAGGATAGATTTGTAAGAATGGTTAGTGTTAGACTTTAATTCCTATTTAAAGCCTAATCACAGACATTTATTTTTCAGTTTTGGATAGACTTGAGAGTAGTAAATTATTCTGCCAGGTTTTGGTTATTGTCACTGACACCATCATGGAGATTTCACCTCGCTTCCTGTCCCCATGATAGGTGGTGACAGCAGGAGATTAAATTAAAGGAACAATGAGTTACTGGGACAGCAAATGTTCTTACCTATTTTACTAAAATATAGGGGTGCATTTATAGAGAATTTACATATCTGCAAATGTATTTGGTTTAAATAGGGAAAAATTGATTATTCTCATGCTATATTTGGATCGAATGTATGAACAGGGGAACATACTACATTATGGCCACTAGATGGTGCTTAATATCATAGTAATGAAGTATGCTCTCAGCTCCACCTAGTGCCCATAATGTGATATTTTCCTCATTCACACATTCCAACTGCAGAGAATATAGCCTGAGGACGTTCGATTGTGCCCCATTTGTAATGAACAAATTTACATGCAGTCTTAATGGATAAACAACAATGAACATTTTTTTTTTCATCAACACGCCCCATAGTGTTTTGTTGCCCCCACTGGATAGATTTTCCAACACTCCCTGTCCTGAGGGAATTCTCCCCAGTGAAGAGATATAATCAAAGTATGGAGGTTGTTTTTATCTGCTAAGAAAGGCCAACATCCCACTAATGTTGAAAACACTGTTTTCTCCCAAGGGGTGGGACTTTGAAGGCACAGGCGTGTAACAATAGTTGTAAAATTCAATTTTAATAGTATCAAAACAAAGTGGTACATATAATAGGACAAGATACATATAAAAACAATTCGAGCTGAAAGTGCTGGGCTAACACATAAAGAGATAGCAGCATTGGATCATGTATAGATAACATGAAACAGTAGTTATATAAGGAATAGTGATGGTTGCATTTAAAGTTCCTACGCGTTTCAGAGTGATTTAAAGGGGTAGTAAACCTACATGTTTTTTCACCTTAATGCATCCTATGCATTAAGGTGAAAAAACACCTTGCAATGTCTGGCCCCCCCAGCCCCCCCCCGGCTTTGATTGGATAGATTGATAGCAGCGCAGCCATTGCCTCCCGTTGCTGTCAATCAAATCCAATGACGCGTGGGCGGGGCCAAGTCATACACTATGGACGCCGAGTGTATGACTCAGGAGCGCGCCCGCAAGGTAACCCCCTTAGGAGAGAGCTTCCCAGAGGGGGTTATCTAATGCGGGGAGGAGCCGCGAGAGCCGCCGTGGGACCCCAGAACAGGTGGATCGCGACCACTCTGTGCAAAACGAACTGCACAGTAGAGGCAAGTATGACATGTTTGTTATTTAAAAAAATAAATACACAAAGCTTTAGTATCACTTTAAACTCCTTTTTCAGGGATAATCCGGTATGCAATTTAGTAAAGCTTATAATCTAAAAAATAAAATACATATTATACATCCGTTATATATTGAATGGCAGCAGAAATGGCAATAAGTGGAGCACTTGTTTGTTGCTATGATATTCACAATGCCCACAATCCCATGAATTGCAATCAATCAGCACATGAGAGCAAGGAAAAAGGATATATAAGTGCCCAGAAAGAACCATAGACTAGGCATATGATAGGTGCACCCAAAGAAAGATGGTGGATGCAAAAGAAAAGTTTGGTCACATCACTTTGAAAAAAAAGCCACAATCATGCATACTGAGACCAGATGGCGTCCCTGGAGAGAGGAAAATAGTATATACAAAGAAATATTCATATAAAAGTATACCAAAAATGCGGCAAAATATACTGCAGATTTATCTTTACTTCCATATATACACATACCCAGGGCGGGATAGAGGAAATCTAATTTAAACTTGTAAATTTGCCTTTGTAAGATACAGTAAGGAGGTTGTAGTGGGTATTCCTCTCTATCTCTGCTAGGAAGTTAGGTTGTAAAAGGCATACGTGAGTCTGTGTGTGTGTGTGTTTGGGTATTTCTCTCTATCAGTACCAGTTTAGATTATGAAAGGGATATCTAAACCTGCAGTGGGTATATTTGAGTATTCCTCTTCAGCAGTGCTGGGAGTTAGCTTGGAGGAGAGCGATATCTGAGCCTGCAGTGGGTGTGTTTAGGTATTCTTATTTCTGAGTGATAATTCGTATTCATTACGTTCATTAACAGCCAAATTTGAAAGGAAATTCCAATACCTATAATTTAATAGCTAGTTACTTATTATTTAGAATTCTCTGATTTTCGTTCTTTTTCGAATTTTTTCATTTTTTTCTCATTTTCGTATTTTCAAATTTTTGGCTTTGCGAATTTACGAATTTCAGAATTTTCCAATTTACGAATTTTCGAATTGTGCCATAACGAATGACCCCAAAAAACCCCAGATAAAACTAAAACGATTTTTTTTTTCGGCAGTGCACATGTCTAATAGCCAAAATGATCTAAATTCACTTTGTGAACACCAAATGCCTTTTTTGCCTTTTATTACATTGTAAAAGTGGCAGTGACATCATCACTGTGTTGCACATGACTAGAGTAGAGAGCAGAGCTGTAGGAGGGATCAAACAGACTGCCCACTACACAGGCTACCTGCAGAAAACTACAGGAGGGGGCGGGGACTAGACCAGTCACTCTGCACAAGCAGAGAGAGCAACAGTGAGCGGTCTGTATTACAGGACGATTGTGCACAGTGGAAATGTTTCACACTGGATTACTGCACAGATCTGGAAGAAATACACAAAGCACTCCAAGATTCCAGAAGAATGACTCTTTGACTTAGACAATATTTGCCTATATCTGAGTTCAGCTATAATAATTTTTATTCTGAGGGAGAGTGCTCCTGGATCAGGTTGAGGAGATGGGGTGGTGGTGGTGGCGTGACCACAAACAGGAGCTAAGATTTCAAACCCCCCACCCGCATAAAAGTGTTTCTGAAACTATAATGGCAATATTTCAATACTTCAATAAATGATCGATTTTGTTTTCTGAGTGATCTCTTCCAATAGGAATAGTAAATCTACAGTATAGTGGCCATACATGCTTTGATAAACGATGGATTTATTTTCTGAACAATCTCTTTTGATAGGAATAATTAATCTATACAACCCAATATATGACACAAGGAGAAGTGGATTTCAATCACATCTCTGTTTCTACGATAATCTCATAATCTGATCACTCGAAATATATTTATAAAAATATTTATAAAAAAAGTGTCTCTGTGTTGCCAATCGATGCAACTCAATTGATAGTTTTTACCCTGACTGATCAACTCCGTTAGAAATCGATCAGAAGGGAAGTTATGGCTATTTGATTGTTGAATTGATCCCTGTTACCCATCGATCAAATAAAATATTTTTATCCCTCTATAATCCTTTTTCTCTTAACCACTTTAACACTGCGCTAAAGCCGATAAATGGCTACAGCAGGGCTCTCCAGTTCTGATTGTGTGTGCATCTGGGACCACTGTGTGCCTTGGACACAGCAAAATACAGATTAGGGTAAAGGGCCAATCACAACAGCCCTTTACCATGTGATCAGCTGTGTCCAATCACAGCTGCCATAGATGTAAAGAGACTGAATTTCTTTGGCAGTTATCGGCTCTCTTTTCCTTATGCAGAAACTGCGTGTTAGGAAAAGAGAGCCGATCTGTGAGGTGCACAGTGAGTACAATATTTACACTGATATACAGTGCCCTGATCATCAGTGCAGCCTCATCAGTGCCCATCAGTACAGCCTCATCAGTGCCCATCAGTGAAGCCTCATCAGTGAAGCCTCATCAGTGCAGCCTCATCAGTGCAGCCTCATCAGTGCAGCCTCATCAGTACAGCCTCATCAGTACAGCCTCATCAGTGCAGCCTCAAAAGCGCCCATTAGTGAAGAAGAAAAATAACTTATTTGCTAAATTTTATAACAGACTGAGAAAAACATAAAAAAAAAAAAATGTGGGTCTTTTTTCATTTATTTAGAGGTGATTAAAAAACACCACAAGAAAGCTCTGTCATTCAAAGTGTGACAGCTCTGAAATCTGAAAATTGGCCTGGACAGAAATGGGGTGAAAGGGCCCAATATTGAAGTGGTTAATGAAAATACGGCTTCCAGTCCTCCCATTGTGGTGCTCTGCTCAGTCATATTTAGACACCAAAAACAGCTGCTGTAACAAAAATGTTTGGGTATGATTATTAAAAATTAGGTTGTTAGTGCATTGTCTATTAGACTGCAAATCTACAGTAGTTCTGTGATTTCCGTGATTTCAGTTGGGCTTCATCATTAAATGCACAGCAGCTTAGAATTTTTTGGGATAGTCTGTAGTACCAAGATAAATCAATAGGGGTCACTTTAGGCAACTAACTGTCACAAAAAGCTAAAGCGACACCTACAGACAGACTGTAGAGTAGCATTTAAGGAATTTACACTCATTACTGAGTCCAGGGTTTCAATGAGAGATAGCTGTTTGAAAGTAGATAACCACCTTCTACACTTATGCCACGTACACACGACCGTTTTTAATGTCATTGAAAATAAAGTTTTTCTCGACGTGATTCTTCTCAAGCCTGCCTTGCCTACACACTATCGTGAAAAAAAATGCTCGCGCAAAGCGCGGTGACGTACGAAACGTACAACGGCACTATAAAAGGGAAGTTCCATTCGGATGGCGCCACCCTTTGGGCTGCTTTTGCTGATCCTCGTGTTAGTAAAGTTTGGTGAGAGACGATTCACGCTTTTCAGCCTCGTGCTCTTCAGTCCGTTACAGCGTGACGAATGTGCTATCTCCATTATGAACGCTAGTTTTACCAGAACGAGCGCTCCCATCTCATAACTTGCTTCTGAGCATGCGCGTTTTTTTCACGTCGTTAAAGCCTACATACGGCCGTTTTTCACGATGAGAAAAACAACGACGTGAAAAACGACGAGAAAAAATAGAGCAGGTTCTAAATTTTTAATGGCCATTTTTCACGTCGCAAAAAATGCTCTGGAGCCCACACACGATCGTTTTTAATGACCAAATTAAAAAATGGCACTTTTCTCACCATGAAAAACGGTTGTGTGTACGCGGCATTAGGGCCAGTTCACACCACATGCAGTTCCGTTCAGTTCCGTGTGCTTTTTTTCTGCACAAAATGCATGCACAGTGTTTTCCATGTATTCCAATGGCTCTAGTTGGCTCTAGTTCACACCATGCAGTCAGTTTCCGGTCAGTTTCTGCACCAGAAACTGACTGGAAACTGACTGCATGGTGTGAACTAGAGCCAACAAGAACTATTGCAATACATGAAAAACACTGTGCATGCATTTTTAGTGCAGAAAAAATGCGCACAAAACTGTACGGAACTGCGTCTGGTTTGAACTGGCCCTTAATGAAATCACTGTACTTTAAAGTTCTGGTCATTTGCAAAAGTCATCTTACCTGATTTGATATGGTGTTTTATGCAATGCTGCTTTGTTGAGGAACTCATGCCGCGTACACACGACCGTTTTTAATGACGAGTAAATATGCAATTTTTTAAAATGGTCATTAAAAATGATCGTGTGTGGGCTTCAGAGCATTTTTCACGACGTGAAAAATGGCCATGAAAAAATTGGAACATGCTTTAATTTTTCTCGTCGTTTTTCACATCGTTGTTTTTCTCGTCATGAAAAATGGCCGTGTGTGGGCTTTAACGACGTGAAAAAAAATACGCATGCTCAGAATCAAGTATGAGACGGGAGCGCTCGTTCTGGTAAAACTAACATTCGTAATGGAGATAGCACATTTGTTGCGCTCTAACGGACTGAAAAGCACGAGGCTGAAAAGCGCGAATCGTCGCTCAACAAACTTTATTAACCACTTGTCCCCCGCCCACTGTCAATTGACGGCGGGCGGAGGATACTCTCGTTCTGGGAGGACGTCATATGACGTCCTCCCTTTAAAACGAGCTAGGAGGCGCGCGCTCGCCGCCAGCGGCGCGTGCGCGACCGCCGCGTTCACAAGGCCCCGGTGCGCGTGCCCGGCGGCCGCGATTGCCGCCGGGCACCCGCGATTGCCCGGGAAACGAGCAGGAAAGTGGATCTCTGTGTGTAAACACAGAGATCCACGTCCTGTGAGGGAGAGGGGACCGATGGTGTGTCCCTTGTACATAGGGACAACCATCGGTCACCTCCCCCAGTCAGTCACCTCCCCCCACAGTAAGAACACATTGAGGGAACATATTTAACCCCTTCCCGCCCCCTAGTGGTTAACCCCTTCCCTGCCAATCACATTTATACAGTAATCAATGCATTTTTATAGCAGGGATCGCTGTATAAACGTGAATGGTCCCAAAAATGTGTCAAAAGTGTCCGATGTGTCCGCCGCAATATCGCAGTCACAATAAAAAATCGCAGATCGCCGCCATTACTAATAAAAAAATAAAAAAATAAAAATGCTATAAATCTATCCCCTATTTTATACACGCTATAACTTTTGCGCAAACCAATCAATACGCGCTTATTGCGATTTTTTTTTTTTACCAAAAATATGTAGAAGAATACGTATCGGCCCAAACTGAGGAAAATTTTATTTAAAAAAAAAAAATGGGTATTTATTATAGCAAAAAGTAAAAAATAGTGTTTTTTTTCCAAACTGGACGCTCTTCTTTTGTTTATAGCGCAAAAAATAAAAACCGCAGAGGTGATCAAATGCCACCAAAAGAAAGCTCTATTTGTGGGAAAAAAAGGACACAAATTTCGTTTGGGAGCCACGTCGCACGACCGCGCAATTGTCATTCAAAGTGTGACAGCGCTGAAAGCTGAAAAATGGCTTGGGCAGGAAGGGGGTTTTCGTGCACAGTAGAGAAGTGGTTAACAAAAAGGGTGGCGCTATCCGAATGGAACTTCCCCTTTATAGTGCCGTCGTACGTGTTGTACGTCACCGCGCTTTACTCGAACATTTTTTCCATGATCGTGTGTAGGCAAGGAAGGCTTGAGAAGAATCACGTCGAAAAATGCCGTTTTTTTCAACAACATTAAAAACGGTCGTGTGTACGCGGCAATAGACTCTAAGGCAGGGATCTCAAACTGGTGGCCCTCCAGCTATTGCGGAGCTACAAGTCCCATCATGCCTCTGCCTGTGGGAGTCATGCTTGTAACTGTCAGCCTTGCAATGCCTCATGGGACTTGTAGTTTCGCAACAGCTGGAGGGCCGCTAGTTTCAGACCCCTGCTCTATGGAGTTGATACTAAAATTATAGAGTGCAAAATTTGCTGCGGCTCTTCATAGAAACCAATCGGCTTCCACATTGTTTTGTCAAAGCTAATTGAACAAGCTGAAGTTAGAAGCTGATTGGCTACCATGCAGAGCTGCACCAGATTTTGCACTCTCCAGTTTTAGTAAATCCACCCCAATGTGGCAGTACCCTGACCTGGATGTTTTTCAGCTTGAAGTATCAGCAGAGTCCATCTGCAAAAAGACTTGCCCAAATGATGTTCCTTGCCTCATAGTAAACCAGCGCCTGTGCTTCTACTCTTTGTAGGTTAGAATTAAATGTTGGCATAATGCAGCCATTCTTATGTAGGGAAGTGCCTGAAGATTCAGATGAATAAAGGAAGCCAGATCCAGAATCTATGATAGCCCTCTGATTAATACGGCAGTTTATATTAAAACCTGAAATAAAGGCCCACAATGCACTGCTTTGGTAGCTCTCACATGCAAATACCGACATACCGGAGAAGGAAAAGATGGGTCCGAGAATGATAATCATACTTTACTGAGCACAGGTAAAAAACATTGCTGGAAAACCTGTCTGTGCTGAATATAAAAACTATTAATGCATGGCCAATTTGGTATTTACATCATCCATGCTTTCCAGTAGCTTGTCAATAGGAAGGGCATTGCACTCCTAATGAAATATGGGAGCAATGTCTGCCTGCCTGCCTGCCCGCCTGCCCATAATTCACTATGATCCATTAATCTGATTTTATATATGCACAATGTAAATGTAATCCATACTGAAAGTTTTCCCTCTCTGTTCCCCGGCAGGAAATTGCACCAGCAGTTTGAATCGTACAAAGAGCAAGTAAAGAAGATGGGCGATGAAGCTCAGCAGACACAGGAGCAGAAGGGGGACGCTCCCACCTGCGGGATCTGCCACAAAACAAAGTTTGCAGATGGCTGCGGCCATAACTGTTCATATTGCCAAACAAAGTTCTGCGCACGTTGTGGAGGGAGAGTGTCATTGCGCTCAAGCAAGGTAAGCCACTGTATCATGTTCTCCTTTATAACAGCAAGATATTTCTGGTACCCAGTTACCCTCCAGTACCCCCTAAAAATGTGTACATTTTTTGATGATATCCTCTCAGTGTGTATAAAGTTTCTTTTGTCACCACGCTTTATATAGACACACTACTGTGTCTATATAAAGAAAAGTACTACTGGTCAAAAATAAGCAAATGAATAAGTGAAAGGATATGAAGCTAGGCACTGTAATGTGTTCCCACATCTACTAAACAAAAAAAAAACAAGGAGTGCAGCGCTACTCTTCCTATAAATATATGAAGATTGGTAAGACCTATTGTATATCCTACACAATAATGCATAAATAAATGTGAAATAATTAAATAATATAATGCATAACAACAATGAAGCACAAAGTGACTATGCAAACAATTGCTCCAAACTGAAGTGCATAAAATACAAATATGTTAATGTGAAACAGTCGTGGGGACTCCTGGATTCACCAACACTTTACCTTGGTTCAACAGTCTTCAGCGTTCAGGTGTAAGCTCAAAGAGGATTATAAAAATGCCATCATGGTGCTTTATCGTATCAAAACCTCAAACTTTATTAAAAATACCAAAGTAAACTTACATTTTGTAGTGCACCAAAATCTGTGCACATAGATATACAGCTTTGAAAAGTTTGGGTGCATTGCCCCCTTAAGAAACCATCAAGATATCAGCATCTCACTATACCAAATGGAAATTCCTGTCCAGTGTGATGACGTCACAGACTCCGCCCCCCAGCATGGTTCTTCGCCAGTCACATGACTTCCTCAAGGGCTTTGCACATGGACTGTTAAAGAATATATATGTTTTTTATTTACTAAATTGATTAATGAGATTGTGGAAGTTCTATCACAAGGGTTTTCCACCACCATTTCCTTATAACATATTTTCATTAGTGTTATATATTTACATTTTGCATTATTATATCCACCAAGTGGAAACTCTGATTTCAGGAGTCCCCACCACTGTTTCACATTAACACATGATTTGTTTTTAGTTTGGAACAATTGTTGTGCTTTATTATTTTGATTTAACAATTGTTATGCATTATATTATTTAATCATTTCACATTTATTTTTGTATTATTATGTAGGATATACAGTAGGTCTCACCATTTTTCATACATTTATAGGAAGAGTAGCGCTGAACTCCTTTCTGTCTGTTTTTTGTTTAGTAGATGTGGAAACACATAACAGTGTCTAGCTGCACACCTTTTCACTTATTGACTTGATTAATTTTGACCAGTATGGGTATGTAAACATAATTTTTGGAAGGAGAGACTTATGCCGCGTACACACGATCGGTTTTTCTGATGAAAAAAGACCGATGGACTTTTTTCAATGGACAAACCGATCGTGTGTGGGCCCCATCGGTCTTTTTTCCATCGGTATAAAAAAATAGAACCTGTTTTAAATTTTACCGATGGAAAAAAAAACAATAGCAAATTACGATCGTCTGTGTGGAACTCCATCGGACAAAAAACCCACGCATGCTCAGAATCAAGTCGATGCATGCTCAGAAGCATTGAACTTCATTTTTCTCAGCTTGTCGGAGTGTTTTACGTCACAACGCCTCCTGTGACGTAAAACACCTCCGACAAGGACCTCCTGGAATACAGACCAGGAAAATGATTTGCTGCCATTCATCCTTAAGGTGGACCTTTTATGAAAAATATGACATTCCAAAGATAGACATCAATGTCCGGTCCAGTTCTGTCCCTTTTAACTAGTGACACTGTCATTCATTTGTGGCATGTGAAGCAGAGATAAGACAGTTTCAGCACCATATAATCTCAGGGGAGACCGCCACAATTTAAAGAAAAATTCATTTGCAATATCACTTGCGTTAATTCCTGAAGGTGGTCTGAAGGTGCTGCATAGACATTAAGCCAGAAAGAGCTGAATTGGGAGTCATCTAATGGTTCTAGGCACCTTCACTGTATAGCAGCCTTTCTCAACCTTCTTATCACATTGGAACCCTATTAGAGCCCTTTCACACTGGGGCGGTGGGGGCGTCGGTGGTAAATCTCCGCTATTTTTAGCGGCGCTTTACCGCCGTTTTTGCGTCACTATTCGGCCGCTAGCGGGCGCTTTTAACCCCTGCTAGCGGCCGAAAAAGGGTTAAAGCCATCACTTTGGCGGCGCTGCCCATTAATTTCAATGGGCAGGGGCGCTTTAGGAGCGGTGTATTCACTGCTCCTACAGCGCCTCAAAGATGCTGCTAGCAGGACTTTTTTACCGTCCTGCCAGCGCACCGCTCCAGTGTGAAAGCCCTCGAAGTTTTAACACTGGAGCCCGCTGGGTGTACCTAGCCTTAGTCGTTGTATCTGGTGATGTGTGAATGGCAAAGTCAACTTTAAAAGAGTAGCTCAATGGAGGTAACCATGGAAGATCCACTTATTTCCAGCCTTGCTCATTCAAATACAGAAAGGTGTCTGTAAATATAAACAGAGTGCACTGACACAGTATAGTGAGCACCTTACTTTAGTAAAAGGTTAAACACCTACAAACTAGTCAGCAAAAACCTAGAAGGATGATACCCCCCGAAATGCATAAGCAGGTTATGTGGACCAATTGGAGGTGTGTCCTGGGAGATCCGATGTTTATTCCCAACCACACTGACAGTGGCAGGTTCAGTGGCCATGAGCACTCACACTTGTTTTATCACGGTTACGTGATAGTTTACATTTTTTAGGGGTTGTATTTGTTGTGCAAAGAGAGATCACACAGATTAGTATAAGTATAACATTTAATGAAAGTAATGACAGATACAGATAATAATATTAGAAAATATAACAAGAAAATTGAACTAAAGATGCTGTTTCTGCCATGGAGTCCCGTTTGCTTACGCAGCGTGGCACACAGGTGATCACAGACACATGCATGATTGCAAGCTCTGATACGAGACTGAGATCTTACAAGTTTTGGCTGTGGTAATATAGGACTTAAATGTAAGGAAATAGCCAATCGTAAAGAAGAAAGTGGGCTTGGCCGCATCCTGGTCAGTTAACAATAATATTCCTTTGGTATGGTATCAGCTAAGGTATAGCCATACTTATGTCCTTATATGGCCCCTTAACCAGATTTGGAAACTTAGAATTCATTAGTGAGCCACAATATTAATAAGGAAATATGTAATATGCAAATTCCCAATCAGTCACTCTAGAATCTACTCTTCCTCCTGTCCCCTAAGATTTATTTTAATAAAGTGAAGTGAATACTACACTTTGTTGGTGTTCTGCACTCTCTGTTAGTTTAGAAGCACTATCCCGGGCTATGCGATAGCATGACAGTTTATGTTAAACTGGTCATGTGATATGTAGTTTTAGCGATCTCCCTCCTTCATCAGACTGGGCTATATATACATTCCTGTCTGTATGTTTCTAAAGCCTCGTACACACGGTCGGACTTCCATCTGACTTTTCCGTGGATTTTTGTCCGAACGGAGTTGGCCGGGCACACCCATAGCATACACACCACAGGACTTTTCTGCAAACTTTCCCAAAACTTTTTACAACATCACATGGTTTTTCTGCTCTTTTCTGCTCTTTACCGCCACCCTTTGGTCAACTTCTGCTATTCTTGGTTGATTTTAACATTAGTTGTTTTGTCCATCGGACAAAAGTCCTATGATTTTCTGTACACACGGTAGGACTTTGCTCCATCGGACTTTTGTTGGGCAAAAGTTTGTCCGTTTGCAGACCCAACTTTTGTCCGATGAAAACAAAACCAAACGAAAAAAAGTTTGTCCGATGGAGCGTACACACGGTCGGATTGTTGGTCCAACTTGCTTAAAACGAAGTTAGTTGGGCAAAAGTTTGACCGTGTGTACGGGGCTTCAGTCCGTAGGGTTCAATATTGAGTTGGCCCACCCTTTGCAGCTATAACAGCTTCAACTCTTCTGGAAAGGCTGTCCACAAGGTTTAGGAGTGTGTCTATGGGAATGTTTGATCATTCTTCTAAGTGCATTTGTGAGGTCAGGCACTGATGTTGGACAAGAAGGCCTGGCTCTCAGTCTCCGCTCTAATTCATCCCAAAGATGTTCTATCAGGTTGAGGTCAAGACTCTGTGCAGGCCAGTCAAGTTCCTCCACCCCAAACACGCTCCATGTCTTCATGGACCGTGCTTTGTGCAGTGGTGCACAATCATGTTGGAGCAGGAAGGTCCAACCTCAAACCGTTCCCACAAAGTTGGGAGCATGAAATTGTCCAAAATATATTGGTATGCTGACGCCTTAAGAGTTCCCTTCACTGGAACTAAGGGGCCAAGCCAAGGCTATGATTAAACACTAAGAACGTGTGAAACTAGTCAGCTCTAACCAGAATTTTGTGACTTGCTGTGCTGTATTTGGATTTTTGAAGATTTTACATAATAAAGGCTTTTTATTGGAGTGCTGCTGTCCAGAAGACTTGATCTTTTGTTAGGTCAGGCACTGATGTTGGACAAAAAGGTCTGGCTCTCAGTCTCTAATTCATCCCAAAGGTTATGGACCTTGCTTTGTGCACTGGTTCAAATCATTTGGTTGAGGGGGGATTATGGTGTGGAATTGTTTTTCAGGGGTTGGGCTGGGCCCTTAGTTCCAGTGAAGGGAACTCTTAAGGCGTCAGCATACAAAGACATTTTGGACAATTTCATGCTCCCAACTTTGTGGGAACAGTTTGGGGATGGCCCCCCTTTTCCAATATGACTGCGTACCAGTGCACAAAGCAAGGTCCATAAAGACATAGATGAGTGAGTTTGGGGTGGAGGAACTTGTCAGGCCTGCACAGAGTCCTGACCTCAACCGGATAGAACACCTTTAGGATAAATTTGAGCGAAGACTACGAGCCAGGCTTTCTCGTCCACATCAGTGCCTGACCTTACAAATGCGCTTCTGAAAGAATGGTCAAACGTTCCCATAGACACACTCCTAACCTTGTGGACAGCTTTCCCAGAAGAGTTAAAGCTGTTATAGCTGTAAAGGGTGGGCTAACTCAATATTGAACCCTACGGACTAAGACTGGGATGCCATTAAAGGAACACTTTAAAGGTTCCCGTTTAAAAAAATTAAAATAACAAACATGTTATACTTGCCTCCACTGTGCAGCTCGTTTTGCACACAGTGGTCCCGATCCTGGTCTTCTCGGGTCCCTCGGCGGCTGTTTCAGCTCCTCCCCGCAAGGACTCCACACCTTCATGCGAGCTTGCTCGCATGGTGTGGAGTTATTGCGGGCGCGCTCCCGTGATACAGCGGCGGCCATAGCCGCCAACTGTATCACTTGGCCCCGCCCCCCAGCGCGCCGCGTCATTGGATGTGATTGACAGCAGCGCCAGCCAATGGCTGCGCTGCTTTCAATCCATCCACTGTAGCCAATCAACGGCCAGGCTCAGGAACTCGGAGGATGACGAAAGCGAGCGCGGGACTTTCGAGGGGCCAGGTAAGTAAAACGGGGGCTAGGGGTGGGGGGCGGTATTGTCGGATGTTTTTTCACCATAATGCATAGGATACATTAAGGTGAAAAAACATGAGGGTTTACAACCCCTTTAAAGTTCATGTGCGTGTAAAGTTAGGCATCCCAATACTTTTGGTAATATAGTGTATATCTTTTTTTACTTTACTATAACTGTGGCTTGTAGAATTTACTATATCATAGTAACCAATCACTATTGTACAGTAAATTATGGCCCCCAATAGGTTTTGCTCCCCAGAGGTTATTAAGTAGAATTATATATTTTAAGTAGGAAACGTACCACCAAGAACAGGGACTTAGACCTCTTTTGTAGATTGTCGGGGGGCAGTAAAAAAAAGCAGTTGAGCCCTGGCTATACCAGCCCTGACCGTCCACCTAAAAGCTACCATACAACCGAAGGGAGCTGTTCACAAGCCGCAGCGTGGCAGCTTCAAATTGAACTTGGCATGTAGAGTGGACAGGTGTCATCACCTGTCAAACTCACCCACTGAAGTTGAAGGGACCCATTAGTCCCATTAAAAAAAATTGTTTAGCAAAAAAAAAAATACACTTTTAGGAGGTGTCAGGATCGCCTCCTGAGCTCTTCAGAGCAGATGACTTTTCAGCGAATATAATGTGAACTTAGCCTAGTAGTGACTGTTGCTTACTGGCTTAGGAGGGTCAGTGGCATTGCTCCCTAAAATTCACTAAACATCGGGTTTTAGAAAGATGAAAATTCAAACCCTGGATGTAAAATTCAAGACGTGGTACCAGTTAGTCTAATAAAAATATTATGAATCAACATTAGGTCCCAATAAAAAGGATGATGCGCTAAATGTAATCCAATGAAGAATGTCTAAATAGGGACTTATTGTACATAATACGCACTTTGGAATTTAATTCAATTAGCAACCATATTAAATATCTCACAAATCACAAGGTTCACCAAATTAACAGTTCTGTATGACGTACACGGCCCTCTGTTTGGCACCGAAATTGCAGCTCGTCTGGCATCTGCTATGTAAATGTTATCCAGAGCAAACTTAATATGAGCCACTTGTTAGTCAGCATCTCACACATTGAAATATTATGGCTTTTATCATTTTCACATCTTGTAAATAAGCATGTTCCTGATGGAAACTCTCAGTCATTGTAAAATAAGTCACAGATATGTGTTGCTAAAGATAGATTTGCTTGATTTTTTAAAGATGAACACCATTTGTTACAGGTATTTTTTTTCATTGGGAAAAAAATATACATAAGTATTAACCACTTAAGGACCGAGCCTCTTTTTCAGATGTGTTGTTTACAAGTTAAAAACATTTTTTTTTGCTAGAAAATTACCTAGAACCCCCAAACATTATACATTTTTTTCTAAGACCCTAGAGAATAAAATGGCGGTCATTGCAATACTTTTTGTCACACCGTATTTGCGCGGCGGTCTTACGAGCACACTTTTTTGGAAAAAAATACATTTTTTAAATTAGAAAATAAGACAACAGTAAAGTTAGCCCAATTTTTTTTTTATATTGTGAAAGATAATGTTGCGCCGAGTAAATTGATACCTAACATGTCACGCTTCAAAATTGCGCCCGCTCATGGAATGGCGACAAACTTTTACCCTTAAAAATCTCCATAGGCGACGTTTAAAAAATTCTACAGGTTGCATGTTTTGAGTTACAGAGGAGGTCTAGGTCTAGAATTATTGCTTTTGCTCTAACGATCGCGGTGATACCTCACATGTGTGGTTTGAACACCGTTTTCATATGCGGGCGCTACTCACGTATGCGTTTGCTTCTGCGCGCGAGCTTGTCGGGACGGGGCGCTTTAAATTTTTTTATTTTTTTAATTATTTATTTTACTTTATTTTATTTATTTTTACACAGTTTTTTTTTTTTATTTGGGTCAAGTTTATTCCTATTACAAGGAATGTAAACATCCCTTATAATAGAAAAAGGCATGACAGGTCCTCTTAAATATGAGATCTGGGGTCAAAAAGACCTCAGATCTCATATTTAGACTTAAATGCAATAAAAAAATAAAAATAAAATGTCATTTGAAAAAAATGACAAAAAAAAATGGCCCTTTAAGAGCTATGGGCGGAAGTGACGTTTTGACGTCGCTTCTGCCCTGCTATGGTATGGAGATGGGTGGGGGCAATCTTACCTTCACTCGTCTCCGTAGCCAGCCACAGAAAGGACACGATCGCCTCCGCCGCTACCGACGGCTTCGGTAAGCGGCGGAGGGCACGGGAGAGCGGCGGGAGGGGGGCCATCTCCCGCCGCCAATAACGGTGATCTCACTGCGATTCCGCTGCAGAAACCACCATTATCGTAAACCGGACCGCTGGCTGAAGAGATGGATACCTGGGTTATGGCAGCTAGCTGCTGCCATAACAGAGATATCCCTCTTCAAAGTGCTGACGTATATAGTTGTGCGGCGGTCCAGAAGTGGTTAAAGAGGACTTATAATACAAATGGAAATACACTACACAAATAAAGGATTTATATCACTCCTATGGGCCCCATTTAATCCCATTAGACATACAGTAAAACCTTGGATTGCGAGCATAATTAGTTCCAGAAACATTCTTATAATCCAAAGCATTTGTATATCAAAGCAAATTTTCCCAAAAGAAATGGGGCACTGTGAGCACTGTGTTCATTTAGAAAAGGAAAGGGGACAGCAAATGACATATTCACTAGCCCCTTTCCCCGCTCTCTATCCTGAAACATTTCCCGCAGCAGCCGAAGGGAAAGGAGGGAAGCCAGCAGCACTGTGGGGCTAAGGGGCCAACACAGGGGGAAGCCCGGGCATTAGCAGGAATCGTCACTACACGTAGTGATTAAGGTGTGCCCAGGCACACCTGGCACACCCCCTGCGCACGCCTATGATTACATCATTTTGGTAGGTCTAACGTTGACTGTACGGTCAAAGTGTAATGTGTATGGTGCACCTTGGGGAGCTGGGTCAGAGCAATGATGTGCAGCCGACGCTGGAGCAAGTGCATGTAGACAGGAAGTGGATGAAAAAAGCCAGAGGTGATCAGTCGGACTGAAATTCAAAAAGGATTAAAAAACAGTAAAAACAATTTCATATAAAGCAGTTGTCTAAGATGCAAAGTCCTTTAGCACACCTCATCCGTATAGAGTTGAGATCGAGCTTAACAAGTGGGATGCATGCATTTTTGCACCAATTTTGCATTTGGTTCTCAACATATCCCCTATTGGTCAACCAACCAAATGTTTAAAAAAAAAACTGTTTAAACCAACCATAAAATTACATTGGTTCCCTTTTGAGAAGCCTTGCTCAACCTCTTTACCCAAAAGAAACCGTTTGAATAATTTTCATGTCTACATTGATGGTCAGTGTGGCCAGTGGTGGTCAGAGATCCAAATCTACAGACAGTTAAAAAGATCATTGATGTCACGCTGTTAGTTCAGCGTTGGCCACAGAACTAGGCAGGCACCATCAGATGGGAGGTCCTTCAAGCTACAGTTTAAAAACCCCTATTAACGTCTGGAGGAAATAAAGGTTTCCAAAGAACCCTAGGTCAGTGGTTCTCAACCTGGGAGTCGGGACTCCACTCCCTCGGGGGTCGATTGATGATTTGCCAGGGGTCACCGAATCCTGGGCTGTTCCCAAAGCCTGCACCGCTCTCCCAGCCTTTTTGCGGCTGCCCAGTAGGGCTGTCACTGGAGCATGTGGCCGTCCAGCTGGGCTGTTCCTGGTGCCCACGCTGCGGCTTGTGAACAGCTCCCTTCGGTTGTATGGTAGCTTTTAGGGCTCAACTGCTTTTTTTTACTACCCCCTGGCCATCCACAAAAGAGGCCTAAGTCCCTGTTCTTGGTGGTACGTTTCCTACTTAAAATACATAATTCTACTTAATAACCTCTGGGGAGCAAAACCTATTGGGGGCCATAATTTACTGTACAATAGTGATTGGTTACTATGATATAGTAAATTCTACAAGCCACAGTTATAGTAAAGTAAAAAAAGATATACACTATATTACCAAAAGTATTGGGATGCCTAACTTTACACGCACATGAACTTTAAAGGGGTTGTAAACCCCCGTGTTTTTTCACCTTAATGCATCCTATGCATTAAGGTGAAAAAACATCCGACAATACCGCCCCCCACCCCTAGCCCCCGTTTTACTTACCTGGCCCCTCAAAAGTCCCGCGCTCGCTCCCGTCATCCTCCGAGTTTCTGAGCCTGGCCGTTGATTGGCTACAGTGGATGGATTGAAAGCAGCACAGCCATTGGCTGGCGCTGCTGTCCATCACATCCAATGACGCGGCGCGCCGGGGGGCGGGGCCGAGTGATACAGTTGGCGGCTATGGCCGCCGCTGTATCACGGAAGCACGCCCGCAATAACTACACACCATGGCTGATCAGAACTCCCCCCAGTATTGCCACTCATCCCATTGCCCCCCCCCCACCAAGGAGTAAGAGAAGGAATAAAAATAGAGAATACATGGAAGGGAGAGGAAAAGAGGGGGAGGAACAAAGAAAAAGGGAAAGAGAAAGAATAAGAGAAAGAACAAGAAAGATGGCTAGAGAGAGGGATGGGGGGGGGGGGGGAACAAGAAATTTGGATAGAGAGAGATAAAAGGGAGAGATAAAAGGGAAAGGACAACAAAGAGAAAGAGTGGTACATCCTAAAATGTACCATAAGGGGTTTTAATACTGTATGAGTGGAAGGGAGCGCTAAATGTCCGTGGGTTAGGGGTGCAAATGACTTGTCTTGCCTTGGGTGCTGACAACCCATGCTAGGAAAATAATTTTACTGTTAGTGGTCCCCACAACTTGGGAAATTTTATCAAGGGGTCACGGCACTAAAAGGTTGAGAACCACTGCTCTAGGTCAACGCCACTTAGTAGTGCCAGCTGCATAAACCCAAAACCTTCTGCAAGAGGGACATTCTGACCACGCCTGCAAGGGGGACATTCTTCCCTCTTACCACCAATGTAAAGGGCATTTTTCCCACTGACCACTAATGAACTGGTTTTTACAAGGCCGAGGCCTGAAAATTATTTCAAGGGTTCCTTTGGGGTAAAAAGGTTGAGAAAGGCTGGTCTAGAGGAATAGACCCCATTAAACAATATATTATTTAACTTCCAAAACTATTTTACAATGCTAAACCTTTCATCCACCCTCTATATTCTTACATTTGTTGTTCTGAACAGCTAGTATGAAGGAGAATTAAAGTGACATTAAAGGTTAGTTTCTTTTCTTTAAATCACAAACATGTCATACTTACCTGATATGTGCAGTGCTTTTGCACAGAGCAGTCCCGATCCTCCTCTTCTTGGGTCCTTCTGGTGCTCCTGGCCCCTCCCTCCTGCTGCTTGCTATGGAGGCACCCGAGCAGGCTTGCTCCCGAGCTGTGCTTCGTGTGTCAATTCACACACGGAGCGGCTTGACCCCACTGTCTCCTCATTGGCTCACTGGATGTGGTTTAAAGTAGCGGGAGCCAATGGCTACCACATGCTGTCTCGGCAAATGAGGAGGGAGAGACCGGAGGGAGCTGAGGCTCTCGTACACATAGCTGGATCGAGATGGGGCTTAGGTAAGTATTGGGGGGCTGGGCACGCTGCTGCACACGGAAGGTTTTTTACCTTCATGCGTAGAATGCATGAGGGTAAGAAACCTTCAGCCTTTAAAATCACTTTAAGCCGGCCATACATGGATCAAAATTTAGCCGGTTCAGCAGGGACTGGCTGAATTTCGATCCATGTATGGGGGCAGTGGTTGTACAGAAGTCTATTTACCAATCACTTTTGTACAACCAGCCTGTCGGATAAATGTAGTCCATCCACCTTTCAGAACACACTAGCTCAGCGGATATGATTCCCCCATCCATCTCAAATGTGTGGATGGGGGAGTCGGGTAAAACTGAATCATCTGTGTGCTGCTTTAGTGGTAAAAAGGATGTGTGGGTTTACTCATTCATTTTCTGTGTATTCATTATTTACAATTTGCGTAATGGTGGGTGTGGCAGGGGTATGTCCTGTGCCTACATACAAAGGTGTCTCTCCTTCCCATCTCCTAAAGTTTGAAGGTATGGTGTATGATCAGCTTTAATCTCAGGTACACTATATTACCAAAAGTATTGGGACACCTGTCTTTACACACACATGAACTTTAATGGCATCCCCCGTCTTAGTTCGTAGGGTTCAATATTGAGTTGGCCCACCCTTTGCAGCTATAACAGCTTCAAATCTTCTGGGAAGGCTGTCCACAAGGTTTAGGAGTGTGTCTATGGGAATGTTTGACCATTCTTCCAGAAGCGCATATGTGAGGTCAGGTCACTGATGTTGGAGAGAAGGCCTGGCTTGCAGTCTCTGCTCTAATTCATCCCAAAGGTGTTCTTTCTTGTTTAGGTCAGGACTATGTGCAGGTCAGTCAAGTTCCTCCACCCTAATACTTTTGACAATGTAGTGTATGTTTACGAGTGAAATAGGTCATTAACAAATGTGTGGGTCTTTGTTTGGTTTGGAAACCGTATCCATATTGATTGATTGGAGTTGCTCCTTATTCTACTATTTGGTTGCTGTAACTTCTTCCATCTGAAGTTATGTTGGCAAGAGTGCCGCCATGACTTTCTGCAGATGGCATACTTGAGATCTTCAGAATGTATGCTTCTATAATTTCACACAGAAAGTTCTGCAGCTCTCGAGGAGGAAAGCACATGTTCTGCAGCCCCAAGATGACTTTCTGTGTATGCTTTTACTTATAAATAGCCTGCTTGTTAAAAAAGGGCAGTCAAGTTCCTCCATCCCAAACTTTCTCATCCATGTCCTTATGGACCTTGCTTTGTGCTCTGGTGCACAGTCATGTTGGAACAGGAAGGGGCCATCCCAAAAGTTATGAGCATGAAATTGTCCAAAATGTTCACCTCACTGGAACTAAGGGACCAAGCCCAACCCCTGAAAAACAACCATAACCCCCCCCCCCTTTCCATCAAATAATTTGGACCAGCGCACAAAGCAAGGTTCATAAAGACATGGATGAGCAAGTTTGGGGTGGAGGAACTAGACTGGTCTGCACAACCCAACAGAACACCTTTGGGATGAATTAGAGCGGAGACTGTGAGCCAGGTCTTCTTCACATCAGTGCTTGACCTCACAAATGCTCTTCTGGAAGAATGGTCAAACATTCCCATAGACACTCCTAAACCTTGTGGACAGCCTTCCCAGAAGGGTTGAAGCTGTTATAGCTGCAAAGTGTGGGCCAACTCAATATTGAACCCTACGGACTAAGACTGGGATGCCATTAAACTTCATGTGCCTGTAAAGGCAGGCGTTCCAATACTTTTGGTAGTATAGTGTATGTGCAGTCCCATGTGGCCTTCATAGACCTCCATTGTTGTAACATTAGTGATCGACCACAATTAGGTAGGTCCAAACTTTTCAACATGCTTCACTCCACAATGTAGAGAATACTCGGCTCCTGAACTTCACTATACCTTTATGACTTATCTAACATTTTGGAAAGAGCTAAATCCATTTACTAAGCCCAATTATTGTTATCACTTAGACAGAGAGGTTTAGAGAAGAGTATTTTTGCCCTATGGAGGGTGTCTCAATGCTGGAGGGTCTGTCATTACGCAGTTACTTGTGGGCGAATTGCATATGCGTGGTGTCACCACCAACTGACATGTATTCTTCTTGTCTTACTAATATAACCCTGTCTAACCTAATTTTGTCTTACCAGTTTAACCCTGTCTTACCTTTTAACCTTGCCAGTTACACCCAGTCCTCCCAGTATAACATTGTCTAGCTGGAATAACCTTGTCTTCTTCCCTTTCTTGTCTTCTCTCCCTTCGCACTCTCTCCTGACTTTCCGGATATTCTACAGGAGGATAAAGTGGTCAGAATAACTTTTTACTTATTAACACCACTATTCATTGAGTCATATCAATCACTTCTTTGTTAGTTGTGCATTTTTTTATTTTTATATTACATTTCATTGTTCTTTCACTGTTTGTGCATGTTTTGTGTTTCTGCATGAGACATTTGTGTGTATGTGTATTTTCTTGTAGCATTTGTAGTATTTATTTCATATATAAAAATAGGATTTAGATGGTAACTTAAAGTGAATGTCAAGCCAAAAATGATTTTTTTTGTAGTTTGAATGGAGTAGGGATGGATTAGAACTCCTCCTGTCCAGGTTTTTGCTGCTATCTGGGACTCCACCAGGGCTCTTTCACGCAGGGGGCAGTAAAAACAGGCGGCTGTGCCCCGTTTTTTTCACCCCACTCAAATGCTAACATTAAAGCCTGACAGGGCTGTACACATGCCGTGGCCACCAAGTTTGACAGCCAGCACCCCCTATCAAAGTTGCCCGTTTAGTTGAATGGGAGTGCCCTGCAAGCCAAATAATTGTGCAATTTTATACTACAAATCCCCCTTGGGATTTAAAAAAAAAAAGCATATGTTTAGGGGGTGGCAGGATTGCCTACTTAACGCCTGCCAACCACTGCTATAACATCCTCTGAAAAGCCATTCACCGCAGATCATTTTCAGAGGGCGGCAAGCACTGCTGTGTGTCTAAAAGAAGCCTCAAAGCAGAATTTTACCTATAACAACTTATTAAAAAATAATGATATTTAGCAAGGAACATACATTCCACTTTTAAAATGATGCTACCAAAATTAGTGTGAACTGTAAATTTCCTCCAGCATTGCTCCTGTTTCTTCTTGGAGGCTGCCATTTTACTGAAGCCTGAGCCCCTGAACCACAGTAAATCATAAAGTGGAACTAAACCCATGGTTTCCAAATACAGTTATATTCCTGGAATGCCCGGATTGCTAACTGTCACATTTGATTGTGTCCTCAACCAAACTGTCAAACCATCAAATGACTGGCGTGTCATACCTGATCACATGTGCAGCACCGTGGTAGTTGCAGATCAAACAAAAGCAGCTTCCTTGGCTGTAAAGGATGGGAGGATTTAATTCTGCTTCAAGGCTGACAGCAGATCGACCGCTACAAACTCAGAAGTGCCTAAAAATGGAAAGCTACTGAGCATGTGCAGAACAGGTTGAGGCAGTGTATTCCTGGATTTTAAACTGTATAGAAGCTGTAAAGGATAGGAGAGTTTAATTCTGCTTTAAGGCTGTCAGCAGATCGGCCTTTACAAACTCGGCAGTGCCTAAAAATAAAGAGCAACGGAGTGTGTGCAGAGCAGGGTGAGGCAGTGTATTCCTGGATTTTTAACAGTATCGGCACTTATTTTTAATGTTTTACATATCTATACCTGCAAAAGCAGCCAGCCTGAAGTCATCTAGCAGTGAAAATAATAATTAAAATGAAGTCCTGCTGGATGACTTCAGGCTGGCCCCTTTTGCATGCATAGTGTAGCGGCCTCACCCACTTCTCCCTTCTCAGTGAAATGGCTGGCTTGTCTAGGGGTATGTGGGAGGAGGGTGAGGTTCGCTACGGCCCCTGTCCTCTAAGGTGTAGAGGTGAAAGCCAACACTTGTTTTACCTTCGGGCCTGTGTTCTGGATGGAGCCTCTGCTTCTCCTGTGGAGGTTTGACTGCCAGTAATAGAGCCCCACACCATAAAAAGTCCAACACTCCTTTATTCTTCTTGACAAGTGAACAGCATCAGTTGAACTTTTAAATGAACAGACAGGGTGTGGATACGAGCAGGTCCAGGCACAGTGAACTCTCCTATTCCTTCTAGTGAAAATAGGCTTGCCGCACGGTCTCTGCCACCGACCGTGAGGTTGGCCGCTGCCACCGACCGGGTGAACTGTTGAAGCCCCTGCCACAGGCCTGGAAGCAGGTGTCTGCCACCGACCTAGGTTGATTAAGTGGACTGCTGCCACCGGCCGTGAAACATGAACTACCTTCCTTTTGTAGTTGGCCCTTGTTAGGGAAAGACATCCATCCGGACGGTCTCCGGAGGCCCACCCGGTACCGCCACCGGCAATATGCTGCACCAGCTCTACGGGAAGGTCACCTCTCCGGTCCCTTACGCCCTGGATTCAGGCACCCGACACCAGGGGCACCTTAGGATGATCCCTCCCTCAGGGGACCCAGTGGAAGGTACTGGGCCCCAGGCCTTCGGTTAAGTACCTCACCCCAGACTGAAGGTGTCTGGGATGGAACACGAACTCCACGTGTCCAGGCCAAAGGCGCCTGGACACCGACCGCAGACAGCAGCCCTCAGGCTGAAGGTGCCTGGGACTCGGACCTTGTGTGAAGATGTCCGCCACCCTTTTATCCCCTCTCCCAGCAAGCACAGCAGGTTCCCCGCCCCGCTGTACAGCTGCTGCGAGAGGTCACAAAAGGTACGGCACTGCAGTGGTGGTTCAACCCCCGCCCAAAGCGACAGCGCCACCTACTGAGCCGCAGGGAACTGAGCGCCCCTGATGTCTTCACACGAATGAAAACAGCCCTACTCTACCAATTAGTGCATCTGGGTCATAGTACCACCCAGGTGCTGCCCCTAAATAGTACATAGCCGCTACATTAGCTATGTAAAACATTAAAAATAAGTGCCGATCCTGTTTAAGATCCAGCAATACACTGCCTCACCCTGCTCTGCACACACTCCGTTGCTCTTTATTTTTAGGCACTTCCGAGTTTGTAAAGGCCAATCTGCTGACAGCCTTAAAGCAGAATTTAACTCTCCTATCCTTTACAGCCAAGGAAGCTGCGTCTCTTTGATCTGCAACTGCCATGGTGCTGCATATGTGATCAGTTATGACACCAGTCATTGGATTGCTAGAAAGTTTGGTTGAGGACACAAGAAAATGTGACAGTTAGCAATCCCGGCATTCCAGGAATGTAACAGTTTTTTTTTAAACTGTTAAATTGATGAGCTTAGTTCCACCTTATGATTAATTGCTGTTGGGCTTCAACAAAATGGCAGCCTCCAGCAAGAAGAAGCTGGAGCAATGCTGGGAGCAATTTACAGCACACACACTAATTTTGGTAGCATAATTATTAATGTGGAATGTATGTACATTCCCGGAATGCCAAGAATGCTGTCACATTTGCTTGGGTTCTCAACCAAACTGTCAAATCATCATATGGCTGGTATATATCCGATATATATATATATATATATATATATATTGTGACAGCAGGAAGGTAAAGTCACCTGGTTGCATCCAGGGGGGTAGATATATTTCGCCCAGATTCAGGCTTTACGCCGACTTATACAACTAGGTGGAGAGTTGTATAAGGCTAGTGGGCTCATGGATGACTCATACCTCTAGGGAGAGTGTGGGGTGTCGTACAGACAGGGAGTTGATGAGACCAGCTGAAGCTTGTCAGCTCATTTAGGCCTCTATAAGAACTCCCAGCTTCATTAGATGTTAGCTCATGCCTGGAACCAGACCTGTGTGGACTGTCTAGGGAGAGTGAACCCCTGTGCGGTGAGAAAAAGCCTGTGTGGCTATTTGCTTGGACATTTAAAACCAGGGACTTAGGGACTAGGACAGCACTAGGCTGATCCCAGTTGTTAGTTAGGAAACCTGTATGTTTAGTCAGAGGTCAACTTGACCAGGATTTATTTTGGTTATGTTTCTTTTGCTTTGCTGTGTTTTGTCACTGTAAATAGAAAATAAACCGCACCTTTTTGATTTTGAAAACCACAACCTCCGTTTGCTGGGCCTGTTTTGTGTGGGGAGCCCATCCCGGGGGTCACACACACCCGCTGCCGAGCTAACCCCCTCACAGTTGGTGGAGAACCAGTGGCAGTTTTTTTTTAAGCCAGCATGGAGGAGATACTGAAACAGCTGGCTCTAGCAAATGCCAATCAACAGCAGACAAATGCAGGTTTGCAAAGGAGCCTTGCAGCCCAGCAGCAAGCTCATCAACAAGCCCAGCAGCAATCTGAGGCCCGCTTCATAGACCTGTTACAGAAGCAAGAGCAGAGACTACAACAAATGGAAGCAGTAATGCAGCAACGTCCGCAGACCAGTGAGGAAAGCCGTCCCACTAATACCGCGTCCTTTGGGGTGAGTCGTTTATTGACAAAAATGACTGGAGAGGATGATCCAGAGGTATTTTTGACCACATTTGAAAGGACTGCTGAAAGAGAAAAGTGGCCTGAGGAGCAGTGGGCTGGACTGGTGGCTCCTCTGTTAACTGGTGAATCGCAGAAGGCTTACTATGACCTAGAGCCTGACCAAGCAAAAGACTATGTGATGCTAAAAGCTGAAATATTGGCAAAAAGGGCAGAAGAAACCGTTGAGCAGCTTGTGGTGCCCAAACCTTACAGGAAGTTGGTGTTGGAGTTGGCCCATGGGCACATTCTTGGAGGTCATCTGGGGACAGAGAAAACCCGAGAGAGGGTATTACAGAGATTCTATTGGCCTGGGGTGATGAAGGACATAGAAAATTATTGTTCCTCCTGCCCTGTGTGTCAGAGGTCGGCCCCGATGCCACATTTCCGTAGCCCGCTGGTCCCTCTACCCATCATTGAGGTCCCGTTTGAGAGAATCGCAATGGATTTGGTAGGTCCTATAATCAAGTCCGCTAGGGGGCACCAGTACATATTGGTTATAATGGACTATGCCACCCGTTATCCAGAAGCGATCCCTCTCAGAAATACCTCGGCCAAAACCATAGCCAAAGAGCTATCTCTTGTTTTTAGCCGGGTGGGTATTTGTAAAGAACTGCTTATGGACCAAGGTACACCCTTTATGTCCCGGGTTATGAAAGAGCTGTGTAAATTGTTCAAAGTGACGCAATTGCGTACATCTGTGTATCACCCCCAAACCGATGGGCTGGTTGAAAGATTCAACAAAACCCTAAAACAAATGTTGAAGAAAGTGGTGGATAGAGATGGAAAGGATTGGGACTGTCTACTTCCTTATTTGATGTTTGCTATTAGGGAGGTGCCCCAATCCTCTACGGGATTCTCCCCCTTTGAGTTACTGTATGGGAGACACCCAAGAGGGCTGTTGGATATTGCCAAGGAAACTTGGGAAAGTGAGAGTTCTCCCCACAGGAGTGTGATTGAGCATGTCGCCCTGATGCAAGATCGAATTGCACAGGTAATGCCCATCGTGAAGGAACATTTGGCCCAAGCGCAGTTGGCACAGCAGAGAGTGTACAACCGTGGAGCCAAGACCCGTACCTTTTCCCCGGGGGATAGGATATTGGTACTTGTCCCTACGGTTGAAAGTAAATTCCTTGCCAAATGGCAAGGCCCCTACGAGATAATGGAAAAAGTGAGCGAAGTGAATTACAAGGTCAGACAACCAGGAAGGCGAAAGCCCGAACAGATATATCACGTTAATCTGTTGAAAGCCTGGAGGGATAGAGAGTCCCTAGTCGCAGAAACTTGGTCACCAGCTCAAACTGGTTGCGTGATTCCGGAGGTTGGAATAGCAGCCACCTTGTCACAACCCCAACAACAGGAGGTTAAGGAGTTTGTGCTTCGCAACAAGGAGGTGTTCTCTGAGCTGCCGGGACAAACATCTGGGGTAGAGCATGATATTATTACCCCGCCCGGTGAAAGGGTGAAGTTAAAACCCTATCGGATCCCAGAGGCCCGACGGGAGGCAATACGGGAGGAAGTACAGAAAATGCTGAACTTAGGGGTGATAGAGGAGTCCCAAAGTGATTGGTCTAGTCCCATTGTGTTGGTGCCTAAACCGGATGGGAGCTGGCGATTTTGTAACGATTTTCGTCAGTTGAACAAAGTTACAAAATTTGACACCTACCCCATGCCACGTATAGATGAGTTGATCGACCGGCTGGGAACAGCCCGATACATGACGACTCTTGACCTCACAAAAGGGTATTGGCAAATTCCCCTGGCCAAGTCGGCCAAAGAGAAAACCGCATTTGTAACCCCAGACGGGGCGTTCCAATATAAGAGAATGCCGTTCGGGTTACAGAATGCGCCGGCCACATTCCAGCGGAAAATGGACCAGATACTGAGGCCCCATCGGAAGTATGCTGCGGCTTACCTGGATGACGTAATTGTCCATAGCACAGATTGGGCCTCACATCTGCCAAAAGTGCAAGCAGTCCTAGACTCTATCCGGGAAGCGGGGTTTACGGCTAACCCCAAGAAGTGTACCATTGGGCAGGAGGAGGCCAAATATCTTGGGTACACCATTGGCAGGGGAGTAATAAAACCCCAACTCAACAAAGTCGAGGCCATCCAGAGTTGGCCACGTCCCAACAGCAAGAAGCAGGTACGGGCCTTTCTGGGAATCGCGGGTTATTATCGGCGCTTCATTCCCCACTTTGCTTCTAAGGCTGTGCCCCTAACCAACCTGACGAAAGGGAAAGGGTCGGTCATGATTAAATGGACCCCCGAGGCTGAGGCAGCATTCCAATTCTTGAAACAAGCCTTATGTAGCCAGCCAGTGTTGTACTCACCCGACTTCTCTAAAGACTTTGTCGTACAAAGTGATGCGTCAGATGTGGGGTTAGGAGCAGTATTGTCCCAGGTCTGGAACGGGGAAGAGCACCCAGTCATTTACCTCAGCAGGAAGTTGAAGTCCCATGAGGTAAATTACGCCACTGTTGAAAAGGAGTGTTTAGCGGTGAAGTGGGCTCTAGATTCCCTTCGGTACTACCTGCTAGGTAGGCACTTTGACATGGTTACGGATCACGCTCCGTTAAAGTGGATGGCTCAAAACAAGGAAACAAATAGAAGAGTGAATAGGTGGTTCCTGGCCCTCCAGGAATTCAACTTCACAGTAAAGCATCGCCCTGGCGTTCAAATGGGGAATGTGGATGCTTTGTCTCGAGTACATGAATGCCTGATTGCTGGTGTTCCAACCCCGAGGTTAAAACAAGAGGGGGGGGTATGTGACAGCAGGAAGGTAAAGTCACCTGGTTGCATCCAGGGGGGTAGATATATTTCGCCCAGATTCAGGCTTTACGCCGACTTATACAACTAGGTGGAGAGTTGTATAAGGCTAGTGGGCTCATGGATGACTCATACCTCTAGGGAGAGTGTGGGGCGTCGTACAGACAGGGAGTTGATGAGACCAGCTGAAGCTTGTCAGCTCATTTAGGCCTCTATAAGAACTCCCAGCTTCATTAGATGTTAGCTCATGCCTGGAACCAGACCTGTGTGGACTGTCTAGGGAGAGTGAACCCCTGTGCGGTGAGAAAAAGCCTGTGTGGCTATTTGCTTGGACATTTAAAACCAGGGACTTAGGGACTAGGACAGCACTAGGCTGATCCCAGTTGTTAGTTAGGAAACCTGTATGTTTAGTCAGAGGTCAACTTGACCAGGATTTATTTTGGTTATGTTTCTTTTGCTTTGCTGTGTTTTGTCACTGTAAATAGAAAATAAACCGCACCTTTTTGATTTTGAAAACCACAACCTCCGTTTGCTGGGCCTGTTTTGTGTGGGGAGCCCATCCCGGGGGTCACACACACCCGCTGCCGAGCTAACCCCCTCACAATATATATATATATATATGTGTGTGAGTATTTGTGAGAGGAGGCTGAGAGGGCTACTTAAGCCTCCTTCCCTGTCGGGTCTGGGTTGCCGTCGTTTCTGGGTGACGCGGTCGCGGTCGCCCCACGTCATTTCCTGCCTCCTTACAGCACGGCGGTCGGCTTCTGCTTGGTATCGTTCTTCTCCCGGGCACCATCGGGGGGCCGACCGTCCGCTTCTCCCGGCGCTGGGGGGGGGGGGTCTTGCAGCGTCCACCTTCCCTTGCTGGCCATCCTCCCCCACCCACCCACTTCCCCAGGGCTCCGTCTGGCATCTGTGTGTCGCCGCCTGCTTTCCACGTTGCTCTCGTGGGGGGGGGTGTCGTCTGTCCACCTACCTTGCTGGGCTCTATCCCGCATGGTCGGGGGGGGGCCGCTGCCGCGCATCCGCTTCTTACTGTCACCGGTATTACTTCCAGCATGGGGGCCCGGTGTTCATGCGGGGGGGGCTGTCCTTCCTCCACCCACCCACTTGCCACTCACGCGTCAGTTACCGCCCTTGAGCCCACGCCGGGCATCATGGAGGGGTCGCCGCACGCCTCCCGGTTTCTCACCCTGGCTCCATGGGGGGGGGCTTGCCTGCCTGCTCACGTCGGACGTCTTGGGGGGGGGACTGTTCACCTCTCTGCTGCTAGGGTCATATGCTGGCAGCATGGGGGGGGGCTGTCCACCGTTTTTTTCCGGGGTCGCACTGGCGTAAGGGGGGGGGGGGGCTGTCCATTCCATCATCCACGGGTCTCACGCTGACAGCGTGAGGGGAGGGGGGGTTGTCCAAGATTCTTCCGGGGTCGCTCTGGCCACAGGGGGGGCTGTCCATCCGTCCATGGGTCCCGCTGGCAGCTTGGGGGGGTTGTCCATTCCTCCAGGGGTCTCATGCTGGCAGCGAGAGGGGGGGCTGTCCGCCGATTTCTTCCGGGGTCGCACTGTCCATCCTTCCACGGGTTTCGCTGGCAGCGCAGGGGGGGTTGTCCACCATTCCTCCAGGGGCCACACGCTGGCAGCATAAGGGGGGGGCTGTCCACCCCCCGTTTCCTCGGGTCAGGTTGGCAGTTTGCTTTGCGATACATGCTTTTGTCGTAGCATTCGATCTGCGTTTCAGTCTCTGCGTTTCAGTCTCTGCGTTTCATTCTCTGCGTTTCTCGTCTCTGCGTTTCTGCCTCAGTGTTCAGTGTCAGCATTTCTGTCACAGATTTACTATCATTGCGTTTCTGCCCCAGGATTTCCATTGTTGCATTTCTGCCCAAGCATGTCTGTCATAGCGTTTCTGCCCCGGCATTTCTGTCATTGCGTTTCTGCCCCGGCATTCCTGTCATTGCGTTTCCGCCCCAGCATTTCTGTCATTGCGTTTCTGCCCCGGCATTTCTGTCATTGCGTTTCTGCCCCGGCATTTCTGTCATTGCGTTTCTGCCCCGGCAGTTCTGTCATCGCGTTTCTGCCCCGGCAGTTCTGTCATTGCTTTTCTGCCCCGGCAGTTCTGTCATTGCGTTTCTGCCCCGGCAGTTCTGTCATTGCGTTTCTTCCCCGGCAGTTCTGTCATTGCGTTTCTGCTCCGGCATTTCTGTCATTGAGTTTCTGCCCCGGCATTTCTATTATTGCGTTTCTGCCCCAGCATTTCTGTCATTGCGTTTCTGCCCCAGCATTTCTGTCATTGCGTTTCTGCCACAGCATTTTCTGTCATTGCGTCTTCTGCCCCAGCATTTCTGTCATTGCGTCTTCTGCCCCAGCATTTCTGTCTTTGCGTCTTCTGCCCCAGCATTTCTGTCATTGTGTCTTCTGCCCCAGCATTTCTGTCATTGCGTTTCCACCCCAGCATTTCTGTCATTGCGTTTCCGCCCCAGCATTCCTGTCATTGCGTTTCCGCCCCAGCATTCCTGTCATAGCGTTTCCGCCCCAGCATTCCTGTCATAGTGTGTCGGAAATGTAACGCTCCCATTGGATGTGCTCTCAACCAGACTGTCAAACCATCCAATGGCTAGTATTATACCTGATCACATGTGCAGCAATATGGCAGTTGTAGATTAAACAGAGGCCAAGATGGCAGCTTCCTTGGATGAAAACAATAGAAGGGTTTACTTCCACTATAAAAAGCATGTAAACCTTCCTTTGCAAGTTGTACCTATAGGTAAGCCTAGATTAACGTGCACTGTTTAGGAGATATTTACTGTATACTGCGCCGATGATGTCATCGGCGTATGCGCTGTAAAGACGCGGCCTCCCGTGCCGTTTCTTCACAAGCGAGTGCCGTGATGCGTGCGGGAGTGACGTCACACGGCTCCAGGCCAGTCACAGAACCCCGGAAGGGAAGGCATACTAGCACATTATTGCTTTACTATGCAGGGTAAAAGAAAGGAAGTAAAACCCCTCAGGGTTTACTTCCTCTTTAAGAAAACCTGCAGCAGGGACACAGACTAAAATAAAAACCTGGCAGGGGTTCTAGCCTTCCTCTGCTCTACTAGAAGAAAACATTGCTATTTCTTCTTCGCTTTGGATAGAGTGGGAAAGGGTCCTGTTAGGTTTTTACTGCTATCCTGAGTTTCATTATATAGACTTACCCTGCTATCCTGTCCTGCTGAAGTAAACTAATCCTCGCTTCCTGTCTGGTAATACTTCAGCAGGACAGGATAGCAGGGGGAGTCTATATAATGAAACTCAGGATAGCAGTAAAAACCTAACAGGACCCTTTCCCACTCTATCCAAAACTAAAAAAATGTTTGGTTTTTCGGGGATAATTTGTGATAAATTTACCAAAGCATCGCAGCCATGGCATGTGTATACCCCTTGTGACAGCAGGAAGGTAAAGTCACCTGGTTGCATCCAGGGGGGTAGATATATTTCTCCCAGATTCAGGCTTTATGCTGATTTATACAACTAGGGTGGAGAGTTGTATAAGCCCAGCTGAGGCTAGTAGGCTCATGGATGACTCATACCTCTAGGGAGAGTGTGGGGCGTCGTACAGACAGGGAGTTGATGAGGCCAGCTGAAGCTTGTCAGCTCATTTAGGCCTCTATAAGAACTCCCAGATTCATTAGGTGTTAGCTCATGCCTGGAACCAGACCTGTGTGGACTGTCTAGGGAGAGTGAACCCCTGTGCGGTGAGGCAAAGCCTGTGTGGCTATTTGTTTGGACTTTTACTAAACCAGGGACTTAGGGACTAGGACAGCACTAGGCTGATCCCAGTTGTTAGTTAGGAAACCTGTATGTTTAGTCAGAGGTCAACTTGACCAGGATTTATTTTGGTTATGTTTCTTTTGCTTTGCTGTGTTTTGTCACTGTAAATAGAAAATAAACCGCACCTTTTTGATTTTGAAAACCACAACCTCCGTTTGCTGGGCCTGTTTTGTGTGGGGAGCCCATCCCGGGGGTCACACACACCCGCTGCCGAGCTAACCCCCTCACAGTTGGTGGAGAACCAGTGGCAGTTTTTTTTAAGCCAGCATGGAGGAGATACTGAAGCAGCTGGCTCTAGCAAATGCCAATCAACAGCAGACAAATGCAGGTTTGCAAAAGAGCCTTGCAGCTCAACAACAGAGCCTTGCAGCCCAGCAGCAGACAAACGCAACTTTGCAACAGAGTCTGGAGGCTCAGCAACGAGCCCAGCAGCAATCTGAGGCCCGCTTCATAGACCTGTTGCAGAAGCAAGAGCAGAGACTACAACAACAGATGGAAGCAGTAATGCAGCAACGTCCGCAGACCAGTGAGGAAAGCCGTCCCACTAATACCGCGTCCTTTGGGGTGAGTCGTTTATTGACAAAAATGACTGGAGAGGATGATCCAGAGGTATTTTTGACCACATTTGAAAGGACCGCTGAAAGAGAAAAGTGGCCTGAGGAGCAGTGGGCTGGACTGGTGGCTCCTCTGTTAACTGGTGAATCGCAGAAAGCTTACTATGACCTAGAGCCTAACCAAGCAAAAGACTATGTGATGCTAAAAGCTGAAATATTGGCAAGGCTGGGTGTCACCCAGGCTGTCCGGGCTCAGCGTGTGCATAACTGGACTTTCCAGCTTGGAAAACCCCCCAGGTCTCAAATGTATGATCTCATTCACCTGAGCAGAAAGTGGCTACAGCCAGAGACTTTGTCCGCACCAAAGATTGTGGAACGTGTTGTAATGGATCGGTTTTTGAGAGCTCTTCCTACTGCCATCCAAAAGTGGGTAAGCCATGGAGACCCAGAGACGGCCGATGGTCTTGTGGATCGTGTGGAGAAATACTTGGCTACAGAGAACCTGACGGCCTCTTCCAGAGACACTCGGACTTTCCACCCTAAGACCAGACCATCCCCAGGGGCGGATAAGAGGATTCCAAGGGGTGAGGGTGGAGAGAGTGAGAGGGTGGGAGCTCTACCCCAAGTTTGGCGAGAACAGCCTGGGAAATCAGCGGCTCAAGAGGCGGCAAGAAGGATCGTTTGCTACCGCTGCCGGCAAGCGGGACATATTGCAGCCAATTGCCCGGTTGTGGAGGAACCCATGCAGTGTGACTTTCTGACGGGCAGACGTCAGTCGCTGTGTGCGACAGTCGCATGCACTGCCATTCGAGGAACTGAGAAACATTTATGCAAAATGTGTGTTAATGGTAGAAATGTTGTGGTATTGCTGGATTCAGGTAGCCTTGTGACCCTGATAAAGGCTGAGTTAGTTAAAACAGAGGTCTCTGGGAATAGCAAGGTAGCTGTTATTTGTGTGCATGGGGACACCCGAGAGTATCCAGTGACTACAGTGTGTTTCGAGACCCCCAAAGGTACCCTCTCTCATCCAGTGGGCTTAGTCTCTCAGTTACCGCATGACGCCATTGTGGGAAGGGATTTTCCGAAGTTCTGGGAACTGTGGGATGATCCTGAGCCCCTCACTGGTGCCCCTATGTACCAGGAATGTGATAGCCAGAACTCCCCTGAGAGTGGTGAGGACTCTCCGGAATTTCCCTTATCAGTATTGGCAGGGGAGACTCAAGAAACTGGAGAGGAGCCCACCTCCTCAGACGAAAACCTACCGTCTGTGGAGTTTTCTGATCTTGAGGTTCACAGGGAAAACTTTGCCACAGAACAGTTGAAAGACCCCGCCCTAATAAAGGCACGGGAAAACGTAGTGAAAATAGATGGCGAGTTAGTGAACCCAGATAATACCTGCACTTACCCATACTTCAGCGTAGAGAAGGACCTACTGTATCGGGTGGCAAAAAGGGCAGAAGAAACCGTTGAGCAGCTTGTGGTGCCCAAACCTTACAGGAAGTTGGTGTTGGAGTTGGCCCATGGGCACATTCTTGGAGGTCATCTGGGGACAGAGAAAACCCGAGAGAGGGTATTACAGAGATTCTATTGGCCGGGGGTGATGAAGGACGTAGAAAATTATTGTTCCTCCTGCCCTGTGTGTCAGAGGTTGGCCCCGATGCCACATTTCCGTAGCCCGCTGGTCCCTCTACCCATCATTGAGGTCCCGTTTGAGAGGATCGCCATGGATTTGGTAGGTCCTATAATCAAGTCCGCTAGGGGGCACCAGTACATATTAGTTATAATGGACTATGCCACCCGTTATCCAGAAGCGATCCCTCTCCGAAATACCTCGGCCAAAACCATAGCCAAAGAGCTATCTCTTGTTTTTAGCCGGGTGGGTATTTGTAAAGAACTGCTTACGGACCAAGGTACACCCTTTATGTCCCGGGTTATGAAAGAGCTGTGTAAATTGTTCAAAGTGACGCAATTGCGTACGTCTGTGTATCACCCCCAAACCGATGGGCTGGTTGAAAGATTCAACAAAACCCTAAAACAAATGTTGAAGAAAGTGGTGGATAGAGATGGAAAGGATTGGGACTGTTTACTTCCTTATTTGATGTTTGCTATTAGGGAGGTGCCCCAATCCTCTACGGGATTCTCCCCCTTTGAGTTACTGTATGGGAGACACCCAAGAGGGCTGTTGGATATTGCCAAGGAAACTTGGGAAAGTGAGAGTTCTCCCCACAGGAGTGTGATTGAGCATGTCGCCCTGATGCAAGATCGAATTGCACAGGTAATGCCCATCGTGAAGGAACATTTGGCCCAAGCGCAGTTGGCACAGCAGAGAGTGTACAACCGTGGAGCCAAGACCCGTACCTTTTCCCCGGGGGATAGGATATTGGTACTTGTCCCTACGGTTGAAAGTAAATTCCTTGCCAAATGGCAAGGCCCCTACGAGATAATGGAAAAAGTGAGCGAAGTGAATTACAAGGTCAGACAACCAGGAAGGCGAAAGCCCGAACAGATCTATCACGTTAATCTGTTGAAAGCCTGGAGGGATAGAGAGTCCCTAGTCGCAGACACTTGGTCACCAGCTCAAACTGGTTGCATGATTCCTGAGGTTGGAATAGCAGCCACCTTGTCACAACCCCAACAACAGGAGGTTAAGGAGTTTGTGCTTCGCAACAAGGAGGTATTCTCTGAGCTGCCGGGACAAACATCTGGGGTAGAGCATGACATTATTACCCCGCCCGGTGAAAGGGTGAAGTTAAAACCCTATCGGATCCCAGAGGCTCGACGGGAGGCAATACGGGAGGAAGTACAGAAAATGCTGAACTTAGGGGTGATAGAGGAGTCCCAAAGTGATTGGTCTAGTCCCATCGTGTTGGTGCCTAAACCGGATGGGAGCTGGCGATTTTGTAACGATTTTCGTCAGTTGAACAAAGTTACAAAATTTGACACCTACCCCATGCCACGTATAGATGAGTTGATCGACCGGCTGGGAACAGCCCGATACATGACGACTCTTGACCTCACAAAAGGGTATTGGCAAATCCCCCTGGCCAAGTCGGCCAAAGAGAAAACCGCATTTGTAACCCCAGACGGGGCGTTCCAATATAAAAGAATGCCGTTCGGGTTACAGAATGCGCCGGCCACATTCCAGCGGAAAATGGACCAGATGCTGAGGCCCCATCGGAAGTATGCTGCGGCTTACCTGGATGACGTAATTGTCCATAGCACAGATTGGGCCTCACATCTGCCAAAAGTGCAAGCAGTCCTGGACTCTGTTCGGGAAGCGGGGTTTACGGCTAACCCCAAGAAGTGTACCATTGGGCAGGAGGAGGCCAAATATCTTGGGTACACCATTGGGAGGGGAGTAATAAAACCCCAACTCAACAAAGTCGAGGCCATCCAGAGTTGGCCACGTCCCAACAGCAAGAAGCAGGTACGAGCCTTTCTGGGAATCGCTGGGTATTATCGGCGATTCATTCCCCACTTTGCTTCTAAGGCTGTGCCCCTAACCAACCTGACGAAGGGGAAAGGGTCGGTCATGATTAAATGGACCCCCGAGGCTGAGGCAGCATTCCAATTCTTGAAACAAGCCTTATGTAGCCAGCCAGTGTTGTACTCACCCGACTTCTCTAAAGACTTTGTCGTACAAAGTGATGCGTCAGATGTGGGGTTAGGAGCAGTATTGTCCCAGGTCTGGAACGGGGAAGAGCACCCAGTTATTTACCTCAGCAGGAAATTGAAGTCCCATGAGGTAAATTACGCCACCGTTGAAAAGGAGTGTTTAGCGGTGAAGTGGGCTCTAGATTCCCTTCGGTACTACCTGCTAGGTAGGCACTTTGACATGGTTACGGATCACGCTCCGTTAAAGTGGATGGCTCAAAACAAGGAAACAAATAGAAGAGTGAATAGGTGGTTCCTGGCCCTCCAGGAATTCAACTTCACAGTAAAGCATCGCCCTGGCGTTCAAATGGGGAATGTGGATGCTTTGTCTCGAGTACATGAATGCCTGATTGCTGGTGTTCCAACCCCGAGGTTAAAACAAGAGGGGGGGGTATGTGACAGCAGGAAGGTAAAGTCACCTGGTTGCATCCAGGGGGGTAGATATATTTCTCCCAGATTCAGGCTTTATGCTGATTTATACAACTAGGGTGGAGAGTTGTATAAGCCCAGCTGAGGCTAGTAGGCTCATGGATGACTCATACCTCTAGGGAGAGTGTGGGGCGTCGTACAGACAGGGAGTTGATGAGGCCAGCTGAAGCTTGTCAGCTCATTTAGGCCTCTATAAGAACTCCCAGATTCATTAGGTGTTAGCTCATGCCTGGAACCAGACCTGTGTGGACTGTCTAGGGAGAGTGAACCCCTGTGCGGTGAGGCAAAGCCTGTGTGGCTATTTGTTTGGACTTTTACTAAACCAGGGACTTAGGGACTAGGACAGCACTAGGCTGATCCCAGTTGTTAGTTAGGAAACCTGTATGTTTAGTCAGAGGTCAACTTGACCAGGATTTATTTTGGTTATGTTTCTTTTGCTTTGCTGTGTTTTGTCACTGTAAATAGAAAATAAACCGCACCTTTTTGATTTTGAAAACCACAACCTCCGTTTGCTGGGCCTGTTTTGTGTGGGGAGCCCATCCCGGGGGTCACACACACCCGCTGCCGAGCTAACCCCCTCACACCCTGTATGGCTGCTTTTGCATCTCAAGGGAGGTAAAATCATGGCTCAACCGCCTGTTTTTACCAACCCCTGACCTCAAGTGTAAACTAGGCCTTATGCCGCGTACACACGGTTGGAATTTCCAATGGAAAAAGTCCGATGGGAGCTTTTTATCAGATATTCCGACTGCGTGTATGCCCCATGGGACTTTTCCCGTCGGAATTTCCGACGGAGTTGGATAGAGAGCAGGTTCTCTATTTTTCCGTTGGAATTCCGACTGAGTTTTGCCCGATGCAAAGTCCGGCTGTGTGTACGCGGCATTAAACTATATTAACAGAGTAATAGAATGGTTTACCCTTCCTGGGGAAAATACTGTTCCAGCTTCCCTCCAGTGCTGTACTCCTAACCAGAAACCTCAGGATTTGGTCACAACTGAAGGCAGGAACAACCAATCTTTTAGTTAAGGTCATGTGACCAAATGCCAAGACTTTTGTTTATAGCAGCAACACTGGATAGAAGATTCAGTATCAATTATTATTATTTTTTACCAGGAAAGGTAAGTATTTCATCCATTCTGTTAGTCCTTATCTATCCCAGTAGGACTGTTAACATAGCTGTATGTTTTCCTTTGAATACAGGCTATTTTCTTATGCTGTTACAACAATTTTTTGGACAAACCTGCATTTTACAGTGTGTTTTGGGACCTACTTTACCAAAGTCAAAAGACACCCAGTGGATTTCTTATGCCGCGTACACACGACCGCTTTTCTCGACGAGAAAAACGGCATTTTTTTTTTTCGGCGAGAAAAACTATCGTCTGTGGGCTTTATGTCGTTTTTCTCGTCTAGAAATTTTCTCATCGTTTTTTCCAGCATTTTTTTCCGCGGCAGTTTTCCCATAGGGAGACACTGCCGCGGAGCCCACAGACGGTCGTTTTTCTCGTCAAGAGAAAAAATGACGGGAAAAACGACCGTGTGTAGGGAACCAAGCGGTTCCCTCGTTTTTCCTGTCATTATTCACGGCGTTTTTTTTAACCGCCGTGAATAATGATCGTGTGTACGCGGCATTAGGGTGAACATTATGCCAGAGATGTGTGTTTGACTCATTACCACTCATTTTCCACTGTTTGCACAGCTCCCTGTACCTGTCAGTCTTTGAAGTCACGTTCCCTTTCTTGCCATAGGGATTAATACAGTGTAACTGGTGAGAATAAAGAAAAGGGGGAGCTGTAATACATTACAGTTTATGAAGGAAGGTCAAAGAGATGTCAACAGAGTTGCTTAAAGAGGAGGTCCGCCAATTTTTTTTTTTTTTTAAAGTCAGCAGCTACAAATACTGCAGCTGCTGACTTTTAAAATATGGACACTTACCTGTCCAGGGCGCCCGCGATGTCGGCACCCGAGCCCGACCCGTCGCTCGGTACTTGGATGCTGCCGCCGCCATCTTCGGTAAGAGAATCAGGAAATGAAGCCTTGCGGCTTCACTTCCTGGTTCCCTACTGCGCATGCGCGAGTCGCGCTGCGCAAACCGAATGGCCCCTGATGTCTTCTGGGACCCGTGTGTCTCCCAGAAGACAGCGGGGGGGGGGAGTGGCGTAACTCCCACGGGGGTCTTATATATACAGGTATCTTATTATACAGGTATCTGCACCCCCCTACCCCCTGAAAGGTGCCAAATGTGACACCGGAGGGGGGGAGGGTTCCGAAAAGATGATTGTTCCATTTTTGTGTGGACCTCCGCTTTAAAGAGGATCTTCTCCCTAGAAAGAAAGAATACTGTAGCTGCTGACTTTTAACAATAGGACACCTGTCAATTGATCCAGCGCTGTGCTCACCCGGGCCAGTTCTTTGCCAGTCTTCTGGTCCCTGGCACTGGCGTGTTTAGTGTGGGAAGCCGGCTTTGAGTCCTTGTGGCTTCACAGCCAGCTTCCCACTGCACATGCGTGAGCCACGCTGTACTTTGTGAATGATCCTACAGCCTTCTGGGACCTGTGACATGTCCCAGAAAGCTGCGGGCAAAGGGGGATGAACTTCCATTCTGATCTTCAGAGCGATCCGTGCAGACGTGGAAATGGGAAGTGGGAAAGTCAAGCTCATCCAAATTATTTGGTGGAGGGGGATTATGGTGTGGGGTTGTTTTTCAGGGGTTGGGTTGGCCCCTTAGTTCCAGTGAAGGGAACTCTTAAGGCGTCAGCATACCAAGACGTTTTGGACAATTTCATGCTCCCAACTTTGTGGGAACGGTTTGAGGTTGGACCTTCCTGCTCCAACATGACTGCGCACCAGTGCACAAAGCAAGGTCCATGAAGACATGGATGAGCGTGTTTGGGGTGGAGGAACTTGACTGGCCTGCACAGAGTCCTGACCTCAACCTGACAGAACACCCTTGGGATTAATTAGAGCGGACACTGTGAGCCAGGCCTTCTTGTCCAACATCAGTGCCTGACCTCACAAATGCGCTTCTGGAAGAATGATCAAACATTCCCATAGACACTCCTAAACCTTGTGGACAGCCTACCCAGAATAGTTGAAGCTGTTATAGTTGCAAAGGGTGGACCAGCTGAATATTGAACCCTACGGCCTAAGACTGGGATACCATTAGAGTTCACATGCGTGTAAAAGCAGGCATCTCAATACATTTGGTAATATAGTGTAGGTTGAGGAAATGCTGAGGGTTTACAGTGGATGCCTTGCGGAGGAATCCTGCAAACCAAACTAGGAGCAAGGTACAGCCGTGGCCAAAATTTTGAGAGTGACACAAATTTGAATTTTCATAAAGTCTGCTGTCTCAGTTTTTATGATGGCAATTTGCATATACCGTATATACTCGAGTATAAGCCGAGTTTTTAAGCACAATTTTTTGTGCTGAAAATGCCCCCCTCGGCTTATACTCGAGTCACCTTTTGCGCCTGATCTCCCGGACTTTGTGGAGCTGGTACCGGCTGGCCGTAGGTCCCCTGGACCCCAAACTTGGCACACATATAGATCCACTCTTTCTCTACAAGTGTGCAAAGTTTCTTGTCCGGGGGACCTACGGCCGGGGAGCACCGATTTTTCAAACCCGGGCACCCCTTCCATAGACTCCCATGTTAAACGGTAATTTCTCTGGTGACTTTGGGGACTTGGTACTGGCCGGTCGTAGGTCCTCTGGATCCCAAACTTGGCACACATGTAGCCCCACTCTTCCTCTACAAATATTCAAAGTTGTCCGGGGGACCTACGGCCGGGTAGCACCGATTTTTCAAAGCCAGGCACCCCTTCCATAGACTCCCATGTTAAATGTCAGTCTAGGCATGGACACAGTGAGGCATGGACACAGTGAGGCAAAGTGAGGCGCACCCTAGGCTTATACTCGAGTCAATAAGTTTTCCCAGTTTTTGTGGTAAAATTAGGTGCCTCGGCTTATATTCGGGTCGGCTTATATTCGAGTATATACGGTACTCCATAATGTTATTCAGATGAATTGCAATTAATTGCAAAGTCCCTCTTTGCCATGAAAATGAACTTAATCCCATAAAAAACATTTCCACTGCATTTGTGAAGAAGGCTTCTGGGCGCCCAAGAAAGTCCAGCAAGTGCCAGGACCGTCTCCTACAGTTGATTTACCTGCGGGACCACCAGTGCAGAGCTTTCTCAGGAATGGCAGCAGGCAGATGTGAGGACATCTGCATGCCCAGTGAGGGGAAGAGTTTTGGAGGACGGCCTGGTGTCATGAAGGGCAGCAAAGAAGCCACTTCTCTCCATGAAAAACATCAGAGACAGACTGATATTCTACTAAAGGTACCGGGATTGGACTGCTGAGGAATGGAGGAAAAGTTATTTTCTCTGATGAATCCCCTTTCCCATTGTTTGGGGCATCCGCAAAAAACCTTGTCCGGAGAAGAAAAGGCGAGTGTTACCATCAGTTCTGTGTCATGTCAACAGTAAAGCATCCTGAGACCATTCATGTGTGGGGTTGCTTCTCAGCCAAGGAAGTGGGCTCACTCACATTTTTGCCTAGGAACACATAAATAAAGAATGGTACAAAAACATCCTCCGAGAACAACTTCTCCCAATCAACCAAGAACAGTTTGGTGAGGAACAATGCCTTTTCCAGCATGATGGAGCACCTTGCCATAAGGCAAAAGTGATAACTAAAGCCTCGTACACACAGTTGGACTTCCATCAGACTCTTCCGTGGATTTTTGTCCGATCGGAGTTGGCCGGGCACACCCATAGCATACACACCACAGGACTTTTCTGCAAACTTTCCCAAAACTTTTTCCAACATCGTGTGGTTTTTCTGCTCTTTACCGCCACCCTTTGGTCAACTTCTGCTATTGTTGGTTGATTTTAACATTATTTGTTTTGTCCATCGGACAAAAGTCTGATGGTTTTCTGTACACACGGTCGGACTTTGCTCCATTGGACTTTTGTTGGCCAAAGGTTTGTCCGTTTGCAGACCGAACTTTTGTCCGATGAAAACCAAAAAAGTTTGTCCGATGGAGCGTACACACGGTCGGATTTTTTGGCAAACTTGCTCAAAATGAAGTTTGTTGGCAAAAAGTCCGACCGTGTGTATGGGGCTTTAATGGCTTGGGGAACAAAACATCAAAATGTTGGGTCCATGACCAGGAATCTCTCTTGTGGTCAATTCTCAAGAGGCGGGAGAACAAAAAAAAAACACAAATTCTGACAAACTTCAAGCCTTGATTATGCAAGAATGGGCCGCCATCAGTCAGGATGTGGCCCAGAAGTTGTCAATAAAAGCCTTTTATTGACAACTTCTGGGCCACATCCTGACTGATGGCGGCCCATTCTTGCATAATCAAGGCTTGAAGTTTCCATTAACACTTATGGAATGTAATTATATTTAATTCAGTATACCATAGTAACATCTGACAAAAAGATCTAAAAACACTGAAGCAGCAGACTTTGTGAAAACGAATATTTGTGTCACTCTCAAAACTTTTGGCCTTCTTCAGCGTGATTTCAAAGCCGCACTGGTGTGAACCAGGGCTTGAGGTGCTACTTCTATAGATCACATCAAATGTTAAAATTCACTTCTTTTAATCTAGTGCAAAATTCAGAAAATATACAACTGTAGCGCCCCCCTGGGTATACTGGGAGCAAAGAAGTACCTCCAGGGACAGGGAGCAAGCTTACATTCACCCCAGGGCTGAGTCCATGGCTATAATGGGAAGTTAGAACAAATGTGGGCGCCAGTCACTTTAAAGCGGAGGTCCACACAAAAATGGAACCTCCACTTTTCGGAACCCTCCCCCCCTCCGGTGTCACATTTGCCACCTTTCAGGGGGGTGCACCCACTTACGGGCATAGACTCCCACGGGGGTCACGCCCCTCCCCTCCCGCTGTCTTCTGGGAAACACACTGGTCCCATGAGACAGCGGGGACCACTGGGGCCAGTTAGGATGCGCAGCGCGACTCGCGCATGCGCAGTAGGGAACCGGGAAGTGAAGCCGCAACGCTTTACTTCCTGATTCCCTCACCGAGGATGACGGCGGGGGCAGCCGAGAGCCGAGCGATTGATCGACTTCGGCTGCTGATATCGCGGGCACCTTGGACAGGTAAGTGTCCATTTCTTAAAAGTCTTTGTAGTAGTCTGCAGTATTTGTAGCTGCTGGCTTTTAATAATTTTATTTTAGGCGGACCTCTGCTTTAAGTATTTTTCAATGCTTTAATGAAGAACTTGGAAGTAGTAGTAGGAGAGAGGATTAGTGGAAGTTTCAGATACCCTTTTAGCAGATCACTTACAGACTCCTTGAATCCAAAGACAAAAAACAGCTTTCTTCTAGAAGATCTTGGATACCTGGATAGGTGTCTCACACAGACCTAGCAACCGGCTATGATTTCTGGACAAGCCTCTCTCACAGACTTAGCAGCCAGTAGCACTCACGGATAAGTCTCTCTCACAGACTTAGCAGCCAGGAGCTAGTTACCTTGATTTCGATTTGTAGAAAAGCTTCACAGTACCAGAACCTTTAAGCCGACCCGGCAGTACTGTAAGAGTAGTTTAGATATAGATGCGTCCTCCAACTGAGTGACCAGGCCCTTCTGAGAGACCAGCCTTCATCCTGGCTCTCTCCAGCAAGGGTCCTCCCCTGGATCTCCCCAGCTTGGCATGGCTTCTTCCAAACAGGCAAGACAGCCTAGGACCCCCTCAGGATTAGTAGGCCCCAGACAGACTTCTGGGCCTACTTGCAGAACTTGCAGCAACGTAGCCTCAGGGCCACAAGGTCAGGACTGACTAGAGCACATGGTGTCTGTCCCATAAATACCCCCTCCCAGAATGCACAGCGGCCAGGAACCTCCTACTGGGCTGTTTCTGGAAAAGGAATATTCATTACAGCTCAGCTTTGTTGTTATTCTCATCCTGGCCTGTGGTACCAGTGGCACCTACTGGCAACAGTGAGAAATGCACAACTCAGCCAAGTTCAAGGCAGAACCAAATAAACTATATAAAATCAATCTGAGCTGTTTACAGCTCAGCCAAAAACTAAATTTACATTATAGCCCCATTTTTAGGAACAGGGGGCTACACAACTAAAAAAGGTTTTGTCACTTGTCCTTAAAGTTATTGCAAGATGAAATTACTTAAATGTACAATGATCGGCCATAACATTATAACCATCCACCATATTCCACCCAGGCATAGACTCCACTAGACCTCTGAAGGTATGATGAGGTATTTTCGTGAGTGAGAGGTATAAAAATCTGATTATGATGAATATGATAAAATGTAATTAAATAAGAAGGAGGGGCCTGGCAAATTATAAATTATTAATAAAAGGGCGGTGCCTGAATTATAAATAGATTTAATAGACAGTGCCACTGCCACCAGCCGATTACGGCAAATAATAAAAAACTTAATAAACAATATGAATTTTGTTCAGACACTCAATAGTATACCACAAAAATCAATTTTCTGAGTTCTTTAAGCTTATGATGATTTCTTACTAAATATACAAATATCTCCCAATTAGATTAATAAATAAAGAGGGTTTATTAAAATGCAAGTATAATTATATATCTATATACAAAACTACAATTACTGGTGATTTATATTTCAAATACACAATCAAGGAAATCAACACAATTGAAATGTAATTACTGTTTTGAAAAAAAACGACACTTACCCGCTCCCCTGTTCAGCGATGCGGCCGCCCGGAGCGTCGATCCTCCCCCCCCCCTCTCCGCCGGCGCTTCCATTCCTACTGTGGCCACCCGGCTGTGACAGCTTTCGGCTTCTCGGCCCGGCACGAACTGCACATGTGCAAGCGGCGCTGCGCTCCCTGAGTGGACAGACAATCTCCTGGGACCTGTCACGTGTCCCAGATGATCGCCTACAGGCCTAAGGCGAGAGGAGAAGTCGTCTAAGCGGTCCCTGGGTGGAAGGAGGAAGTGGGACAGGAAGTCCCACTCCTACCGAAGCCCCCACTCCCCCCCCCCCAAAAAAAATAACATGCCAAATGTGGCATGTAAGGGGGTGAGGAGTGCTTAAAGCGGAAGTTCCACTTTTGGGTAGAACTCCACTTTAACATATGATGTGCTATGATACGGAAATAAAATAAAATATCTTAACACTCTTAAGACAGTTTCTCACTTTCTGCGGCTGTAGCAAAGAAAGGCTATTTTGATTAATGAATTGTCTGTCCAGCCCAAACAGCTGTCCCTTGAAAGTGTGAGAAGCTTCCTCAAAATGTTCCATTGGTCATGTATTTTTTTATGCTTTATCATTTTTTATGTATCAATGCCATTACAGTATCTGGCATCAAGCCATCAGTAACAGATCCTTTAAGTCCTGTGATGTGCAAGGTGGGGCCTCCATGGATTAGACTTGTTTTTTTTCAGTACATGCTACAGATGCTCAATTGGATTGAGATCTGGAGAATTTGGAGGCCAAGTCAACACCTCAAAACATTGTTGTGTTCCTCAAAGCATTCTTGAATTCATCAGACCAGGCCACCTTCTTCCATTTTTCCATGGTCCAGTTATTATGATCATATTCCCATTGTTAGAACTTTTGGCTGTGGATATGGGTCAGCATGGGCACCCTGACCGGTCTGTGGCTATGCAGCCCCATGTACAACAAACTGTGATGCACTGTGTGTTCTGATGCCTTTCAGCAGTTTGAGTTACAGTAGCTCTTGGATTTGGACAACACAGGCCAGCCTTCGCTCCCCACATGCATCAGTGAGCTTTGGCCGCCCATGACTCTGGTTCTCCGGTTTTCCTTTCTTGAACCACTTTCAGTAGGTCCTGACCACTGCAGACCAGGAACATCCCACAAGAGCTTGAAGATTTTCTGACCCAGTCATCTAGCCAATACAACTTGGCCCTTGTTTACTGCATACTTGACGTAATTGTAGCCGTATTAGTGCAATTGTGACAGAGAAAATTAAGTACTGTCCGTGATACTTTTTTTATTTGCACTAACATAGAATTTTTCAGGACAAGCTTTCGGGGTATGTCCCCTTCTTCAAGGTCCAAGCAGTACTGATTCACAATTTTTTTAGCAGAATGTTGAAACAAAACAAGAAAAAAATCTCAGAGGGAAAGGAAAAAAAACACATACAAATCAATGGTAATAAAGATAGCAGCAGAGTTAGTGAGATAAGACAGAGTTAGTGAGATAAGACAGAGGGAGAGCTATAGACTTGAGGGGGGAGATGCTAGTCACAGAGGGGGTCATAAAACCTTAGTATAATGGGTAAGGAAACCAATATCTAAATTTAGGCCATTCGTTTTTGTGTTAAAAAGAATTATCATTCTTAGTTCAAATGTTTTCCTTTCCTGGATAGTTCTGAAATTCCCTTTAAGAACTAAAACATTGAGGTCTTCTATAGTGTGGTCTGGTTGTGAGAAGTGATGTCCCACAGGTGTGCAGAAACTCTCTTCTTTATGTTCCTTGATGGTATGTCTGTGAAAATTCATCCTCGCTTGCAACTTCTGTCCTGTTTCACCAACATAAGATCCTTTGCCACACCTGTTGCATTGGATGAGGTACACAACATTACTGGAGGTACAGTTGTAAGATCCCATGATGGTGAAGGTCCCATTTGTGTGTGTGACACTTTTGGATGGATTGATCTGGTTGCACAGTTTGCAGCGTTTTTATAAAGACTTATTTTACTCTTGTGGGTTTAAGACCCCTTTCACACTGGGGCGGTTTGCAAGCACCATTGCGCTAAAAATAGCGCCTGCAAACCGACCTGAAACAGCGGCTGCTGTTTCTCCAGTGTGAAAGCCCCGAGGGCTTTCACATTGGAGCGGTGCGCTAGCAGGACGGTAAAAAAAGTCCTGCTAGCCGCATTTTTGGAGCGGTTGAAGGAGCGGTGTGTATACCGCTCCTCCACCGCTCCTGCCCATTGAAATCAATGGGACACCGTAGCTATACCGCCGGCAAAGCGCCTCTGCCGTGGCTTTTAACCCTTCTTCGGCCGCTAGCGGGAGGTAAAACCGCACCGCTGGCGGCCGAATACCGCTGCAAAACCGACAGTAAAGTGCCGCTAAAAATAGCAGCGCTTTCCCTCCGACGCACCTCCCGCCCCAGTGTGAAAGAGGCCTTAGCCCCACCAACCATCATGCCCCCTGCCCAGTGAGGGGTGTCTAAGCCACCAGCAAAGGTACTGTTATTAGACTTGGGAATATTAGCTGGTTTGTCCTTGTGTTGAAGTCAAGGGAGTCGGGCCCCTTGTGCAAAAAGTTAAACTAGTTTCATAAAGGCCAACATGGGAGAATTTTCTGCTGGGAAATAGTTTTTTTTTTTTTACTTTTAAGCATTTAACATGCCGGACAAATTTGCTTTATGCCCCTCTGCTGATTGGTTTGGTTGGCATGCTGGGATTTACTGCAAAGTCCTAAGAAACATCAGTAATGCGATGCTGAGCGATTAAACAAGTCTGATAAATGAGTTGATAGTTTCTTGGCTGCCATCTTTACATGACACTATCATGATTTATTACTTTTTCTCTAATAATTATTACAATTAAGTAATTTCTACATCATTCACATCTCCTGGAAATTGATTTTGGAGATAACCGTGAATTGTTGATAAATTGGGGTATTGGGAATATATTTATCACTCACATTCCGATGGAAGCAGCGGCACATGGGAATATCCCGACTCAATAATTAGAGTACCTTCTTTACCTTCAGCATGTGCTGTGTTGTGTGGAAAGTTACATTTCCTGTATTATTAATAGGTTGTCACTGACAGAGGAAAAAGAGGAACTCCAGTAAATACGAATATCCACATTACACAACCACCTTCAATAGTCTAAAAAAGCATCCCCTAAGATGCAAAAGAAGTTTTAATGCTTTGCATTAGTTCTGCTTTTTAATTGCTCCTGCATTGCAAGAAAAGCAGGTAAAAATGTTTAGTAGTGTATATATACACTAAAATACCAAAAGTATTGGGACACCTGCCTTTACACACACATGAACTTTAATGGCATCCCAGTCTTGGTCCGTAGGGTTCAATATTGAGTTGGCCCACCCTTTGCAGCTATAACAGCTTCAACTCTTCTGGGAAGGTTGTCCACAAGGTTTAGGAGTGTCTATGGGAATGTTTGACCATTCTTCCAGAAGCGCATTTGTGAGGTCAGGCACTGATGTGGTCGAGAAGGCTTGGCTTGCAGTCTTCGCTCTAATTCATCCCAAAGGTCTTCTGTCGGGTTGAGGTCAGGACTCTGTGCAGGCCAGTCAAGTTCCTCCACCCCAAACCCACCCCAAACTCGCTCATCCATGTATTTAAGGACCTTGCTTTGTGCACTGGTCCAAATCATTTGGTAGAGGGGGGATTATGGTGTGGGGTTGTTTTTCAGTGGTTGGTCTTGGCCCCTTCGTTCCAGTGAAGGGAACTCTTAAAGAGGAAGTAAACCCTGATGGGTTTTACTTCCTCTTTATTTCCCTGCAAAGGTAAAGTATAATGGGCTACTATGCATCGCATAGTAGCCCATTATGTGTCACTTACCTGAAACCGAAGCCTGCAATGTCACCGCTGTCCCCACTGGCAGCGAGCGCCCATCTTCACCCCTCTTCCTTCTGGGGCCGTGAAGTCCGGCTCTGTGACTGGCCGCAGTCATGTGACGTCACTCCCGCACATGCACGCGTGAGCCGCCAGTCACGGCATGACCCCTTTATAAACGGCACTATCTGCACTTTCTAAAGTGCGCATGCGCCGTAGACATCAGCGCACGGCATTGTTGAAAATATCTCCTAAACTGTGGAGGTTTAGGAGATATTTCCAGCATCTACAGGTAGGCCTTAATATAGGCTTTCCTGTAGGTAAAAGTGGTTGTACAACCACTTTAAGGCGTCAGCATACCATACCAAGACATTTTGGAAAATGTCATGCTACCAATTTTGTGGGAACAGTTAGGGGATGGACCCTTTCTGTTCCAACATGACTGCACACTAGTGCACAAAGCAAGGCCCATAAAGACATGGACGAGCGAGTTTGGGGTGGAGGAACTTGACTGGCCTGCACAGAGTCCCGACCTCACCCAGATAAATTAGAGCAGAGACTGAAAGCCAGGCCTTCTCGTCCACATCAGTGCCTGACCTCGCAACTGGAGAAAGTGCAGAGAAGAGCAACCAAAATTAATAGGAGGCATGGGAGAGCTCAGCTATGAGGAAAGATTTTCTCTTGAGAAGAGGAGAAGAGGGTGCATATGATCAACATGTACAAATGCATAAGTGGTCCAAATAGGGAACTTGGTGTAGTAATTCACTTTAAGTGCCTCGGAAAGGCTCGGGAACGGAGTATTTCCGAGTGTTTCCGAGTATTTCCAAACGGCTCCGATCAGCTCGGCTCGGCTGTGGTGCCCCAACACCTCTGGCCAAATGCGGTAGTGCACACCGCAGAGGCTTGAATTCGGCTCGTTTCGTGAGACAACACTCGCAAACCGAGTCAGGATTTAAGAAAAAAAAAAAACGTGTTACTCGCAATCCGAGGTTTCACTTGTAATAGGTTTCCAGTCCATCCTCTGAAGCATTTTTCCAGTCAACCCCCAAGTCCTCTAGCATGAGGGCTGGGTCCCAAGGGCAGAGACGTCCAGGACCACAGGGGTTCCAGTCCTTCCCCATTCTATTTCAACTAAAAAACAAAGTTCTGGATGGACTTATACTTTAAAGAGACCCTATTAGGATAAAAAAATAATAATAAAGAGAGCTGTTATACTCATCTCAGCCCATGTTTCTTACCTCACCTCCTTTCCAGAGCTGCAGCCTCCAGATTCTTCAGGATTTGACCCTTTTGGAAATATTGAATGCCTTTATCTGCCTCCATGTGACATGGAGGCAGGGTCCTTCCTCTGACACTATGTCACTACAGGACTCAGCAGGTACATGGTAGTCAGAAGATGGAACCATGTGTGACAACGGGGAGGAGGGGGACCCAGGCATCTGACACTTGCAGAACTATTGAATGCCATAAAGACTGTCAGAGGCAGCAACAATGGAGCTTATTGGAACTCCAATACAATTGGAGACGTGAGCTGCCAGAGAAGGGAGTATAAGGTAGTTTTGTAATCTTTTATTGACATTCATTTTTTATTTTTTTTGGCTGGAGTTCTGATTCTAATATAGATTACCGTAGATATAATTCTAGATCAACCACTAAATTGAGCAAACACCCAGCGTGCCATCACATGCCAACAATGCAAACTAAGCTACTGTATCTGTAGGACTAGATTTTTAAAGGTGGTTCTAAAGGCTGAAGTTTTTTTTACCCTCATGCATTCTATGTGCAGCGGTCCCCCCTCCTAGCCCCCCAATCCTTACCTGAGTTCCCTCCGTTCCAGCGATGTTCACGATAGCCTCAGCTGTCCCGGGACTCTCGCTTTTGATTGGCTGAGACAGCAGCAGGAGCCCATTGGTTCCTAGTACTGTAAATCACAACCAGTGAGCCAATGAGGAGAAGGGCAGAGCCACAGGTCTATGTGTCTTATTGACGCATAGATCAGCGGCTCGGGAGCGAGCACACATCGGTGACCCCAGGGCAAATGGCTTTCTCGGGAGGCACTGCTGAAGGCAGCAGAGACTTACTTGGACCAGAGAACAGATATATGGAAGAAAGGCAGGGGGGAGGAGAAGAGGGAAGAGAAGGAGGAAAGAGAAAAGAAAGAAAAGGGGGGTGGCTTGTGGATGTGACGTCACCACGTACTGACAGCTCAGAGTTTGCAGCCAAAGTGTGCATCCGGAACCAACTTTGTTTGTAACAGATTGTGCGATACACTGGTGTCAGTGGAGACGCACTGAAATGTGAGTGCTTTAAAAAAAAAAAAAGTTTAATAAATATAATTGCAAAACTGTTTTACATTATGGGAACTCTCCCTGATGCATGGATGGATGGCCTGATGAGTCTATGTTTATGAGAAAAAGGGACAACTACGAATACTGCAGAGCATTGCTCCCAGAGGGAAAGGCTTTACTGGCTGGGTTACCAGCAGTTACCTCAATTCAGCTGGTGGTGGATTCTCTTGGTGGCAGATTCATCATTTGAAGAATTTTCCACATTAATTCAAGAGTTTTTATATTTTTTTGACAATCATTTTTGGACTTTGTTTCACATTATATATTAGAATTTTGCACACTTTTATATCGATTCACCAGAAATGGAAGGTCCTAATTGATTTTATTTTTGATTCACATTTATTCATCATATTCACTTATATGATTTCTTTGTTTTGCACATTTAAGTGGCACTAGCGCTGTTTCCAACACAACACATTACAATATCATTTGACTAGAGGGCTTTGAGTAAATGAGTTCATGATTGCTTCTATATTTGATATATAGTATAGTATAGTGATTTTATCTCGTCTGAAGTTTTTTCTTTAGGGCTCATTCACAGGGGTGTACCAATCTGTATGTGTTCCTGTTACGTGCATTAGACCCACACAGATTTACACTCTGGGATACGCATTGAGGTCTGTGCAGGTCCGTGTAGCCGGGACACCGGTCATTGGTTTCAACAGGCTGTCTGCACGCCCCTGCACTGGGGGGGTGACATCCTACTGACGGTAAGGCTGGCCATACATTGTTCAATTTTCTTATTCAATTTCCTTTAGATTTACCTTTAACTATGTTGTGGAAAGGCCTACCTGATTGCATACAAACTGAAAGTCTAGGTTTGACCTCATAATTTATGGTTTTGTGAATCTAAAGGGAAATTGTACAAGAAAACAGTATGGCCAGCCTAAGTTATGTCCCTTTTTGTTGATTTTTCTTTTCATTTTGATTTTGACTGTGCCTAGGCTTTATCCACTTTCGAACCGGCTCACGCCGATATACATCAGCACTTTGAAGAGGAATATCGTTGTTATGGCAGCAGCTATCTACCATAACCCCAGCACCCTCTTCTTCAGGGAGCGGTCCGGTTTAAGATAAAAGTGGTCTCTGCAGCGAATTTGCCGCAAGATCACTTTTATCGGCGGCGGAAGAGAAGCCCCCCTCCTCCCGCCACGCTTCAATGCCTTCCGCCGCTTACCGGAGCTGTCGGTAGCGGCAGAGGTGATTGGATCCTCCTCCCTCTGTGGCATGGAGCTGAGTGAGGGGAAGATGGCTCCCACCCAGCTCCATACCATTGCAGGGTGGAAGCGACGTTAAAATGTCACTTCCACCCATAGCTTTTAAAGGGAAATTTTTTTTTTTCAAATGACATTTTATTTTTAATTTTTTTATTGCATTTTAGTGTAAATATGAGATCTGAGGTCTTTTTGACCCCAGATCGCATATTTAAGAGGTCCTGTCATGCTTTTTTTTCTATTACAAGGGATGTTTACATTCCTTGTAATAGGAATAAAAGTGACTGCATATTTTTTTCCCACCCAGCTCGCTTGCAGAAGCGAACGCATACGTGAGTAGCGCCTGCATATGAAAACGGTGTTCAAACCACACATGTGAGGTATCCCTGCGATCGTTAGAGCGAGAGCAATAATTTTAGCCCTAGACCTCCTCTGTAAATTAAAACATGCAACTTGTAGAATTTTTTAAACATCGCCTATGGAGATTTTTAAGGATAAAAGTTTGTCGCCATTCCACTAATGGGCGCAATTTTAAAGCGTGACATGTTGGGTATCCATTTACTCGGTGTAACATCCTCTTTCTTGGTAAAAAAAAATTGGGCTAACTTTACTGTTGTCTTATTTTTTTATTCAAAAAAGTGTATTTTTTCCCAAAAAAGTGTGATTGTAAGACCGCTGCACAAATACGGTGTGACAGAAAGTATTGCAACGACTGCCATTTTAGTCTCTAGGGTGTTAGAAAATGAAACAATATATAATGTTTGGGGGTTCTAAGTAATTTTCTAGCAAAAAAAAATGTTTTTAACTTGTAAACACCAAATCTTGGAAAGCGGCTCGGTCCTTAAGTGGTTAAAATACAACAAAGAAGCCCAGATTCTAAATCTTTATTAGGACAAACAGCGTTTAAAAACTAATTTTCAACTGATAATACAGGCAGGAAGTTTCAAGAAAAGAACATCTAAAAAATTTAAGTCGCAAATTTAGAAAAATATTTTTAATAGTTATGCTATGTGAATGGGAACGTAACAAATATAAACTAAGTGTAATCCCAATTTGGCTACAAAATTTTAATTCTAATGTAAATTTACAGGTCTGATAGATTCCTATTGAAATTCTGTTAACACATTTGTCCATACAACTTCTCCTTGAATGAATTGGGAACATATCTGTAATATTGTCATCCTACTTCCTATATCTAATGTTACAGGTTTAAAATGGAACTTTAAGTGGGGTACACACTATAAGAAAATCGGGCGAACGTTCATCCGATTTTTCTCGCTGTTTCACAGCAAATCGGAACCGATGAAAGAAAATTTGTACGAACATTCTTACGAATATTCTCGTACAACAAAGCCTTTTTTTGTTTATTGTTTCTGATCATGCGCAGTCTTTCTTTACAGATTTTTCTGGTACGAAAATGGTACATATTAAATGAAAATCGTTCAATCTGTTCCCGTACGAGAAACATTTTGGGGCTTGTCCCTTCGGGAATTTTCATACGAAAATTCGGAATCGGCTGTCAGAAGTTGTGTTCACACTATACGAAAATTGTACGAAAATTAATTGGACCAAAATGTTAGGCCGATTTTCTTATAGTGTATACAAGCCTTTAGTCAGAAAACAAAGTCCTGTTAGATCATTTCAGGCTGGCCCCTTTTGCAGGTATACAGAGGGTATAGAAAAGAATCATCCCCACATTTTGTTGCTTTGCAGCCTGAAATTAAGACAGACACTGTTTTTGTTTTATCCAGCTGTATTTACTAGTGCAATTTATGACATCCAAGTGAAAGATATAACACCAACATGTCAGAAAAAAACAAACAGAATCACGGAGTTGGAAAAAGGATCCCCCCATTGTGTCAGTATTTTGTTGAACCACATTTTGCTTTAATTCCAGCCTTTAGTCTGTTGGGGTAGTCTCTACTAACTTTGCACATCTAGACTCAATATTTGCCCACTCTTATTTGCAGAACTGCTCAAGTTCAGTTAAATTTGATGGTGACCGTTTGTGAACTGCAGTCTTCAAGTCATTCCACAGATTTTCAATGGGGTTTAAGTCTGGGCTCTGACTGGGCCATGCAAAGACATTCACCTTTTTCTCCTTCAACCATTTTGTGGTAATTTTTGCTGTGTGCTTTGGGTCATTGTCATGTTGGAAGGTAAACCTTCTTCCCATAGACCACTTTGTGGCTGAGGGCAGCAGATTTTTCTCAAGAATTTGACCGTGTTTTGCCCCATCCATTTTTCCTCTATACGGACAAGTGCTCCAGTCATTGCTGCAGAGAACCCCCCCCCCCCCCCCATAAAAGGATATTACCACCTCCATGCTTTACTGTAGAAATTATGTTATTTGGATGGTGAGCTGGATTGGATTTCCACTAGATATATTGTTTGGTGTTGAGACCAAATCATTCAATGTTAGTCTCATCTGACCATAACACCCTTTTCTATGTGGCCTCAGAATCTTCAAGGTGCGTTTTGGCAAAGCTCAGTCGTGACTGTATGTGACCTTCTTTTAAGAGTGGCTTTTTTCTTCCAACCCTCCCATACAATACAAGCCACATTTGTGGAGAATTTGTGATATTGTTGTCACATGAACACAATGACCAATCTTTGTTATACATTCCTGCAACTGCTTCAGAGTTGCTGTAGGCCTCTTGGTAGCCTCTCTGACCAGTTTTCTCCTGGCTCTTTCATCCAGTTTGGAGCGATGTCCTGATCCAGGGAGGGTTTGTGTTGTACCAAATACCTTAAAAATAAGTGCCTATACTGTTTAAAATCCAGTAATACACTGTCTCATCCTGCTCTGCACGTGCTCAGTTGCTCTCCAATTTTTGGCATTGTGCTGAAAATCAAAGCCACTAGAGGCTGATCTGCTGACAGCTTAACGATTTACTGCTGCTTAGGGGCTCTGGGCTTCAGCAAAATGACAGCCCCCAGAAAGAAGAAGCAGGAACAATGCAGCACACACTCATTTTGGTAGCATAAATATTAATGTGGAATGTATGTCCCTTGCTAAAGAACATTATTTGTATCAAGTTGTTATGGGTAAAAATACTACACACACTTTTTCCATGCTTGGGTTTTCAAAATCACAGTTAAAAGAGAAAGGGCCCAGAAAGAACAGGGCCAGTGCGGAGCATCTCAATCTATGTGGCAAAGCACCAACATGCTTGTTTCCAGTGGCTGCTGGTGGTAATTTTTTTGGGGGTGGCGACAAACAGTGCTCCCACAGCCCCCCCCCCCCAGGTCCGGTCCCCACCTATGGCGGGCATCGCTTCACCTGGGTGACAGGCGCCGGCATCACAGGCGGCGGGCATCATGGACAGCTTCCCCTTTCCCTGCTCACCTCCGCGGGCATCATGGCGGCTTATGTCTCCTCCCTCCTCCTCGGCGGTCAAGCGGACCGCTTCTCCTTTCAGCCAATCGGGACACGGGTCTCAAACCTGCTTCCTGATTGGCCGGGAGGAGAATCAGTGTGAAAATAGCGAATATATATTCGCTATTGTCACACAACTGGATGGGCTCGGTTTGCAGTGCTCTGCGCCCCGAGCCCACCCCTTTTTGAAGCCTATTAGAGCCTCTGGCTCTAATCACGTGCTTAAAAAAAAACATCCCCCCATTAGAATTCATGTATCCGGCGTCCTGCATGGGGGCCGCACGCATGGATGGGGGTGCAGCACCCGTGCGCCCTAATGGACGGGCCACTCCTGCTTGTTTATGTCTATCACAGACAAGGATGTCCTGTTGGTAGTTTTGTTAAGACTGATTCCAGTGCAGCAATAGGTACTTTTATTAAAGTTGCTGTTCAATCAGAAGGAAGTTTGAAATACAACAGCACATAAACAGTCCATAAAAGATAACGACTTACCTTGTGTGTTTTATTAATTTGTAAGTAGTTATTCTAGGTGTGTTTTTCCCCCAATAGGTAGAGTTACACTTTACAGACATAATACGATGTATTGTTTATATCTATTGAATATTAGGTTAATAGACCCTTTTCCACTATGCTCTTTACATACAGTAAAAGGCCACAGGCTCACAAATCTTTCTTGATTTATGCTCAAGGATTGTAAAAGGAAATCATTGATTTTGGGCACTGATGCTGAAAACATTTCTGTAATGATGGATCTGACTTAGATAATTAATAAAGCATTTAAGATAGATGAGTTTTCATGCAATGAAAACATGCTCATCTGTTATAATGTATATTTTCACTGGCGCTCCCAGGTGACCAGGTCCCTGGACAGTAAAAAAAAATTCCTTTACAGCCTCCTGTAAAAGGCACGCTGCTTAGCTAGAGAAGAATAATTGATGTAAATGAACTTACCTTATTGAAAACCGCGAAAGTGAAATGGTTTTCAGGTTTAATCATTTATCTGTTTAGACTTGTATAGATTTAATTAGAAATCAATGTGCTAGTTAGTGAAAAGGCCCTATTGATTTTTATTTTTTATTTTAGGGGTGGCGGGGCGAGGTGCTGGTGAAAACTGCAGGCAGTGCGTCCCAATAAATCTCGCAGTATAATGCAATTTATTGGAATTAGTACTCCGCATTTTTCCCTTTAGTTTGGATTTTTAGTTGCATTTACCGGGTAGACGTCACAACGTAGATTTTCCTAAGGTCCTGTGTAGAAAGAGTATTTTTATCAAACACCCCAATATACCAACCCCCCCCCCCCTTATTATATTTGAAAGTTGAAGCACAGATACAGGGCAGTTTTAATGCCCTTGAGGTTACATAGTTACATAGTTAGTCAGGTTGAAAAAAGACACAAGTCCATCCAGTTCAACCATAAAAAAATAAAAAAATAAAAATAAATATATCGTACAATCCCATATACCCAATTCTATACCCACAGTTGATCCAGAGGAAGGCAAAAAACCCCAGCAGAGCATGATCCAATTTGCTACAGCAGGGGAAAAAATTCCTTCCTGATCCCCCGAGAGGCAATCGGATATTCCCCGGATCAACTTTACCTATAAATGTTAGTACCCAGTTATATTATGTAAATTTAAGAAAGAATCCAGGCCCTTCTTAAAGCAATCTACTGAGCTGGCCAGAACCACCTCTGCAGGGAGTCTATTCCACATTTTCACAGCTCTTACTGTGAAAAAACCTTTCCGTATTTGGAGGTGAAATCTCTTTTCCTCTAGACGCAAAGAGTGCCCCCTTGTCCTCTGTGTTGACCGTAAAGTGAATAACTGAACACCAAGTTCACTATATGGACCCCTTATATATTTGTACATGTTGATCATATCCCCCCTTAATCTCCTCTTCTCAAGAGTGAATAAATTCAGTTCCTCTAATCTTTCCTCATAGCTGAACTCCTCCATGCCTCTTATCAGTTTGGTTGCCTTTCTCTGCACTTTCTCCAGTTCCCCAATATTCTTTTTGAGAACTGGGGCCCAAAACTGAACTGCATATTCCAGATGGGGTCTTACTAATGATTTGAACAGGGGCAAAATGATATCTCTCTCTCTCTGGAGACCATACCTCTCTTAATACAAGAAAGGACTTTGCTCGCTTTGGAAACCGCAGCTTGGCATTGCATGTTATTATTGAGTTTATAATCTACCAGAACCCCCAGATCCTTCTCCACTACGGATCCCCCCAGTTGTACTCCCCCTAGTATGTATGATGCATTCATATTCTTAGCCCCCAAGTGCATAACTTTACATTTATCAACATTAAACCTCATCTGCCACATAGTCGCCCAATTAGACAGAGCATTGAGGTCGGCTTTTAAATTGGCGACATCCTGTAAGGACGTTATTCCACTGCATAGCTTGGTGTCATCTGCAAAGACAGAAATGTTACTTTTGATCTCAGACCCAATATCATTTATAAACATATTAAAAAGTAAGGGTCCCAGCACTGAACCTTGGGGTACACCACTGATAACCTTGGACCATTCAGAGTAAGAATCATTAACCACTACTCTCTGAATTCTGTCTTTTAGCCAGTTTTCTATCCATTTACAAACTAATATTTCCAGTCCTGTAGACTTTACCTTGCACATGAGCCGTGTGTGGGGAACTGTATCCAACGCTTTTGCAAAATCCAAGTATACCACGTCCACAGCCACCCCTCTGTCCAAGGTCTTACTTACCTCTTCATAAAAAGAAATTAGGTTTGTTTGACAACTTCTGTCTTTCATGAATCCATGCTGTCTGTTGCTTAAATAGTTTTTTTCCAGCAAGAACTCATCTATGTGGTCTTTTATTAATCTCTCCAGTATTTTCCCAACTATAGAAGTTAAACTAACAGGTCTATAGTTACTTGGTAAAGACTTAATTCCCTTTTTAAATATAGGCACCACATTGGCCCTGCGCCAATCCAGTGGTACTATTCCTGTCATTAATGAGTCCCCAAAAATTAAATACAATTGCTTTGAAATTACTGAGCTCAATTCTTTTAGGATCCGTGGGTGTATGCCATCTGGTCCAGGTGCTTTATCCACCTTTATTCCATCTAAATATTTCTGGACCATATCACTTTTGAGCCATTGTGGATTTGGGGCTGTGTCACTACCACCCCCATTTTGGACATGAACTCCCCCATGCTCCTTTGTATACACAGAACTGAAGAAAGTATTTAATAAATTAGCCTTCTCTTTGTCCCCAGTCACCCACTCTAGATTATTTTGTAAAGGGCCTACATGCTCAGACTTGACCTTTTTACTATTAATATATTTGAAGAATTTTTTGGGGTTTGTCCTACTATCTTTTGCAATCTGTCGTTCATTTTGAATTTTTGCATCCTTGATTTCCTTTTTACATATCCTGTTATATTCTTTGTAACATTTAAATGACACTAGTGTTCCCTAATTTTTATATTTTTTAAAAGCTCTTTTCTTATAGTTTATAGCTTTTTTAACTTTGGCAGTGAGCCACATAGGTTTTATTTTTAGCCTTTTAAACTTATTGCCCATGGGAATATACTTTGCAGTGAGTTCACAAACAGTCTTTTTGAAGAATTCCCATTTCTGTTCTGTGCCCATTAATGCCAATATTCCTTCCCAGTCTAAGTCCTGGAGAGCAGCGCTCATCCTTGGAAAATTTGCTCTCTTGAAATTAAGTGTTTTTATCTTTCCTGTATGTGATTTTTGCTTACAACTAACATCAAATGAAATCATGTTATGGTCACTGCTACCCAGGTGTTCCTTTATCTGAACATTAGTAATACGCTCTGCATGGTTTGAGATTACCAGGTCCAACAGAGCATCATTCCTAGTTGGGGCCTCAATAAAATGGACCATAAAATTGTCCTGCAATAGGTTTATAAATTTTTGCCCTTTAACTGTCCCAGCAGTTCCATTACTCCAGTCAATTTCTGGGTAGTTAAAATCCCCTATTATTATCACCGTCCCAGCCCTTGCAGCCCTTTCCATCTGTGCAAGGAGCTGAGTCTCTAACTCCTCATTAACATTGGGTGGTCTATAACAAACTCCAATGATTAGCTTTGAACTACGCACATCTGTATGCAGTTCCACCCATAATGCTTCAGACTCCTCACACTCTCCATCCACCAGGTCCTCTTTCACACTCGCTTTGAGATCACTTCTCACATAGAGACAGACCCCTCCACCCTTCCTTTTTACCCTGTCTTTCCGAAAGAGTGCATAGCCAGGAATATTAATAGCCCAGTCATGTGAGGAATGAAGCCAAGTTTCAGCAATACCGATTACATCATAGCTCTCCTCATGCACCAGAGCTTCCAACTCACCTATTTTGCTTGGCAGACTTCTGGCGTTGGTGAACAGACACTTTAATGCATTAATATATTTTGACCGGTCACATACTATCCTCTTGGGTGTTCCCAGATTGCAACTAGGACTTGCTACTATACTTACCTTGGGTTTATGTGCTTTGGTTACCCTACCACTAATGCCCCTAATACTACCCTCTAGAATATGTTCCCCGCTGACTCTCACTATCTCTGGACCCTCCCCCCCATCGCCTAGTTTAAAAACCCCTCTAACTTTTTGGCCATCCTTATTCCCAGCTGATCTGCACCCTCCTCATTTAGGTGCAGTCTGTCCCTTCTATAGTACTGGTTGTCGACTGCTTCTCCATATTGCTTTGAAATGTTGTGCTGGGCCTGTCCAAAAAGATAAAGGCTGCTTTCGTGGTGAGCTGGGATAGACTTTAGGCCTCATTAACATGGGTGTACCTAAGTGTACCCCTTTGCGAATGGTTGTGTTTGGGGGGGTATTAGAGGGAGGTATTGTATTTTTTGCTTCTGTGGTATTGTGTTGCTATCTTTGTTGCGCTTAGGAGAGGTGACATGGGTCACAAAAATGCACTTACCAGACAAGGTTTTCCTTGAATTCTGCTAAAACATGCATCTGTACCTTGCACATATCGGGCAATATAACAGGTGCACTTTACTACGTAAGATAATAAGGTACCTGTGGTTACTTTCTGTTCTGTCCCCTGCTGGCCCTGCTCAGGAAATACATGATACTTTTGAGTATGGAAGAACACATGGTGCTCCCTCTGCCTTTACCTCTACCCCATTAATACAGATTGAGTGCTTCAGTATCACCAGGCTATCAGGTGGGGGCCAGCACATGGATCAGCAAATTGGAACTTACACTTGAAAATCAAGGTGGTCTATCAAGGTCCAGAGGAGCCAGTGAAAAGTAGGTAAGCCTTGATTTGATCTCCACAAATCGAACCATGATGGTAGAACACATGATACTCCCCCTGCCTCAACCTCAACCTACTGTGTAGAATGAGTGCTTTATCGTCCAATCACCAAGCTGTCATTTGGTGGGCAGCCCCTTGATGTGCGAATTTGGAACATACATTCGAAAATTGGGTTGGTGGATCATAGGAGCCAATCTAAGTTAGTTATGCCTTATTCTCCATAAAATGAATCAGCAAGAGAAAACATGACATTCCCTCTGCTTCTCCATTGTGCAGAACGGGTGCTTTAGTGTCCATTCACCAGGCTAATCCAACTTATCAACAACACAACATGTTTTGGACCAGCTTGGTTGAAAAGGGAATACAGTATTTTAAAGTGACGGAAATCTGGGGTTAGGCTTTAAACACTTGAGCTTCGGAAGATTTTACCCCTTTCATGATCAGGCCATTTTTTGCTACTTGACACTGCGCTTTTTTTACTGGCAATTGCACGGTCATGCAACAGTTTACCCAAATAAAATTTATATTGTTTTTTTCCCACAGACAGAACTTTCTTTTGGGGGTATTTGATCAACACTGGTCTTTTTATTTTTTTGCAATATAGATGAAAAAAGACCGAAAATTTTGCTTTTTTTTTTACTTTCTGCTATAAAACATAACCCCAAGAAAAAAAAAGTCTAATGTATTCTTCTGCATCAGTGGTTCTCAACCTCCTAGTGCCGTGACCCCTTGATAAAATTTCCCAAGTTGTGGGGACCCCTAACAGTAAAATTATTTTCGTAGCGTGGGTTGTCAGCACCCAAGGCAAGTAATTTGCGCCCCTAACCCACAGACATTTAGCGCTCCCTGAGTCCTTTTAACGGCAACTATAATCACAGGTAGTGTCACTCACTGTGTCTCCGGCTTCACTGTGTTTCCGACTTTGGGGTGTCTCATAGCAGTGACACCTATGCCGAAATCAGGAGATAGGGTCTCCTCCAGCCCCTCCCACTTCACATTCCTCACCAGTCAGCTGGCCTCTAGTCTTTGCCCCCTAGTCATGCCGTGAACTGATTGGGCGCCTGCAAAGAGGCTAAGTGGAAGGCTGTGGGCTCCAGGAACAGCCCAGCTGGGCGGCCACAGGCTCCAGGGATAGCCCTGCTGGGTGGCCGTAAAAAGGCTGGGAGAGTGATGCGGGCTTCAGGAACAGCCCAGGGTTCGGTGACCGCTGGCAAATCATCATTCGACCCCCGAGGGGGTCCTGACCCCCAGGTTAAGAACCACTGTTCTACATGTTTTTGATAAAAAAATCTCAAGTGTATATTGATTGGTTTGCATAAAAGTTATTGCGCCTACAAACTATGGTGTATATAAAATGGAATTTTTATTATTTTAATACTAATGGCGGCGAACAGCGACTTATAATGGGACTGCAATAGTATACAATCACAGTAGGCAACGACATACCAGCACGTCGCTGTGCCTACAGTGGCCGCTCGCCCACAGTACATTGCAGGAGGTCACCTAGTGGTTAATGTTACTCTACTTTCTGTAGAAGCAACATTTTATCGGCTATTTTTACTATTACTACCTGGCTGCTTTTGGGAGAGCCGATCGCTGTTCCCTGTATACAGAGTTCTGTGTTTTCGTACACAGTGCTCTGTGTGTTATTGGACACAGTCGATCAGCTGATTTCAGATGAAATCATTAGCAGAAATCAGCTGCCAAGCTCCTTCTGCGTTCAATCACAACACAGGTTGGTAGGGGGCGCGCACAGACATGTATGTGATCGTGCCTGTACATGCTGCCTGCTTGCAATATTTACTGTGAGCGGTCGGCAGGTGGTTAAAGTGTCTTGTCTGTTTAACTAAGCATGGTATTATCTTGGATTTGACTTAAGCCCCGTACACACGATCCGAATATCGTACGAAAAATGTTGTCCAAGGAAGAATCGTACGATAATCGGATCGTTAGTACAGAGCTTCGAGAGCCGATTATGACAGGTTATCCGCTATTATTTTATCGGACATGCACAAAAAATTTCGTTTAGTCAGTACAGTTGTCGTCCGAAAATACAAATACATTACAACACATGACATCACTTCCGATTTTTTTTTCTGTCATACGAGAATTTTCGTGACTTTAATAACCTATTTAATTTTACTTGCGACTATTAAGCGAAAAAAGTCGTGCGATCTGTCGTACGATATTCGGATCGTGTGTACGGGGCATTACTCTTCGGCTGGGCCAACTGCCATTATGCCACAGCACCCTCCAATGACTAGGGTTGTCCCGATACCGATACTAGTATCGGTATCGGGACCGATACCGAGCATTTGCGTGAGTACTTGTACTCGCGCAAATGCTCCCGATGCTTCACCCGATACTTTTTTTTTCTTTCAGTGTAGAGTGGCCGGAGAGGGCGGGAGGAGTCAGTGGCTGGGGAGGGCTGGGGAGTGCGGGCGGAGTCTGGCTGGAGAGGGCGGACAGAGCCTGTGGACGGAGAGTGCAGGCGGAGTTTGGCTGGAGATGGGGCGGGCAGAGTCTTTGAAGGAAATGCGGGCGGAGTCTGGCTGGGGCGGGCGGGCACAGTCAGTGGACCGAGTCGGCGGGGGGAGAGCGAGTCCCTCACCTGAAGTTGAACGTGGTAAGCTGGCAGGGGTGCAGGGCGTAGTCGCCTCAGGATCGGTGACCGGTGCTGTCACATTCGGTCACCGTCAGCGGCTGAACGTCCATCTTGGTACACCCTGCACTCGGCTGCAGTAAGCAGCAGCAGACATCTTGTTACACCCAGCCCGAGCTATATGGAAGTTGCAGCAGTTTTTTTTTTTTTTTAAATCCTGTGTCATTTTTTGCAGCATTTCAGTGCCAGCCACCTATCAGTGCCCACAAGTGCTACCTATCAGTGCAATCAGTGCCATTTACCAGTGCCACCTATCAGGTGGCACTGGTAGATGGCACTAATTGCACTGATAGGTGGCACTTATGGGTACTGATAGGTGGCACTGATTGCACTGAAAGGTGGCACTTTTGGGCACTGATAGATGGCACTGATTGCACTAATGGTGCAATCAGTGCCATCTATCAGTGCCATCTATCAGTGCCCACAAGTGCCACCTATCAGTGCAATCAGTGCCATCTATTAGTGCCCACAAGTGCCATCTATCAGTGCCCACAAGTGCCATCTATCAGTGCCCACAAGTGCCACCTATCATTGCCCACAAGTGCCACCTATCGGTGCAATCAGTGCCCACAAGTGCCACCTATCAGTGCCACCTATCAGTGCCCACAAGTGCCACCTATTAGTGCTACCAGTGCCCATAAGTGCCACCTATCAGTGCCATCTATCAGTGCCCATAAGTGCCACCTATCAATGCCATCTACCATTGCCATATATCAGTGCCCATAAGTGCCACCTATTAGTGCCATCTATCAGTGCCATCCACCTATTAGTGCCCATCAGCGCCAGTCACCAGTCAGTGCCCATAAGTGCCGCCTATCAGTGCCAGCCACCTGTCAGTGCCACCTATCAGTCCCCATCTTTCAAACTGTCACATGACATTGAAAAAAAAGTATCAGTAATCGGTATCGGCGAGTACTTGGAAAAAAGTATCGGTACTTGTACTCGGTCTTAAAAAAGTGGTATCAGGACAACCCTACCAATGACTGTTGTCTACTCTAGAGTAAGCTGTTTAGAGTGAGCTAAACATTTTGTATTTATGGGACCAATCACAAGGCTGTCACTGGAGGGCCAGCTCTTTGATGAGCAAATTGGGGTGGGGCAATGCTGTATCCTGGCCTAGGCCAACAAGGCACAGGCCTAGGGCAGCACTTTGCAGGGGGGCAGCACGGAAAGTGTCCCCACCAGCTTGCGCTACACTGTTAGTGTAGCGCCAGTCTTATGGGGCTGAGAGGCAAATCTGTCTAGCGCCCCCATAAAGTGTCTGCACTGCTTCCAGTATACGGGCGGCCGGCATTCCGCAACTGTGGGAGGGGGGGGGGGGGTCGCGGCTTCTAATTTTGACTGTCCTACCATCCTGGACCACAAACCTTCCTCACTGTGCTATATGTTTTCTGCTGCACCATTGGCATGGTTATATCTTCTTAGTCCTCTCCATAAAATTATCAGAAATTTGTGCTTAAAGTAGAACTATAGGCAACACCTTTTATTTTGGATAGAGTAAGGTAGGGTTATAGCCCCTGACAATTTATTTTTTACCATCCCTGTCCCATTGCAGAGATTTCTCTTCACTTCCTGCCCCATAGCCAAACAGGAAGTGAGAGGAAATCTATGCAAATTAAGGGAATCCATTGCGCCCCCCTCAGGTCCTCAGAACTAGTGTCCCCACTCAATTTTTTTAGGGCGGGTCTTAAACAGCAAGGGGTGTGGCATTGACAGGAAGGGGTGGGTCATATTTAAATTAGGGGGTGTACAAGTTTAGTCAGGCCTAGGGCAGCACAAAACCTAAATACACTACTGGGGTGGGGCATGAACTAGAAAATTGGGGTGGTTCATCATGGTGTAAGGGGAGCCAGTGAAGTGTAGGTATGGCTTAATCTCCATTGTGCAGAATGGGGGCTTTATTGTCTCGTTACCAGGCTGTCATGTGGGCAGCAGCACTTTGATCAGCGAATTTAAACTTACGTTAGAAAATTGGGGTTGTACTCATGGTGCTAGGGAAGCCAGTGCAAGTTGGGTATGTTCTCCATAAATGAAACTGCTATGGAAGAACACATGACACTCCCCTTGCCTCCCCATTGTGCAGAATGGGTGCTTCTGTGTCCAGTCACCAGGCCAATGCAAAATATCAAGAGCGTGCCATGTTTAGATAAACAGACAAGACACTTTAATGCCAATGCCAGAAAGAAGTGATGTTTCGATTCCGCTAGGGGCCCCTTCCTCGGGCAGTAGTGACATTGCTACCTGAGGAAGAGGCCCCTAATGACCTCAAAATGTTGCTTCTTTCTGTTATTGACATTAAAGTCTCTTATCTGATTATCTAAACATGGCGGCTGGTGATGTTTTGGATTGGACTTATGTTTTGGCTGCGCCATCTGCCATTTCATCACAGCACTCTCTAATGGCTGAGTCTCATTGCTGTATAGAGTGTGCTCGACACTTTGAGGGAGATTTGCTAAAACTGGAGAGTACAAAATCTGGTGCAGTTTTGCAAAGAAACCAATCGGCTTCCAGGTTTTATTGTCAAAGCTTAGACTGGGTTCACAAATGTCTGGCTGCGGTTCCCAGCATGGGGTCCGGTGCGTCCCTGTTCACCGGTTCAGGTGCGAATCACATCTAAAATGTTTGCCTGAATTCGCACCTGAACCAGACCCAAAGACGCACAGGAGCCTTTTGGAATGCGGACTGCGGGCGCCCCCGGACCTGTGTGAACCGGCTCCATTGCGAGTCGGGCACATTCGCATGTCATGCGAATTGGATGCGTAGAAACCAAACGTTTAGTGGAGTACAATGGCAGTGAATTGGATTTAAGGGAATCAACAGGCTTTCATATGGGGGCCTGCATGCTGATGAACAAATTGGAACTTACACTAGAAAATTGGGGTGGTGCATCATGATGCCAGGGGAGCCAGTGAAGGATAGGTATGCCTTAATTGCCATTGTGCAGAATGGGTGCTTTATTGTCCAATCACCAGGCTGTCATGCTGGAATTTTTGTATTTATGGGAATCAGCAGGCTGCTGTATGGGGGCCAGCACGCTGATGAACAAATTGGAACTTAAACTAGAAAATTGGGGTGGTGCATCATGGTGGCATGGGAGCCAGTAAAGGGTAGGTATGCCTTAATTTCCATTGTGCAGAATGGGTGCTTTATTGTCCAATCACCAGGCTGCCATGCTGGACTTTTTGTAATTATAGGACCAATCACCAGACTGTCCTATGGAGGCCAGCACGCTGATGAGCAAATTGGAATTTAAGCTACACAATTGGGGTGGTGCATCATTCTGCCAGGGGAGCCACTGGAAGGTTGGTATGCCCATGCTTCATAAATTGAACCAGAATGTGCAAAGTACAGGTCCACTTTAAGATGCAAATAATTCATCATAAATCTATTTAATCCTTAGTTCTCTGACAATAGCTATTCTATGTTTTCCCCAGTTGACAGAGACAGTTATGATTAATGTCTTCCGTCGTCCACCCACAAGGGTTTTTTTTTTTTTTTTCTATGACAGAAGTTTTGTGGAGTACAATGGCAGTGAATTGTATTGATCTGGGTAATTAGAGCGATGTTAAATAATGGTCCATCCTGACAAATCGCCAGTTCCGGTCACAGGTGTGTAACAGTGCAGTAAAGGTTCTTTAAGTACATTTAGGCTTTATGGCACAGGGGGGGGGGGGGGGTGGGAAATGAATATTTTATCAGCTTGCTTCAACTCCAGTTGCTGGAAACCAGTGCCTGCATATATAAATAATGAAGACATTGCGGGCAAAGTAGAAAGCATTAATGGGTTTTCTTTCTCATGGGCAACTTCTCCGTCGTGAATGGGAAAGTGCTGGGAGCCCCAACATTACTGTAGCTTCGCTTGTGGGATTTCACCAAATCCTGTTCCCTGTAGAAGAGCCTAAATAGGATTTTTTGAAACTTTTTTTTAAATTAAAAAAATTATTATTTTTTTAAATCAAAAAGTTGTTTTTCTTTCCTGATTGGATCTTTTGCATCAGGCAACATGGGTTACCTGTCATCTCTCCCGGAGGGGGCTGGAAGAATATGGCATATTTCAGGTAATTTTATTGGGTCAGCTTATTTTTTTAGGACTGTTAGTTTTGCATGAATTGTTTTCTTGACAGCTCGGATGTTTACATGGATGGAATGATCAAATATAATGTTCCTTTGCAGTATTATATATTTAATGGCATGGTTCAAAGCAACCAATAAGATTCTTACTATTATTTTTTTTGCGTAAATTAGAACTAAATGTAAAACTTGTTTGGATGCTGTGGACAACTTGTCTGCTTTTATTTGCTCTAGTTTTTTTTTTAGTATTTGGTCGGTTTCTTTGTATTTTTAATATGAGACAAATAACTATGTCATGCATTACCAGCTAATCCCACACTAGAGTTTAGCCGTTGACAGATGTATTGGTGGAAGTGTGTGAAGCGAATCTGTGAAACAAGATCCATCTGTAGAATTGATTTAAATAACAGTAAGCTAGATTGTAAAAAAAGTTACTTTTTTTACTTTTTTAAATTTATACAACCGAGGCTGAACAATCAGCAGTGGAAAATAAATTTTTATGTCCTAGCAAAACTATATATTTTTTTGTATACTTCCCCTACTCCGAGCCACCGAATAAATAAGTGAAAATCCCTTCACTGCTGCCACAATGTATACAACCCATAACAATCCAAAAAATTATCTTTAAAAGATGTTTTATAGCGCTGTGACCAGAAATAATATTTTTATGGTTACAGTACTACAAATTCTTTTGAAGAAGTATTTTTTTGTATTTTCTTTTTTAATTTGTATGGAGCAGGGAAGGGTTAGAACCCCTGTTGGTTATTTCACTGCTGTCCAAGACTTTGTCACAGTGACAACAGTTTTACTAGGTAGGAAGTGAGGGAAAATATGCAAGGACATCAATAAATACTATGGATTTGAGGTTAAATTCTGCTGCATATGGCCACATATCTATATAACTATAGAAGAGAGGTTTCCCCCCTTCCAATGGGACTTTAAAGGCTCATAGAGTAAACTATATTAAAAAAACTGTAGTTTTATTAATGAGTAATAAAGTAATAAATGTATCAAAAAGTGGTTCATAATAAAAAAAAGAAGGGGTACACGGTTACACAATTACAGAATCACACAGTGTTAATATTTGTATCAACATGCAGAGGTTACATGGATTTATCCAACGCTTTTCGGAGTCACTTGGCTCCTTCCTCAGGGATAACTCTGCAGATAATGTGGATATAGTCTATTAATGAGAATCATATATTAATAAAACATATATATATATATATATATATATATATATATATATACACACACAGTGGGTATAAAAAATCTACACACCCCTGTTAAAATGTCAGGTTTCTGTGATGTAAAAAAAATGAGACAAAGATAAATCATTTCAGAACTTTTTCCACCTTTAATGTGACCTATAAACTGTACAACTCAATTGAAAAAAAAAACTGATATCTTATCTTTTAGGGGGGGAAGTAAAAATAAAAAACGAAAATAATGTGGTTGCATAAGTGTGCACACCCTCTTATAACTGGGGATGTAGTTGTGTTCAGAATTAAGCAATCACATTTAAACTCATGTTAAATAGGAGTCAGTACACACCTGCCATCATTTAAAGTGCCTCTGATTAACCCCAAATAAAGTTCAGCTGTTCTAGTAGGTCTTTCCTGACATTTTCTTAGTCGCATCGTACAGCAAAAGCCATGGTCCGCAGAGAGCTTCCAAAGCATTATAGGGATCTCATTGTTAAATGGGGTATTCATCAGGAGAAGAGTACAATAGAATTTCCAAGGCATTAGATATATCATGGAACACAGTGAAGACAGTCATCATCAAGTAGAGAAAATATGGCACAACAGAGACATTACCAAGAACTGGACGTCACTCCAAAATTTATGAAAAGACGAGAAGAAAACTGGTCAGGGAGGCTGCCAAGAGGTCTACAACAACATTAAAGGAGCTGCAGGAATATCTGGCAAGTACTGGCTGTGTGGTACATGTGACAACAATCTCCCGTATTCTTCATATGTCTGGGCTGTGGGGTAGAGTGGTAAGGTGGAAACCTTTTCTTACGAAGAAAAACATCCAAGCCTGACCAAATTTATCAAAAACACATCTGAAGTCTCCCAAAAGCATGTGGGAAAATGTGTTATGGTCTGATGAAACTAAGATTGACATTTTTGGCCATAATTCCAAAAGATATGTTTGGCGCAAAAATAACACTGCACATCACCAAAAAAACTCCAGACCCACTGTGAAGCATGGTGGTGGCAGCATTATGATTTGGGTTGTTTTTCTTCAGCTGGAACAGGGACCTTAGCCAAGGTAGAGGGACTTATGAACAGTTCCAAATACCAGTCAAAATTGGCACAAAACCTTCAGGCTTCTGCTAGAAAGCTGAACATAAAGAGGAACTTCGTCTTTCAGCCTGACAACGAGCCAAAGCATATATCCAAATCAACAAAGGAATTGCTTCACTAGAAGAAGATTAACGTTTTGGAATAGACCAGCCAGAGCCCAGACCTGAATCCGATTGACAATCTGTGGGATGATCTGAAGAGGGCTGTGCACAGGAGATGCCCTCGCAATCTGACAGATTTGGAGTGTTTTTTGCAAAGAAGAGTGGGCAAATATTGCCAAGTCAAGATACCTAAAGAGTGCTGAAAAAAAATCAAAAGGGGGTGCTTCAACAAAGTATTAGTTTAAGGATGTGTACACTTATACAACCATATTATTTTATTTTTTTATTTTTACTTCCCTCCACTTAAAAGTTGTCAGTTTGTTTTTCAATTGAGTTGTACAGTTTATAGGTTACATTAAAGTGGTTGTAAACCCTTGGAGACAACTTAATCGTATCATATAGTAAATAACACAGGCAGCCTGTGAAAGTGTACTCACAGCTGTATTTTCTCTTAAAATCGTATTTTTTCGTGTTAATGACGTCAATCGCGATTGCGCAGTATTGACCCTCATTAACGGCACCTAAAATGTGTGCCGTTTATTCATTCCCAGCTTGTCAGGAAATGACTGTGAACAAGCTTCCCCTCTGTACGGCACAGAGGAGAAGTCTCGCGATGATTCACTCATTTCCTTCTTCCTGATACTCCCCCTGCTGAACAATATAGACATATCTCCTTGGCAGTGCTTTAGCATTAATTTCAGTTTATCTTGGTTGCTGCGGTAACGGCAATCGAGATCAAGGCTTGGTTACGGCGATATGGCGCATGCACGAGATTTCCTAAAGGGAAACAGTAAGGGCAGAAGTGACGTCAGAAACAAAATCAGAAAACAGCAGTAAGAATGGCGCTGTCACTACCCGGAAAAGAAAAAAGATAAAGACCATAAATAAGGTATTTGTAGGCCTCGTTTTTGGACAATTTATATCTATTATGCATTGCGATGGGCTCTTGTGACTTAACATTTGAAAAACAGGAAAAATCGGCCGGGGTTTACTTCCTCTTTAAAGGTGGAAAAGTTCTGAAATGATTTATCTTTGTCTCATTTTTTTACATCACAGAAACCTGACATTTTAACAGGGGTGTGTAGACTTTTTATATCCACTGTGTATGTGTGTGTATATATATATATATATATATATATATACACAGGCATCATATATAGCAAAAAGTGAGTCCATATGTAGTACTTACAAAGTGTCCCCAAACTATAGCATAACAAGTCACGCCAAATAAAACCATCAAGCCCTGTACACACGATCGGATTTCCTATGGATTCAAATCCGATGGATTTTTCCATCCGAATTCCAGTGAAGCTGACTTCCATCAGTCTTGCCTACACACCATCAGTCAAAAATCCGACCGTCCTAAACGCCGTGACGTAAAACACTCAGACGAGCCGAGAAAAATTAAGTTCAATGCTTCTGAGCATGCGTCGACTTGATTCTTAGCATGCGTGGGTATTTTCTCCGATGGAGTTCCACGCAGACGATCAGAATTTGCTATCGTTTTTTTTTCCATCGGATAAATTTAAAACATGTTCTATTTTTTCTCACCGATGGAAAAAAGACCAATGGGGCCCATACGCGATCGGTTTGTCCGATGAAAAAAGTCCATCGGACTGTTTTCATCGGTAAAACCGATCGTGTGTACAGGGCATCAGAGTTGTTGAACTGCCACCACATTCAAAAAGAAACTCCTTCGCTGAGATATCCCTGAAGAAGGAGCCAAATGACTCCGAAACGCGTCTGATAAATCCACGTAACCTCTGCATGTTGATACAAATATTGACACTGGGGGTTATTTCTGAAAGGCAAATTCACTTTACACTGCAAGTGCACTTGGAAGTGCAGTTGGTGTAGATCTGAGGGGGACATGCAAGGAAAATAAAAAACAGCATTTTAGCTTGCACATGATTGGATGATAAAATCAGCAGAGCTTCCCCTCATTTCAGATCTACCCCTCAGATTTACAGCAACTGCAGTTCCAAGTGCACTTTCAGTGCAATTTCAAGTGCGCTTTGCACTTGTAGTGCAAAGTGGGTTTGCCTTTAGTAAATAACCCCCAGTGTGTGATTCTGTAATTGTGTAACCATGTACCCTTCTTTTTATTGTGAACCACTTTTTGATACATTTATTACTTTTTTACTTTTTTGTATGTGACTCTTTAATAAAACTACTACGTTTACTCTCTGAGCCTTTAAATTCCCATTGAATGGGGGGGTGGGGGGGGGGCTCTCTTCTATAAGGACATCAATAAAAAGCTGATGGGGGTTTCAGCCTGCTGCTCTTCTACTATAAATTTGAGTGCACTTTTAAACAAAGTACATTGAATCTTTTTGCCCCCTTCCCCAGACATACCCTAACTCAGCCTCTCCCTCCTTGCACTTTCAGGAGAGGAGCGTTTTAGCAGAAAAAAACGCTGAACACGCCTAAACACATATAGATGCATGCAGATGCGCCTAAACGCTAGGCGTGTTTAGTGCTTGAGTGTTCATTCATTTTAATGCACTTGCAAAATGTGGCTTTAGCCCCTGTTCACACTGAATGTAGCCTTGAAATCGTGCAACTTCTCTCGAAAATCGCAGGATTTCTGAGCCGCATATCAGTGCGACTTCAAGTGCGACTTGGCTGACATCTGTGCGACTTCATGCAAGTTGCACCTGAAAGCGCCAAAAATAGTGCAGAAACGTCTTTTACAAATCGGTGCCACACCGCAAAGTCGACATCACAACAATTTGAACAGCTCCATTGCCGACAATAGGGTGTGACTTGTGATGCGATGCGCTTTGGACCTGTCAAATTGCATGACAAGTCACAAACAGTGTGAAGGGGGAGCTTAGGCATGTTTTGTAACACTGCTTTTCTCCTGTCAGGAGTGAAGACATGAGCTGGGCAAACTCCCAGTGTGCACGAGGTCTTGACATAAATATAATACGGGTTAGGTTAGGCCAGGGGTAGGGGCAAAATAGATAAATGCTTATTGTCCTAAAGTGCACTTATCCTAAAAAAATATATATATTTCTGTCCCTGTTACTGTTGGAAGTTTGCCTTCACTTGTTGTCACTGACACAGTAAGAGAGGGGAAATGTCTCTAATGGAGTCCCAGATTGTAGTAAAAACATGACAGGGATTCTAGTCCTTCTCCACTCTAACAAAAACTATAAGAAAAATGTTATGGCTGGATTACACCTAAGCTTTTGGAAACTTAAAATTTTCTAATTTCATAGCAAAAAGCTGAATTTAGCTGCAGCTCTTGAGACACTTCTTGACGGAGCTCTGCTTCTGATCTGTGTATATGACTCTTCAGAATTGCCGTGACCTAAGTACATTGCGTATTACATTATGATATTAATCTGGACACTGACAAAGTCACTGAACTGCTGAAGGTCCAAGCACTTTTTTTTTAAGCTTATGGGTTCTTTTTTTTTTTTTTTAAGCATATGCTAATATTGTTGTAGCAATGTGAGCTCAATTTATGTAGAATTGTTGCCAGTAAGAATTTTCTAATAAGGCAGTGTACAGTACCCTATGGCAACAGTTGGCATTCACTGTTACATTATCCTATTAAATAAAATCTTAAGCACGTTTTGTTTTATAAATTCATTTGAAAGACCAAAATAAAATTATAATAAGGTATTTAAAGTGGAGCTCCGCCGTTAAAAAAATATTAAAATCCAGCAGCTACAAATACTGCAGCTGCTGACTTTTAATAAATGGACACTTACCTGTCCTGGAGTCCAGCGACGTCTGCAGCAGAAGACGAGCAATCGCGCGTCACTCTGCTGCCCCCACCGCCATCCTCGGTGAGGGAATCAGGAAGTGAAGCGTTCCGGCTTCACTGCCCGGTTCCCTACGGCGCATGCGCAAGTCGCCCTGCGCCGTCCTCACTGGTCCCCGCTGTGTCCTGGGAGCCGAGTGTTTCCCAGAACACAACGGGCGGGGGCGGGAAGTAACGCACTACCCGCAGAATACCCACAGAGAGGACTTCCTGAAATCTTAGACAGGTATCTGCACCCCCCCTTCCCCCCTGAAAGGTGCCAAATGTGACATCGGAGGGGGGGAGGGTTCAGATGAGCGGAAGTTCTACTTTAGGGTGGAGCTCCGCTTTAAAGGCTGTGTGGAGCATGTATGCTCTTTTTGTGCTTGTGTGAGTTTACTCCAAGTACTCTGGTTTCTTCCCATCCCACACTCCAAAGACTGGTAGGTTAGTTGGCTTCTGTCTAATTTGGCCCTAGTATGTGTGCCCAGTTTGGCTATGCACATGTGTTATCACATGGGGTGTGTGAGGACCTTGTAAAAAAAAAACCCACCTTGAAAATTCTATGGAAAAGTGTAAAAGACATGGTGCCCAGAGAGCTGACCCATATGGGGAAATTTACTAAGACTGGTGCTCACAGAATCTGGTGCAGCTGTGCATAGTAACCAATTAGCTTCTAACTTCAACTTGCTCGATTAAGCTTTCACAAAAAAACCTTCAAGCTGATTGGTTACTATGCACAGCTGCACCAGATTCCGTGTGCACCAGTCTTAGGGCTCTTTCACACGGGGCGGATCAGTACACACGCTCGATTCAAAAGAACCGCCGTTCTTTTGAATGGAACGAACGTGGTGACGTCATCGACTACGACGAGCGTGCACTCGTCAGATTCGATGCCGCCGCCGCCATCTTACTACACCCTACCTATGCCTAGGAAGCTACCGCGCATGCGTCAAAGTCATTTCGAGCATGCGCGGGTTTCCACGGCGACAGGTAAGCGTACACACTCTCGGGTTTCTCGTCGGGAAACAGGCTGACGAGAACCCCGACGAGCAGGTTCTCTATTTTTCTCGTCGAGATTCTGGCCAGTTTTCTTGACGAGAAACCTGAAAGCCTCGTACACACGCACGGTTTTCTCGGCAAGAAAGCTCTCCCAACAGTTTTCTTGTAGTTCCTTGACGAGAAAACCGGCCGTGTGTACGAGGCTTAAGACTTGGACTGACTGACCTTTCAAATGCAAGCGTTTTAATATGCATACTAATGGTAATATTTGACATGTACTTTAGAGCATGCTAGTGGGAGATGCCACATATATTCAATATGGTGGAATCTAATCAGGTTTCATGGAAAAATTAAACAAGAATTTCCATTGGTTGCTCATGAGCCACCACTCTACTTTTGTGCCCGCTTTCTTCTCTATAGTCTTAATCATATTGTTTGCCATCTTAATTTGTTTAACCACTTCCTTACTGGGCACATAAACCCCCTTCCTGCCCAGGCGAAATTTCAGCTTTCGGCACTGTAACGCTTTGAATGACAATTGCGCGGTCGTGCGTCATGGCTCCCAAAAAAAGTTGACGTTCTTTTTTTCCCACAAATAGAGCTTTCTTTTGGTGGTATTTGATCACCTCTGCGGTTTTTTGCACTACAAACAAAGAAATAGCGACAATTTTGAAAAAAACACAATATTTTTTGATTTTTGCTATAATAAATATTTTTCGTAAAAAAAAACGCAATCGGCGTTTATTGACTGGTTTGCGCAAAAGTTATAGCGTTTACAAAATAGGGGATAGATTTATGGCATTTTTATAAAAAAAAAATTTTTTATTAGTAATGGCGGCGATCAGTGATTTTTTTTCGTGACTGCGACATTATGGCGGACACATCGGACACTTTTGACACATTTTTGGGACCATTCACATTTATACAGCGAACAGTGCTATAAATATGCACTGATTACTGTATAAATGTGACTGGCAGAGAAGGGGTTAACACTAGGGGGCGAGGAAGGGGTTAAATGTATTCCCTATTGGTGATTCTTACTGTGGGGGGAGGGGACCGACTGGGGGAGGTGACCGATCTGTGTCCCTATGTACAAGGGACACAGCATCGGTCTCCTCTCCCTGACAGGACATGGATCTGTGTGTTTACACATACAGATCCATGTCCTTGTCTGTGTAACCGCCGATCGCGGGTGCCTGGCGGACATCGCGGCCGCCAGGCACGCGCATCGGCATCACAGTGACGCGCCGGGCGCGCGCGCCGCCTGCGGCGCTCGCGCGCCCCCTAGTGGCCAAAGAAGCGGAGGCCGTAAAAAGACGGCCTCCCGGATTTGTAGAGCCACCTTGCGGCCGTATATAGTCGTACGGCCGGCGCGAGGTGGTTAAGGTACAACTTTATTTATGGCAGCTATAATGTTACTATAAAACTACCCTTATTCCCTGTACACACGATCGGATTTCCGATGGAATAAAATCCGATGGAATTTTCCGTCGGAATTCCGATGAAGCTGACTTCCATCAGTCTTGCCTACACACCATCAGACAAAATTCCGACCATCCAAAACGCGGTGACGTAAAATACTCAGACGAGCCGAGAAAAATTAAGTTCAATGCTTCTGAGCATGCGTCGACTTGATTCTGAGCATGCGTGGGTTTTTTCTCCGTTGGAGTTCCACACAGACGATCGGAATTTCCTATCGGTTTTTTTTTCATCGGAAAAATTTAAAACATGTTCTATTTTTTTACACCGATGGAAAAAAGTCCAATGGGGCCCACACACAATCGTTTTTTCCGATGAAAAAAGTCTATCGGACTTTTTTCATTAGAAAAACCGATCGTGTGTACAGGGCATTAGACTTGGAACAGCGGTCATTGGTGCAAGCGTAATCCAAGCGCTGTCTATGGAGAGCTGCAGAGTGCCCATAAGTTTGTTAGGTCAGCAGGGGGTTCGTAGGAAAGGACAGAGGAAAAGATGGAGAAGAGAAGGCTCATACTGGCTAATTAGGATGAAACAATCGTGTTTGAAACAGGTTTTCAGGCCTTCAGTTGATTTTTCTGTTGCACTTTACCCCCCCCCCCCCCAACTATGGATGACTGGGGGCATCACAGAGAACCTGCATTAAAACACGACTCTTGATTCATGCATACCTGTGTGGGCAAACATGACCTTCACGTGAGTGTATGCTGTAGTATGCCCATGTGAACGATGCCTTAGGGTCAACTCTGCACTGTGGGTGCTAACTTCAGCAGAGGCTTCATTAACATTTACTGAAAACTCTGATGGCATCTCTCTCCCCCTAAGGCATGGCCTCTGAAGCCTTTGTGACATAGTCTATAACAGCCTTTCGCAACCATTTTACACCAGCGGAACCCTTAAAAGAATTTTTACATCTCAGGGAATTACTGCTAACCCATTGGGGGTCCTTAGGAAAATGTCTCTTACATTGGTGGCCAGTGGGAAGAATGTCTCCCTCACAGTAGTGATTAGAATGCCACCTTTACAGACAGCTTTAAAGATCATTGGTGTCATCCTACTGGCTTTGCCAAGTTGTAATGGACTTTAATCAATGCAGGCACCATCAGATGGGAGGCCAATTAGCCATAGCTCAAAGAACCCCAAGCAACCTCTGGAGGAACCCTAGGGTTCCACAGAACCCTGGTTGAGAATGGCTGCTCCAGAACCAGAGCACTGTGTGACCCACTGTTTTAAGCTGTCAGGCATATTTTTCCATGTTGGGACCCCTCATGTGCCTACCTAATTTTTTCTGTAGTGGACTTCCCCTCACTTCCTGTCCTGGTGCTGGTGCCATTGGTTTTACCAAAGAGGAAGTAAGGGTAAATCTCCAACAACACCACAGAAAAGAAAACTGCTTTATAGTAGCATAGGGGAAAGGTAGAACCGCCATCAACTTTTTGTATCTATGTCCCTGTTGCAAATTTCCCCTCACTTATTGTCAACATAAAAGTAATGTTATAAGAGTAATGATGTTTGAGTGTATATAAGGCACCACATCCCCAAATGCATAAAAAATAAAAAAATAGAATAAAGATACAGGCAGTCCCCGGGTTACAAATAAGATATACCGTATATACTCGAGTATAAGCCGACCCAAATATAAGTCGAGGCACCTAATTTTACCACAAAAACTGGGAAAACTTATTGACTCGAGTATAAGCCTAGGGTTAGAAATGCAGCAGCTACTGTAAGTGGAAAAGTGGGTAAAGAATGCCCATCTGCAGCTTCACTGTGCCCATTTGCAGCTTCACTGTGCCCATTTGCGGCTTTGCTGTGCCCATTTGCAGCCTCACTGTGTCCATCTGCATGCCTCAGCCTCACTGTGCCCATTTGCAGCCTCACTGTGCCCATTTGCAGCCTCACTGTGTCCATCTGCATGCCTCACTGTGCCTCACTGTGTCCATCTGCATGCCTCACTGTGTCCATCTGCATGCCTCACTGTGTCCATCTGCATGCCTCACTGTGCCTCACTGTGCCCATCTGCATGCCTCACTGTGTTCATCTGCATGCCTCACTGTGTCCATCTGCATGCCTCACTGTGTCCATCTGCATGCCTCACTGTGTCATCTGCATGCCTCACTGTGTTCATCTGCATGCCTCACTGTGTTCATCTGCATGCCTCACTGTGTCCATCTGCATGCCTCACTGTGCTTCACTGTGTCCATCTGCATGCCTCACTGTGCCCAATCTCCCTACCTGATCTACCGGCGCTGTGTCCATCTGCAGCCTTATGATCTCCAGCGCTGAGATATGCAGAAAGTCGGCGGCCATGTAGTGTTATAAATTCCCTCCTCCTCCTCGTCCGTGATGGAACACTGACTCAGTTTGCCAGCAGTGAGTCAGTGTTCCACCTATCACGGATGAGGACGAGGAGGAGGCGGGGCTTTGTTACACTGCATGGCCGTCGGCTAGACTGAAGTCTAGTCGGCTTATACATGAGTATATACGGAAGGTTCTTTAGGTTTGTTCTTAAAAGAGAAGTGTGGGATTTTTTTTTATTTTACAGTCATACTTACCTAGGTAAATGCAGCATCGGTCCAATGCTGCATCTGTCCCCCACCAGCTCTAAGGCTGAGAACCCAATGATCAAACACTGCTGATTGCTCAATTCTGTCAGTCAGCAGCTCTGAGCTCTGCCCCCCCCCCCCCATGCTCACAGGAGCGCTGGGCTATGGAGGGGGTGGGAGCGGCCGGCTCAGGCTCCCAGGGGCTCCCTGAGAGCCTGAGCCGGGTGCTGGTCAGGGCATGTGGGCGGATCCCGACCGTATGGTCGTGATCTTTACCGAGCCTGGACTGGCTCTGCGACATCAGCCGACAGTGGGCTTCAGCCCACTCACTGTCTGCTGAAAACGGGTCACAGGAGTACAGAACGAACTTCACTTCTGTGATCCACAGGGGAAATACAGCCAAACAAGCTTTGGCTGTGCTTCTCCTTTAAGTTGATTTTGTATGTAAATTGGATCAGGTACATTTTTTTTTTTTTTTATTATTATTTTTATTGGTTTTGAAAAAGTACAAGCATCAGTGGCGGCTGGTGCTCAAATTTTTTGGGTGGGTGCAAACAAACTGAAAAAATAAAAATTGCCGCCACTGTGCCCATTAAACGCAGCCACTGTGCCCAAACGCCACTAGTTTGTCCCCAAATGCAGCCAGTTTCCTACCATATACAGCCAGTTTGTCCCCATTATACAGCCAGTTTGTCCCCATTATACAGCCAGTTTGTCCCTATAATACAGCCAGTTTGTCCCCCAATATACAGCCAGTTTGTCCCCAATATACAGCCAGTTTGTCCCCATTATACAGCCAGTTTGTCCCCATTATACAGCCAGTTTCCGCCCAAAATACAGCCAGTTTGTCCTCCATATACAGCCAGTTTGTCTCCCAATATACAGCCAGTTTGTCCCCCAATATACAGCCAGTTTCCCCCCAATATACAGCCAGTTTCCCCCCAATATACAGCCAGTTTGTCCCCCATAATACAGCCAGTTTGTCCCCAATATACAGCCAGTTTGTCCCCAATATACAGCCAGTTTGTCCCCCAAATGCAGCCAGTTTGTCCCCCAAATGCAGCCAGTTTGTCCCCAATATACAGCCAGTTTGTCCCCCAAATGCAGCCAGTTTGTTCCCCAAATGCAGCCAGTTTGTCCCCAATATACAGCCAGTTTGTCCCCAATATACAGCCAGTTTGTCCCCAATATACAGCCAGTTTGTCCCCCAAATGCAGCCAGTTTGTCCCCAATATACATCCAGTTTGTCCCCATAATACAGCCAGTTTGTTCCCATAATACAGCCAGTTTGTCCCCAATAATACAGCCAGTATGTCCCCAATATACAGCCAGTTTGTCCCCCATATACAGCCAGTTTGTCCCCCATATACAGCCAGTTTGTCCCCCAAATGCAGCCAGTTTGTCCCCCAAATGCAGCCAGTTTGTCCCATATACAACCCGTTTGCCCCCCAAATGCAGCCAGTTTGTCCCCCAAATGCAGCCAGTTTGTCCCCCAAATGCAGCCAGTTTGTCCCCAATAATACAGCCAGTTTGTCCCCAATATACAGCCAGTTTGTCCCCCATATACAGCCAGTTTGTCCCCCATATACAGCCAGTTTGTCCCCCAAATGCAGCCAGTTTGTCCCCCAAATGCAGCCAGTTTGTCCCCCAAATGCAGCCAGTTTGTCCCCAATATACAGCCAGTTTGTCCCATATACAACCAGTTTGTCCCCCAAATGCAGCCAGTTTGTCCCCCAAATGCAGCCAGTTTGTCCCCCATAATACAGCCAGTTTGTCCCCAATATACAGCCAGTTTGTCCCCCAAATGCAGCCAGTTTGTCCCCCAAATGCAGCCAGTTTGTCCCCCAAATGCAGCCAGTTTGTCCCCAATATACAGCCAGTTTGTCCCCCATAATACAGCCAGTTTGTCCCCAATATACAGCCAGTTTGTCCCCCAAATGCAGCCAGTTTGTCCCCCAAATGCAGCCAGTTTGTCCCCAATATACAGCCAGTTTGTCCCCAATATACAGCCAGTTTGTCCCCAATATACAGCCAGTTTGTCCCCAATACACAGCCAGTTTGTCCCCCAAATGCAGCCAGTTTGTCCCCCAAATGCAGCCAGTTTGTCCCCCAAATGCAGCCAGTTTGTCCCCAATATACAGCCAGTTTGTCCCCAATATACAGCCAGTTTGTCCCCCAAATGCAGCCAGTTTGTCCCCAATATACAGACAGTTTGTCCCATATACAGCCAGTTTGTCCCCAATATACAGCCAGTTTGTCCCCAATATACAGCCAGTTTGTCCCCAATATACAGCCAGTTTGTCCCCCATAATACAGCCAGTTTGTCCCCCATAATACAGCCAGTTTGTCCCCCATAATACAGCTAGTTTGTCCCCCAAATGCAGCCAGTTTGTCCCCAATATACAGCCAGTTTGTCCCCCTAATATACAGCCAGTTTGTCCCCCTAATATACAGCCAGTTTGTCCCCCTAATATACAGCCAGTTTGTCCCCCTAATATACAGCCAGTTTGTCCCCAATATGCAGCCAGTTTGTCCCCCAAATGCAGCCAGTTTGTCCCCCAAATGCAGCCAGTTTGTCCCCAATATGCAGCCAGTTTGTCCCCCAAATGCAGCCAGTTTGTCCCCCAAATGCAGCCAGTTTGTCCCCCCCAGCCCTGCACTTACCTTCCTCGAGTCAGCGCCGTCCTTCTTCCGTCCTCGATGTCTTCTCCCGCCCTTGATGTCGCTTCAGCCAATCAGGTTACCGGTAACCAGACCCGGTAAACCTGATTGGCCAGGGAACGCACCCCCCGTGCGTCCTCTCATTAGGCATTTAGAAGCCGATTACAGCCCTCAGGCTGTAGTCGGGAAGCCTATCAGAGCCGCTGGCTCTGATAGGCACTTCTAAAGGCCAACCAGACGCTGTTATTCAGATGGCCGATGCTCAAGGGGCCGGCCATCTGAATAGTGGGCGGCAGCAATACATAGGTTCATGCAATGCATGAACCTATGTATTGTGAGTGACGGCCGGGCGCAGAAGCGAGCGGGGGCGGCGCTTCTGCGCCCACTATGGACGCACCGCCATGTGTGTAAAAAAAAAAAAGACATTTAAAAAAAAAAAAAAAAACTCTTAAAGGGCCCATTTTTTTTTTGGTGACCACAGGAGGGGGGGGGGGGGGGCGGCGCCCGGGCGCCCCCTATGGATGGGCCGCCACTGACAAGCATACAACATAAAGCCTATTGGGCATACCCAGGCTCAACTGGTCAAGGACCATACACTATACATAAACTACTAACAAAACATTCCTTCCATCTGCATCGTGTCTGCATCATGTCTCTGCTACTGAAATCTGTGCATGGTGTGAATGAGGCCAAAAAATATTTTTAACATCTTTGGATAGCATAGGGAATGGATAACACCCCTGTAACATTTGTTTTGCTGTCTGTGCCCCTGTTCAGAAGATTTCACCTCACTTTCTGTCGCTGTGACAATTGGATTTTAAAAATGTTGGGTTGTATTTGAAAAATTGGCGATAAACCTTCAGGAGACACCTTTTTCCCATGATAACTCAGGAGTGAATTTCCCTTCCCTGGGGTAGATTTCCTCTCACTTCCTGTTTCTCCCAAAAACGCTTCTTCTAGAGGAGTTTAGCGTTTTGCCTGTAGAAGCAACTAATGTTATACTATGTGTCCATGCCTATTAGGACATACTCTATATTGTCAAAAGTATTGGGATGCCTGCCTTTACACGCACATGAACTTTAATGGCATCCCAGTTTTAGTCCGTAGGGTTCAATATTGAGTTGACCCACCCTTTGCAGGTATAACAGCTTCAACTCTTCTGGGAAGGCTCTCCACAAGATTAGGAGTGTCTATGGGAATGTTTGACCATTCTTCCAGAAACGCCTTTGTGAGGCCAGGCACTGATGTTGAAGAGAAGGCTTGGCTCGCAGTCTCCGCTCTAATTCATCCCAAAGGTGTTTTATTGGGTTGAGGTCTGGACTTTGTGCAGGCCAGTCAAGTTCCTCCACCCCAAACTCGCTCATCCATGTCTTTATGGACCTTGCTTTATGCAATTGTACGCAGTCATGTTTGAACAGGAAGGGACCATCCCCAAACTGTTCCCACAGAGTTGGGAGCATGAAATTGCCCAAAATGTCTTGGTATGCTGATGCCTTAAAAGTTCCCTTTACTGGAACTAAGGGGCCAAGCCCAACCCCTGAAAAACAACCCCACACCATAATCACCTCTCCACCAAATGATCTGAACCAGTGCACAAAGCAAGGTCCATAAAGACATACATGAACGAGTTTGGGGTGGAGGAACTTGACTGGCCTGCACAGAGTCTTGGCACTGATAGTCAGCACTGATACGTGACACTAATGATGAGGCACTGATTGGCAGCACTGTTGGGCACAGATTGGCAGCACTGTTGGGCACTGATTGGCAGCACTGTTGGGCACTGATTGGCAGCACTGGTGGGCACTGATTCAGTGGTGGGCATTGATTAGCAGCACTAGTGGGCACTGTTGGGACCGATGTCCCTGTAACAGAAGCGGCTTTCTTCTTCTCTACTCACACGGTCAGCGTGAGGAGAGAAAAGCCAAAAACCGGCTTGTGTTTACATCCTGTGATCAGCTGTCATTGGCTGACAGCTGATCACGTAGCAAAGGGCCGCTGTGATTGGCTCTTTACCCTGATCTGTGATCAGCCAAGTCCAAAGCACTCAACCACTTACAGCCAAATCTCAATGGGCTGCTGTACTCTTGGGAGAGTGATTATGCATACTCTGCAGGCTGTACTTGTAGATGACTGAGTAATATAACTGATAAAGTGCAGCACAGAAAGCTAATAAAGTTTCTGGCAGGATCAAAAGACATTTTTTGCACTTATCGAACAGATATAACAAAGCTCTTTTAATAGCATATTTAACCGACCAAAAAGGATCAAACAGGGGAAGTTCATTTTTATGGTTTATATACACTTTAAGAATGATGTCATCATTTTGATGTACTGGACGCAGAGTGTAAAGTGTGGTGTATAAACACAGGTATACAAGCTGTAGACTGAGCAATTCAACCTGAGCTCTCACAGTGTCTAGATTTAGGTCAGTGATAAGAAGTGACTCTCGCTTAGCTCTTTACAGAATGTCACTAGAGCAACTTCACACTGCAAACTGGATACAAGTCATGTGAAGAGACACCCGACACGGGAGGAGGTTATACCGGCCAGATGGCTGTATACTTGTAGTCTCACTGACATGTTCATTGATAAAGCACATTTTTAGATTACTTGTACATTTTCCCAAGTCACTTTGGATTTTTTTTTCGTAATTAAAGGGTCAGGCGTCCAGTAGGCAGCTTATCACCTCCAAGCCTCCTGTCAACTGGTTTGTAAAGGGAACCACCACAGATCACTTTTCAGAGCTGTAAATAATAATAAAAAAAAAAAACTCATTACCAAGGTCTCAAGCTAGGCATGGATGGATTTAAATTTGCCAGGTTCACCAGGGACCGGATGAATTTTGATCCATGAGTGGTGGCCCCCTGTTCAACAGAAGTCGGTCGTTGGATTGACTTCTGTGGAACGGGAATGTTAAAAAGTTGTTCTAAATTGCAGTGGCGGCTGGTGCTCACTAACCTGCCCCCCCACTCGCATTACTGCGACCACACCCCCCACCACAGGAGATGGACGGGAAGGTGGAGATCAGTGGCCTTACCTTAGGCTGCTACTCGCTCCAGTTTGCTCCAGCTTGTCGTGGGAAGTGCTGATCCATTGCTTCTCCTCCTAAGACTTCCGGGCCAATCAGGTCCCAGGACCTGCTTCCTGATTGGCCGGGGGGCGGGGGGAGGAGGAAGACAGCGAATATTAATTCTCTGCACCCCAAGCCCACTCTTTTTTGAAGCCAATTATAGCCTCCAGCTCTAATCACATGCTTCAAAAAAAAAAAAACACAGTTAAAATCCATGCATCCGGCACGCTGCATGTAAATTAGGGGCCGGGCACATGGATTAGGGGGGTGGCGCCCCTGATGGAGCGGCCACCACTGATTAATTGGCTGCATCTGCTAAGTCAGAATACAGTGCCCAGTGGGGAGGATTCTACTCACTTGTGTGGAAGGAGGAATCTGTTCTTTTCTTTTTTTTTTTCATTCAGTCTGCTGGCTGATAGAACAGGACCTTGAGCCGCCAGGATGACACCCCGCAATGGGCAGCACCCGGCAGCGCGGCCACCGCTACTGCACATGCACAATTATCGGCGCCCTATCTGCATTTTTCTTTCTTTTGGCAATATGCCGAAAACACAATTTTCGGACGATATATTTCGGCCACCGAAATATCGGTGCATCACTAGTTAAATCTCTTGTTTCTAGGGTACCAAAAACCAGGACTCTTAGCTAATCCCTCGCCAGCCCCAGTAACCAACACTCTTCCCCTTCTCCTTGAAGCCCTGGCTTGTGGGAGGTCCCTTGGTGTCCTCATGTACTATGCAGGACTATTGGCTCTGCATTGTACTTGATGATGTCAGAGTGCCAGTGATTGCTGGAATGTGGTGAGGTACTTTGATGACTTCCTCCAGCCCCTAAAGGTGCAGCTAGAAGAAGAGCCTGCAAGAGCTTGTGCATTGCACGCACGATTCATTCATCTTGGTTGTGGTGCTCTGTAGGTTTCAATGCAAAACGTTTATAAATGCACATTTTTTCTTTTCTCAATCTGACTGCCTTTATTAATATTTTGCAAAAGGTGGGCTAGGCCTTTAATGTATATGAAATGTTTATCAGAGTGGGACTGATTAAAGCAGAATGCCATCATGGGTTGGTTGTCCTGCTTATCGAATATTGCAGTATGTCTAACAGAGTGTTCCTATTGTTATACACTAGGCACATGTGCACCAAAACATTTTATCCTGTGCCAGAGGTCTGATGACACAACACAGCAAATTCTTCCTAACCAGGGCTGTCAGTCTCTGTTCTCAGACCAGAATAGATCATCCACCATTGTCACATTGTTTGAATAAAATAGTACTCAAGGCATTAACGTCACAGCATCCTGATCCACTGACCTCACATTCTTTTCAATAAATATCTTCCCTTCACTCATCTTTTGTTAGCACACTGCAGGGCTGTTAATATGAATGGAAAATGCAATCTAGTATTTCAGTAACATCACTATTCCAAGCGATACGACATATGTTCTTTTCTTAATGCAAAAGCTATTTGAGCTCTTGTGCGCACACATCGTTTATTCTTACAACAGTCAAGGCCAGATTTATATATGTATTAGAAACAGATATTAGAGATGGGAAAATATAGTTGACGGGAGGCTATATGAGGGTTTAGAGCTCATAGAGACCGACAGGTGGTGAGCAATCTGACAATCTTTGCTCAAATTCTAAGCTGCTGGGACCTGCTAACAGTGTGGCAGATATGGCACATGTGTGCTTAGGGACTGTTCAGTACAGCCTGGTTGTTGCAAGTGATGCTCAGATTGTAGCATCGCTTGAAATTGTTGTGCACTCTAAAGTACTCTGTGGCCTAAAATAACTCTGTAACTCTGTGTCCAGACTGTGTATATCAGGGGTGTCAAACTCAATTTCGTCACCAGCCACATCATAAGTATGGTTGTCCTCATAGGGCCAGTTGTATCAGGGTTGCACTACGTGTAGAGTGCAGAGTTTAGTAATGTGCTACGTACAGAGTGCATAGTTCATGAGTGTGCTACATACAGAGTGCAAAGTTCAGGAGTGTGCTACATACAGGGTGCAGAATTCAGGAGTGTGCTATGTTCAGAGTGCAGAGTTCAGGGATGTGCTACGTTCAGAGTTCAGGAGTTTGCTACGTTCAGGGTGCAGAGTTTAGGAGTGTGCTAAATACAGGGTGCAGAATTCAGGAGTGTGCTATGTTCAGAGTGCAGAGTTCAAGGGTGTGCTATGTTCAGAGTGCAGAGTTCAGGAGTTTGCTACGTTCAGAGTGCAGAGTTTAGGAGTGCGCTTTGCACACTGTGCAACCCCAATCCCCCACCAAAGCTTTCTCACATCTATACTGTATCCTACCTGGCCCTACTCTAGTACATCCCTGTGTAAGCAGCTCTACTACCCATGTATTTGACTATAGTACCTCCTTGTGTAGGCAACTCTAGTACCTCTTTGTGTAGGCGGCTCTGCCTCGCCTTACAGGGAGATCATTCTCTTTCCCAGATCCTGGAGATCTGTCCCCACCGTGAGTGTGTGCAGGGATCTGTTAGATCCAGGAGCTGCTGAGAGAAAAGCTGTCCCTTGTAAACACAGAAGGCTTCTGTGTTTACAAGTGACGGGGGATCGGGAGCAGATGACGAAAGCAGGAGGTGAAGAAATCAATATACCGTATATGGTGTAAATATTTAAGAACCTACATATTCCTAACAAGCAGTAAATGAGCTTTAAAACAAGCCCGTACTGACCTCTGTAGTTGCAAGAGCTATGGAGTAATTCCACCTAAAATTTTACAGCTGAAGTGCTAAAGTTGTCTAAGCCCTGGTTCACACTGGTGCGATTTGACATGTCAAATCGCATGTCAAATCGGCGGCATTTGCCGGCAATGACACCGTCCTAATCGGTGCAACGCCGCATCTGCGGCGCTGCACCGATTTTAAAAAGTCGTTTCTGCACTACTTTTTGCGATTTCCGGACGCGATTTACATTGACATCTGTGCAGAAACCTGCACAGATGTCTCTGTAATCGCGGCCGAAATCGGGACTGACAAGCGGGAGTGAAATCGTGAGTTCAGCTGAACTCGCGCGGCTTCACTCCCACAGCCCAGGCAACCTGAGCTAAGTCATTCTATCTGCAACTCAGCTCGCTCGTGTATTTATAGACCACGAGTTATATGCTGGGTAGGCTTCATTCAAGTGTCTGGATTCTGGCAAACAACTTACTAGGGCTGCCTCAAATGTACGCCTATATGACCCCTCCCACTCTGAAAAATTCAATTTGTTTTGCTGGTGTCCTTATGTGAGAGACCTCTTCTCCCATGGAGAGTTTTTTTTTCCTTTTTTACCATTCCTATGTTTCTTCTGACACTTCTATCAAGATCTGAATGCTTATTGCCCTAGGCTGTCTAGCAGGTTCTGGATCAGTACTGTACCTGGGCCCTCTGTGTGGGGCCAACCTGTAATGTAAACTTTGGGCACTGAATCCTGCGTTGGGCTTAAACTTTGACATGAAATGTAACCCGTGTATTTAGCTGCAGAGTGCTATACAAGTGCAGGGCTGTGGCCCATCTCAATGGTTCCCAGACCCTGAAGACCTCAATTGGGGATATGTCCACCGTGATGACGAAGCCCTTTCTTGTAAAGAGCCTTTTCTTGTATTGCACAGGGGCAAGGTGGTGTTGAGACCAAGACCCTTTTTTCTAACCTAAGTGGTCCTGCCTTTCCACCTCAATAAGGATATTGCCTTCCCTTCTCTCTGTCCTGCTTCAAAGCACGCTAAGGACATTTTCCAAAACCTTATTGAATGTCGTCAGAGCTGTCAGGGTCTATCTGGCAGCCATGGCTTCTGTTCTCAAAACTGATTCCCTTTTTTGTCAAACCTGCAAGCTCCATTGCCAGGTGGATAAAAAAAAAATATATTTTCGGGACCTACTCCCTTAAGGAACTAGTTATTTCCTTCCCTATTAGAGCCCATTCCACCAGGGCTCTTGGGCTTTCCAACATCTATATCTCAGATTGGCAAAACCACCACCTGGTTCTCCGTTCACGCGTTCTCCAGGTTTTTCCGGGTGGATGTTAAGGCCTCTGCTGATGCAAGCTTCGGCTGCAAGGTGCTTCAAGTTGTCATCTGAGTGTTTTTCTGTGGGCCTGTTAGCAGTTCTGCTTGCTATGTTAAAACGTGGAAACTGTTTGCTTCAGCAGTGGTGATAGCCTCATTTTCCCTCTTCTGTGAGTGAGACCAGTTGACATTTACAAGATCATTGGTCACTCTTCAGGTCATTCTAACTGAAAGCTCATTGCAGGTCATGCTAATTAAAAATGTTTTAAAATACATTGGTCAAATTACAAAACTAACCAGGATAAGGGTCCTTATTCTTATTATTTTCAAAAAAGTGACAGTTCTTTATTAGAGTATAGTCACATGGGTGAATTAAAGATTGTAGTTCTGTAGACATGGTTTAACTTTGGCAGAATAAAAACGATTCTTAATATGTCCACTAGAGGGAGCTAAAGTGTTATAGATGATGTTATTAAGTAACCAGCCAGGCTGGAAATTGGTGTTTGTATCTTGCAGTTCTTTTTTTTTTTTTCTCTTTGTAGTTTAATCCGTTTTTTCCCTCCTGAAAGTGTATGTATAGCCAAACATTTTTTTATTTTTTTGGATAGAGATTAAAAAGGTTAAAATTAGGGTTAAAATCCCTGACAGTTTTTTTTTTTTTACTGTTTGCACAGTATTGGTATAATTTTCCTTTACTTCCTGCTGCAGATATGCAACAGGAAGTTAGAGGAGATCTTCCAAAGTGAGGGCAATCCCACTCTTAGAACCCTTTCACACTGGGAGTGTTTTGCAGGTGCTATAGCGTTAAAAATAGCGCCTACAAACCGCCCTTAAACAGCTGCTCCATTCACTTCAGTGTTAAAGCCCGAGGGCTTTCACACTAGAGCAGTGCGCTGACAGGGCGTCAGAAAAAGTCCTGCCAGCAGCTTCTTTGGAGCGCATTCGAAGCGGTGAACTCACCGCTCTTAATGCGCTCCTGCCCATTGAAATCGCCGCCGTACCGCCTGCAAAACGCCGCTGTAGCGATGCATTGCGGGCGGCTTTATCCCTTTTTCGGCCGCTAGCGGGGGTTAAAAGCGCCCTGCTAGCGGCCGAAATGCGCCACAAATCGGACGGTAAAGCGCCGCTAAAAATTGCAGTGTTTTACCGCCAATGCTCGGGGCGGCATAGTGTGAAAGGGCTCTTAGACTGTTGACCCCAGGTCCAGTGTCCCTGTGTGGATAAGTTCCTCTTCCTCTTCCTCTTGTTCTTGGGATAGCTCCAAAATGTTCTATTTCCCATCACTTTCTATTTTGGTGACAATGAACACCAATGCAAATAAATGTAACAAGGGCAGAGCCTTCTCTGCTCACAGCTGTCAAAAAAAAAAAGAGCAGCCGGAAAAGTTTAACACAAAAATTCTCAGCGCTGAGAGATAAAAAGAAACATTGCATCATTTGGTTCTTTTAGATCAGGGGTGCCCAACCAGTGGCCTGGGGGCCACATATGGCACGCGGAGCACTCTGATGTGGCCCGCAACCTCCTGCTCTAGGATAAAATAGAATAGAATACTGTTCAGTTGTATTAATAAAATCACAGTGTATATATGGGCATATCTGTTCTGCAGTGGTTACTGGGCTGCTTTCAAACTGATCCGCAGTGCAGTGCACCTGCGAGTTACCTGCACTGATCCATAGACTTCTGTTATTACCTGCGAGTTTGGTGAGCTTTCTGAAAGTGTACCAAACCTGCAGAATATAATAGAAATCTATTGCAAAGTGCAGGAAAGCCAAAGGTACACTGCAGCGCATCTGTGTGGAAGCAGCCTTGGGCCCCTTTCACACGGTCAGTCTGACCCAATTGGATCCTCCATTCACCTCTAAGGAGTAGTAGATGTAAACGGACTTGTGTCTTACCTCCAATCTGCAAAAAAAGAGTATAGTGGGCTGTGTCCGTGTCTGCTCTGCATATACAGAGCAGACACAGACCTGCCATCTGCCCGCTCCGCTCATTGTTGACCGTGACCGGTTACCAAGTCGCTTAAGTGGCCCTCGCTCTTCAAAAGTTTGGCCACCCCTGTTTTAGATCAAAGGGATGAACTTCGGTCTGCAAATAAGAGCAGTTTAACCACTTAAAGACTAACTGTTGCTTACAAGTTAAAATCTGATTTTTTTGCTAGAAAATTACTTAGAACCCCCAAACATTATATTAAAAAATTTTTGCAGACACCCTAAAGAATAAAATAGCGTTGCAATATTTTATGTCACACTGTATTTGCGCAGCGGTCTTTCGAACACAATTTTATGGGGAAAAAAATACACTTCAATTAATAAAAAATAAAAAAAACAAACAGTAATATTAGCCCAATTTTTTTTAGTAGTAGTGCACTAAACAAGCATTGCATACGCAGTCTCTTCTTCTTTTTTATTAGTAGCACGGAACTAGCATTATATATGTGGTATCTTCTTTTTTTAGTAGTAGTAGTGCACTGAACAAGCATTACATATGTGGTATCTTTTTCCTTCTCCTTAGTAGTGCACTGAACAAGCATTATATAAGCAATCGCTTCTTAGAGATAGTACACCAAACTACCATTACATATGCAGTCGCTTCTTCCTTCTTAGTAGTAGTGCACTAAACTAGCATCACATTGGGGGTTATTTACAAAAGTTTTTGGGGATTTACCAGATCTTCCAGGGTGGTATATTCTGTTCCTTTGCTGGTCTTCTCCTGAAAATGCTATCTGCCTGACTATTATTCTGGCAAAGTGGATTTAAGAAGTTCTGGCTTGGACTTTAATTAGGTCAAATGTCTTTCTTAATTGGTGTCTACGTAGATAGGCAACAGTATATAATCTCTGTTGGGATAGAGTGTTGTATGGGAGGGAGGTGCTGTACTTGGTTCTATCAGTGATAAAGGTATACGTGTCGTCTGGAAGTCTCATGTTTCAGGCCTGTTCTCCAGTCCTGTGAGACATTTATTTGTTATTATTGAAACACTGGAAAGTTAAAGCCTTTACATCGGGCAAAAGTATTTAATTTTTTTACATTTTGAATGCGATCACATTGCGGAGAATTCTATGTGCTTGTCATTCAATTATATGGAGGCGCCAAAGATTATAGATGATAGATTCTTCATTCTTGAACGTCATTAGATCAGCCAGGACACTGGCATTTTCAAAAGATGAGGTCAGCAACAGCAGCCTCCATATTTCCTCAGTACAGGTTTCCTTTAGGGCCTGTTTACATCTATGGGTTGTGGTAATGCGCTCAGTACTGCAACATGCAGGAACGCAAATTTCATGGTGCAATTTATTGTGATTGGTACCCCAACGCACCAAGGCAGCACACATGCACTACAACATGTCTCGGCGCACCATAGTCCATTGAGGTGCATTGTGTAACAAATTTTGTAGGATGTTGGATTTTGTTTTGTTTTTTGGTGCATTGGTAGCCCATTATTTTCAGTGGACTTACCTTATCACAATGCACATTAACGTATGACTTATCCCATGCGTGTTAATGCAATGCAAAAATATAAATGGGCCCTAAGACATCAGGCTTCTAAAATAAACTAAAACTTTTTTTTATTAAATGAATTAAAGGGAACACTCAACCAAACTCGGTTTGTGTGCCATGAGGACTCGCCAATCATGCCTGACCTGGGTAAAGCAAAGCAAGTGTGCAGGTGGCATTGTTCCCTTTAGGAAATGATCACAATGCAGAGTGAACTGCGTGGCGCTCTTACAAACTGCTGTGTGTGCATTTTCCATTGCAAAATGCATTTGAAAATTGCAGACAAGTTTTGACTTGTGGTTTTCAGATGCAGATGTGAATGGGTCCTACGTTCTGAATAATTCAAAAGCTGGAGAGTTGTGGACTGTCATGCCCTGATATAATCCTTTTACTGCCTGACTCCAAAAAATGTTTAGCTGGAGCAAGTTTTATCTAACAGCCACCACTAGAGGGCAGACTAAGCCTACAATATACAGTATTATCCTTTTCTGTGCAATTTGGGTTGTTAAAACTTTACAGTATTATGTTTTGTCTCAGCCTTCCTTCCTGATACAAATTTAATTTAATTTAATTAAAACATTTTTTTTTTATTGTAAAATATACCTTCGTAAGGATTTAAAATATTTTCAAAAATAACCTGTATTGGTGGTTACATGGTTACATAGTAGGTGAGGTTGAAAAAAGACCCAAGTCCATTAAGTCCAACCTATGTGTGCGATTATATGTCAGTATTACATTGTATATCCCTGTATGTTGTGGTCGTTCAGGTGCTTATCTAATAGTTTTTTTTAAACTATCGATGCCCCCCGCTGAGACCACCGCCTGTGGAAGGGAATTCCACATCCTTGCCACTCTTAAGCCGTGTACACACGATCGGTTTTACCGATGGACTTTTTTCATCGGACAAACCGAACATGTATGCGCCCCATCGTTTTTTTTCCATCGGTGAGAAAAAATAGAACATGTTTTAAATTTATCCGATGGGCAAAAAAACTATAGCAAGTTCCGATCGTCTGTGTGGAATTCCATCGGACAAAAAACCCACGCATGCTCAGAATCAAGTCGACGCATGCTCAGAAGCATTGAACTTCATTTTTCTCGGCTTGTCCGAGTGTTTTACGTCACGGCGTTTTGGACGGTCGGATTTTTGACTGAGGCCTCGTACACACGACCTGAGTAAATCGGTCGTGTGTACGCGGCTATTGGGTTTCTCGTAGAGAAAACCGACAAGAAACCTCGACGAGAAAATAGAGAACCTGCTCTCTATTTTCTCGTCGAGATTCTCCTCGGCATGTTTCTCGACGAGAAAAGTGAGTGTGTGTACACTTACCTGTCCTCCCGGAATCCCGCGCATGTTCGAAATGAATTCGACGCATGCGCGGTAGCTTCCTAGGCATACGTAGGGTATACCAAGATGGCGGCGACGGCATCGAATGTGACGAGCGCATGCTCGTCGTAGTCGATGACGTCACCGCGTACGCTCCATTCAAAGAACCGCGGGTTCTTTGAAACGAGCGTGTGTACACTCGGCCGGGACAAGTTTCTTGTCCAAGAATCTCGTCGAAAAAAACGACATGTTTTTTTCAACGAGAATCTCGGCCGTGTGTACGAGGCCTGATGGTGTGTAGGCAAGACTGATGGAAGTCAGCTTCATCGGATTTCCGATGGAAAAATCCATCGGATTAGAATCCATAGGAAGTCCGATCGTGTGTACAGAGCTTTACAGTAAAGAACCCTCTACGTAGTTTAAGGTTAAACCTCTTTTCTTCTAATTTTAATGAGTGACCATGTGTCTTGTTAAACTCCCTTCTGCGAAAAAGTTTTATCCCTATTGTGGGGTCACCAGTACAGTATTTGTAAATAGAAATCTTATCCCCCTCTCAAGCGTCTCTTCTCCAGAGAGAATAAGTTCAGTGCTCGCAACCTTTCTTCATAACTAATATCCTCCAGACCCTTTATTAGCTTTGTTGCCCTTCTTTGTACTCGCTCCATTTCCAGTACATCCTTCCTGAGGACTGGTGCCCGGAACTGGACAGCATACTCCAGGTGCGGCCGGACCAGAGTCTTGTAGAATTGGAGAATTATCATTTTGTCTCTGGAGGTGATCCCTTTTTTAATGCATGCCAATATTCTGTTTGCTTTGTTAGCCAGGCCAGGCTTTGTGGTCAGACTTGATTACTTAAACTGTAGGTAAACCTCAACAATAGGTTTCTCTTATTTGCTCAATTATGGACTGTTAAATATATGGTTGAAAATGTTTTATTATATCTGTTGGTCAAGTGCAAACAAATAAATAAATAGCTGTTCATATAGCCAGAAATCTTGTGAGCTGATAACTTCGCATACCTAGCTATGAGACATCAGGAAGTCAACATCCAAGATGGTGGCATGGGGGATCTCCAGCGGTGCGAAGAATCGGCTGCAGACTCCCAGGGACTGGCAAACTCCTGTTTTTTTAAAAGTCGCCAACTGAAGTGTTTGTAGCTGCTGGTTTTAATTCTCACAACGTTGGGTGAGGTTCCTCTTTTAAGAGGGATTTTTGTCCCCTTAATGCTGGTCCCGTCTCCCCCTCACCAATACTACCATCTTTAAGACCCCTTTCACACTGAGGGCGTATTGCAGGCGCTATAGCGTTAAAAATAGCGCCTGCAATCTGCCCTTAAACTGCTGCTCTATTGTCTCCAGTGTGAAAGAGTGCGCTCCAGTGTGCGCTGGCAGGGCGTCAGGAAAAGTTTTGCCAGCAGCTTCTTTGGAGCACATTAGGAGCGGCGAACTCACTGCTCCTAATGCACTCCTGCCCATTGAAATCAATGGGCAGCGCCGCCGTACCGCCCGCAATATGCCGCTCTAGCGGAGCATTGCAGGCGGTTTTAACCCTTTCTTGACCGCTAGCGGGGGTTAAAAGTGCCCCGCTAGTGGCCGAGATTTCCCATCACTCTGTGTCCCGGAGCCACAACAGCCCAGATAGCGAGGATAACTTGCCACACATTTGTGTCAGTGTTGAATTGTAAGCACATTTTCACTGGCAAGTTGTACACTTGCAGAGCACTTGAAGCACAAGTTCTAGTTGACATTTTTCCAATTTGTAGCAAATCTGCGTGGTAAGTCTCTAGCAAGAGCAAAGTTGCAGTGGTGAGTCTACAGCAAGAGCTCTGCAGGTCACAGTGACCCTTGTGGTGGGATGACTATTGCACAACATAACTGAACCAGAACTTGCAGCAGTCTTGCAGAATGTTTGCAAAGAAAGTTAATCTGGATCATAGGTGTGCGCAGCCTATTGCATTAGGTTGTGCACCCCAAAGCTCACACACACATGCATGTGTGTGTCTACATATATATGGCCCCAGCACATTGCTCTCCCTGCCGCCACAGTGAAAGAGAAGTGCATAAGCACTTCTTATTGGCAGAGCCGATAAAAGGGAGATCTTTCACATCTCCCCGCCTGCACACAGAGTGATAATGGTAATGCGCACAAGATGATGCCTGAGCACACCCTGCGCACCCTGCGCACACGCTTATGATTTGGAGTCATGCAATGCAGACTTTCTGCAATTGTGCAAAAAACTTGTGAAGTCTGGCAAGTGTAGCAATAGCTTAGCAAGTCATTTTCAAACTTGCAGCTCAATTGCTTGCCATCTGGGAGGAAGTAAAAGGAAAACTTTGCTAAGTGCTTGGACAGCTCTTTAGTTATTACCAAAACATGTCCTCTTTTAAGACTCCTCCTCACTTCCTCTTCCAGTGACAAATGTAAAAGTTTGGATTATCCATCACTTTCTATACCAGTGGTCACCAGGAGAAATACAGAAGGTGATTCTTGCCAGCAGGGAACACAGATAGCCATAAAACAATACAGAGGATCTAACCCTTCTCTACACTACCCAAAATAACCCCAACAATTTGGACTTGCATCTAAATTTGGACTTGTACTCTAAAGCCTGGTATATACAACATGTTTGGGTTAAATGAAAAAAAAAACTGATAGCTCCGGTCAGAGCCACTGCACTCACTATGCAAAGTTAGTACAGTGATTTCCCCCTCTGAGCTATTGTGTTCTCTACAGTGTCGTCTCCCCCCCCCCCCCCCGCCAGAACACCATCTTCCATTGGCTGAGAGGGCCGATTGGGAGTCGGTCGGCTGCTGGTTTTCCAGCATGCTCACTCAACAAAAGCCGGCCATATGGCTAGCTTCTGTCGGACAGTCCGACATACACACGGGCCGAATGTCGGCCGTTTCTTTTAACCGAAATTCTGCCTATATGTACGGGGCTTAAAGCTGAACTCCAGGTATGCCCAACCAATTTCCTGCCCTATCCCCCTTGGAGCACCCTTCTGCCAACCTTATTAAAAAAAAATGTTTATACATTTCTTTTTACCTAGGGTCAGGTGATGTAACAGGCCATCTTCCTCCTGTGAGTCTTCCTTCTATCAGAGTTCTCCAGTACGGAGCAGTACAGGAGGCCGATATACCTGTAATAAAATCCCATTATCCTGGGCGCATGCAGAGATGGCGTCTCTGGCCTCATTTTGGCCTCGGATGAAGGCCTACTTTGCACATTTGCTAATGAGAGACATTTCTAGTCAATAATCTAAGCATCTAGAGTGAGTTTTTTTTCTGACTCACCAGAGCTGACTCTTACACAGAGTAATAAATTTCATTCCGTGTCATTTATTTACCTGCAGTGCAGTATTCTCCCTACTTTTTAAATCAAATCTTAATCAGTCCATTTGTCTCTGCTGGAAGCTGGCAGCCTTACAAAGTTCAGTAAAGTGCTGTGCAGCCTGTCTGGACTTCTAGTGTACCTGGCATGCCTAGCCTGCCATCCTCCACCGTCTGCCAGTGAGAGCATAGTTCTGCTGGACAGGTACTACGTATCCTTCTACAGTAGATGAGGGTGAGGAGAGTAACTGGGACACGCAAGGAAAGTGTTCTTATAGTAGAATCTGGAAGCATTGGAAATCAAGATGGGTAGCAAGGTCTTTTCACAGCTGACTTTTTGGTATCCTATTTTACCCAATGGGGCACATAGCAATAAGCTACACAGAAAAATCATAAAAATATATAGAAGGCCACCCAACTGTCCCTTTTGAGGAGGATTTTAAGAGACACTGTCACCTAGCCAATTCAGACACCTACCCCTCAACCCACCTCTCGCACTTCCAACACTCGGATACCGTTCCTTTTTCCGTGGCCGCCACTGCAAATTATTTATATCTTAATCATACAATACAGGACATGGGACTTGCATTCATAGACCACGAGTTATATGCAGGTTACCTTCAGATGATTGGACGCTTGCAAAAAAACTTGATAGGGCAGCCCCCAGTGCATGCTTATATTACCCCACTCACTCCAGTTTTCACTCAAGAGACTTCAGTTTTTGCTAGTGTCCTTAGGTAACCCCTTCTTCTTTAAAGTTTTTTTTTTTTTTCTTTTTTTAACCATTCCTTTTTTTCTGACCCTTCTATCACTGATACTACCACGCTCCATAGACACACACACAGTAAGATTTAGCCCCGTCCCCTATTTGCTCCTCACTTCATTTGTTTGTACAGCAGCAGGAGCCAATGGCCCGAGTCCCTGTATGAGGAGGAAGAGAGGGGAGAGAAGATGCATCCATGCACAGCACTAGATTTCTTCTCCCCTCTCTTCCCCTTCACAAGGAAGGGGGGAGGACAACAAGCTATAAAAAGTTTTATACCTTAATGCAGGGAATGCATTAAGTTAAAAAACATTTTGACTTTAGAACCACTTTAAATGTCCAAAACCCAACACAATAGTTAATGGCAGTGAGGTTTCAGCATTAAAAACTAATTTTTGCGTGTGCAGATTTGTCCCTCACTTCTATCCAATCGTTAACTTATTACAGATGGTGAGAGCTGATCTTTGAAAGTTTGTAATGTTGGAGGAGATACATGGGCTTCCTGGTCATGCAATCATTGTGTTACGATCTGGAGTCAGTCTCAAAGGCCAGTAGCTAAAGTAGTGGCAAGGCACCCTCCGACCAGCTAGTTAAGTAGAGAAGCAGGTCACCCTGACAGATACATAGTCTAAGTATTAACCAGTGTTCACCAGAGCTCCTGATGGTGGAGATGGGTTTTGTTGCGAGTTAGTACCAGGTTAGTACCAGGATCTCAGGACCGCCCCACCAATAGGTGAGCAAACCAGGGTCCAATAGCATATATAGCAGAAGCATAGTCAATAAACAAGCCAAAGGTCAGTAACAAGTGGTTGTAGGTTGGGATCAAGCAGAAGAATAGTTTAGAAACAAGTCAAGGGTTAGTAACAAAGATAAGGATTGCAGCAGGAGCACAAGGAGCAAGATATTGGCTGGAGAGAGGACAATAATCTAGCAAACAGGAATTGCACAGACATGGCTTAAATCAGGAGGTTTATGGGAGGATCAAAGTGTTCATAGTTCACCAAAAAACACGAGACAAGGAAAGACAGTCCAAACAATCAGACATAGAGCTGTCCAACATCTCGGGTAGCTCATCGAGAAGAGTTACTGCCAGACAGGGTTCAAATCCAGGCCCTGACACACTGTGATTGGATGTCACATTGATCATGTATTTGGGAGCCCACCTCACTGGCTCCCGAACATAAACAGTGACTGGGAGCTGTTGGTGACGGCTCAAGCACTGTGTTGGAGGCGCCAAGGTAGTGTGCACCTGGGACATAACAAAATGTGAGTTTTAATGTGTGCAGCAATGTCCCACACTTCTATCCTATCGCTAACCCTTTACAGCCCACAGGAGCCAGCCCTATAAAACGTCATAACTCTGGAGGCGTTACATGGGCTTCAGTTCCCAATCATGTTATCGCTGTGATTTGAAGTCAACAGTGATCATGAATTTGGGAGCCCACCTCACTGGCTCCAGATTGTAAACAGTGACCAGGAGTTGTTGGTAGCAGCATGGTCAGCATGGTTCTGGGGGGCACTGGTTGAGCATGCCTCCAGCACAAAAAAGGTGTCAAGGCCCACCACTCTGCTGCAACATACTGTATATGTTAATGGTTTAGGAGTTAACCTGACCTTTCCACCCAACTCTACCTTAACCTAACCCTTAAGCCTTGCACACACACGACCGGTTTTCTCGGCAAGAAACAACAAGAAAACTGCTGGGAGAGCTTTCTTGCAGAGAAAAGCGTTCGTTCGGGAAGAGACCCAGGGACAAGTACCCGGAGGAGTGCGCCCCCTAAGAAGGGGGTGCGTACACACACTGAAGAGTCTCGGGCACCTTCGGCCCGAGACCGCAACGTTCCGGGTAGGCCCAGTACCTTCAACTGGGTCTACAGGCAGAATTTTGGGAGTCCTAGGAGGCCCGGGTGAGGGTATTCGCTCCGACCAAGAGGAAGCCAGGGGAGGATCGGTCCCATAACAGGAGATGAGTGATAGTCAGATTGCTGTCTTGGGAAAGGCCTGGTGACCTGTCGGAGGGAAGGATCCTATGCTCCGCAGAACTGACCCTGCGGAGTGCTGCTGCTCTTCGAGGACATACTGAACTTGTCCTTGGAGGATTTCAATTGCTTGTTCGAGCTCCACATCGGCTGCTAGGACCATTGAGGGACTATCCGGGTGAGCTGTACCCACTCGGGACCAAGTGGTGATAAATCTGGGAGTTCTGTGCCTGAATCTGCTTTAGTTCAACTACTATCTCACTCATCTACTCTCTCTTACCTATCCAGCAAAGATACAAAATAAACTCAACGTTGGAGTTTAAGTGGTTTGGACATTGACTTTATTAAAGAAGGGAAAAGTACAGACTCGTCTCTACATTCTGGAAATGGGAACCAGTGGAAGGAGGTAACTCGCTGCGGGACCCAGGTACTTATACACCGCCTGACCTCTAAACTAGAGGACACGGGCTTGTGGCATGGGTGCCTCTCTTCTTTTCCCTGAGAGGAGAGGGTAGTGCTACACTAGCGTTCGTAATGGAGATAGCACATTCGTCACGCTGTAACAAACTGAAAGCACGAAGACTGAAAAGCGCGAATCGTCTCTCCCCAAACTTTTACTAACACGCGGTAACACGAGATCAGCAAAAGCAGCCCAAGTGGTGGCGCCATTGGAATCGAACTTCCCCTTTATACTGCCGTCGTACGTGTTGTACGTCACCGCGCTTTACAACAACGAGATTTTTAATTGACAGTGTGTATGCAAGGAAAGCTTGACAAGAATCCCGTCAAGCTTGACAAGAATCCCGTCAAGCTTGACAAGAATCCCGTCAAGCTTGACAAGAATCTCGCCAAGCTTGACAAGAATCTCGTCAAGCTTGACAAGAATCTCGTGGAGAAAACAAACGTTTTTTTTTATGACGGGACTCTCGCTTTAGAATTATCTCCTCCCAGTGGTTTTCACTTGGGTACCCTTTGGCAGCCCATTGACAAAGGGTGACATCTAACATTTACAAGCCTGCTTCTTGTGTAGTGGAACCCCAGAGCTGTGTGATTGTTGCCCAAAGCATCCAGTCAACTCGCCATCAAAGTCTCAAGTGATATCAGCTGCTGGAAAGGCCAAGCCATATACCTGACTGCTTGGACATCATAATGTAAAGCGAGACTCCAGCTTTCCAGCTAACTGAGCAGTGATTGAGATGATCTGGCTCTGAAAGCTTTCCCAGTGCTAATTATTTAATAATCTAATTACTTCCTATTCAGATGCCAATTATTTTGGCAAGAGGTAGTCACTCTCTGCGGAATCCTAGCAAACAATGAAACTTTGCTGGATATAATTAGAGTCTATGTGAAAGACAGGTTTCAGAAAAGGCCGAACTGCAAAATGTCCTGCAGATTACACGGGTGTCTAATTTATGGAATCTGCTGCAGATGGAGCTTTCTTGTGCTCTTAAAAGTATTGCTAGCGTAGCATGGTGTTTATCAAAACGAGATTAGTTCTACTCATCTTCTACAAGTCCTGTGGATTTAACAGTTGCTGCATTTTTTTATTTTTATTTTTGGGGCTTTGCTTAAAGAAAAAATTCCACTAAGCACTATTTGCATTTAAACTGCTCTTATCTCACCAATAACATTTCTCTTGATCATCCCTTTCTGAAATTAGAATTATTTTTTTAGGAGGTGTTTATGGTTCTATCAGCGAGGAATGAATGGGAAGTTGTTGCAATTTGTCCTGACAAATATGGAGTCTGCCCTTGTTGACTTCAAGTAGGCAACAGGGGAAGTAAAAATTAGGCTTGTGCAATTCGTTTCGTAATGAATCGAAATTCGTCCGAATTTAGCAACTTTCGGACATTCGGGAGCATTCGAATTTCCGAACAAAGCAATTACAAATAAAACCGAATCCGAAATAAATTATACCGCAAATAGCGAATGCCTGAATGTCTTCGGCATAATTCGTTATGAAAAAAGTTACGAATGTACGAATCCATACGAAGCACAATAACACTCACTCTGCTCTGCTCTCTGCTTCTCCCTCACCGTGCTGAACTCCCTCTCAAAATGGTGTACAGAGGCGGAGGCTATAGCCGCATGTAAAAAACGAAAGTAAAATACGAGATTTCGAATCCATTCGAAGCACAATAACACTCTGCTCTGCTCTCTGCTTCTCCCTCATCGTTCTGAACTCCCTCTCAAAATGGTGTACAGGAGCGGAGGCTATAGCCGCATGTAAAAAACGAAAGTAAAATACGAGATTTCGAATCGTTACAAATAACCGCTATGTATTTAGAAAAGTACAAATCCATTCGAAGCACATTTGGTATAATAGGCAGCGTCGTTGTGAGAGAGACACGGAAAATTACGAATCAATGAACCCAAAAAAAGTTACGAAAGTAGGAGTTGTGTCCAGAATCAACGAAAAACAATGTACCCTACCGAAAGTACGAATTATAAATCAACTAAAAATTCAACGAAAGTGTGAAAGCCCTCGTTGCGCTAGCAGGATGGTAAAAAAAAGTCCTGCTAGCCGCATCTTTGGAGCGGAGAAGGAGCGGTGTGTTTACCGCTCCTCCACCGCTGCTGCCCATTGAAATCAATGGGACAGCGCGGCTATACCGCCCGCAATGCGCTGCTTCAGCAGTGCATTGCGGGCGGTTTTAACCCTTTCTCGGCCACTAGCGGGGGGGTAAAACCACCCCCACTAGCAGCCGAAATGCGCCGCAAATCCGCCCATAGCAGCGGCGGTAAAAATAACGGTGTCCTACCGCCGACGCTATGGGCGGCTCAGTGTGAAAGGGCTCATAGGGAGGGCTGCACAGTGAAGCGCGCTGGATCGAGGTGGAAGATAAGTATTTGAGCAGGGGTGCCTACTGCACTCTGGGGATTGAAGGACCCCTTTTCTTTAATTAGTAGTTAGATCTCTGATACAGATTAATAATCGCACTGCCTACAGTGCATCTGGAAGGTATTCACAGCGCTTCACTTTTTCCACATTTTGTTATGTTACAGCCTTATTCCAAATCAGATTAAATTCATTGTTTTCCCTCAAACTTCTACAAACAATACTTCATAATGACAACATGAAAGAAGTTTGTTTGAAATCTTTGCAAATTTACTAAAGATAAAAAACAAAAAAAATCTCATGTACATACAGTAAGTATTCACAGCCTTTGCTCAATACTTTGTTGAAGCACCTTTGGCACCAATTACAGCCTCAAGTCTTTTTGAGTATGTTGCTACAAGCTTGGCACACCTATTTTTGGGAAGTTTCTCCCATTCTTCTTTGTAGGACCTCTCAAGCTCCATCAGGTTGGATGAGGAGCATCGGTGCACAGCCCTTTTCAGATCTCTCCAGAGATGTTCAATCAGGTTCAAATCTGTATACAGACAATTCCTTGGTTTTAATGGCTTGGTTTGTGCTCTGACATGCACTGTTAACTGTGGGACCTTATATAGACAGGTGCGTGCCTTTCCAAATCATGTCCAATCAACTGAATGTACCACAGGTGGACTCCAATCAAGTTGTAGAAACATCTCAAGGATGATCAGTGGAAACAGGATGCACCCTGAGCCCAATTTTGAGTGTCATGGCAAAGGCTGTGAATACTTGTGTTTTTTATTTTAAATAAACTTGCAAAGATTTTAATCAAATTTCTTTCACATTGTCATTATGGGGTAAAAAAATGTGGAAAAAGTAAAGCGCTTTGAATACTTTTCAGATGCACTGTATCTTGCCTAGGGCTGCTGGCATGGTTTTTATATCCCCAGGTACCCCTTTGAATGTTCTCTCGGCTTTAAAGTGGAGCTCCACCCTAAAGTGGAACTTCCGCTCATCGGATTCCTCCCCCCCTCCGGTGCCACAATTGGCACCTTTCGGGGGGGAGGGGGGACAGGATACCTTTCAAAGACAGGTATCCTTACCCACTTACTGGAGTCCGGCCGCGGCGGTGAAGTCGCGGGAGGCTCCCTCCTCCTCCTCCCCTGGCCGCTGGGCTATTAGGAGAGAGGAGCAGGGCCTCGCGCATGCGCAGTAGGGTTCCCGACGTGAAGCCGAAAGTCTTCACTGCCGGGTTCCCTTACCCGCAATGGCGACGGAAGCACCGACAGCTGATGTGAAACATGAGCTGCGGTGCCGACATCGAGGGACACCAGGACAGGCAAGTCTCCATTTATTAAAAGCCAGCAGCTGCAGTATGTGTAGCTGCTGGCTTTTAATTATTATTTTTTTGCCCGGGGTTGCCTGGAACACCCCTTTAAGCTCACCACAAGTACCCAGGGTGGCCATTATTCTCCATGATTTCCATAGATTACTGGATGATGTAGGTACTACCTAACTTGCAAACTTCCTGTCATCGGTACCTGAGCTTTATATTACTATTTTTGAGTTTAAAAATGTTGGGGGAGGGGTTTAAGATCACATGATTTTTAAATTAAATTTTTTTTTTTTACAAAAGTATATTTACATTTTAAATCACAACTCCACCTATCCCCTCCCTTCACATCCCCTCCCACACCCTCTACATTTCTTTCTTCAATTTTTTTTTTTTTTTTACTAACCTATGTTTATACATTAAATCTCCCACACCTCTCTTTACCTTCCTTCTTCTTCCCCTCATTCATTTCCTTTTGGCTTTCCCTTCCCTTCTTTCCTCTCTCTATCACTGTGCCTTCATTGTTTAACTTCCCCCTCCCTCTCTCTCTTTCCCTACATTCTTTCTTTCTTCCTGCCTTTTTTTCATTTTTCATTTTTTTCATTCCATACTCTTCTTTTCTTTTCCTTTCTCCTCCCCTCTATTCTTCCCTTCCTTCCTCTTTCCTTTCCTCTTTCCCTTCATTCCTTTTGCTCTTTGCTCTTCTATCCTTCCTGTCCTTCATCGTTCCCTCTGATTCCCTTTATTCCTTCCTTCTTAAACCCTTTCTTCCCTTCTTTCTTTCCTTCTCCCACCTTTTCATTCATCCCTCTTTCCTCACTTTCTTTACCTGCATTCCTTCTTCCCCTTCCCCCTCATTCTTTTCCTTCCTCCCTCCCTTTCCTTATTTTCCTTCCCTTCCTTTTACCCCATTTCTTTGTCCCTCTTCCCCTCTCTTTCCCTGCATCCTTCCTTCCTTTCTTTTTTCCTCCCCTCTCATCCTTCCTCCCTCCCTTTCCCTTCATTCCTTTCCTTTTTTTTTCCCTCCCTTTCTTTGTCCCTCTTTCCCTTTCTTTCCCTGCATCCTTCCTTCCTTGTTCCTCCCTTCTCATTCTTCCTTCCTCCCTCCCTCTCCCTTCATTCATTCTCATCCTTCTCCCTCCCTTCCTTTCTCCCTATTTCCTTCTCTTTCCCTGCATTCTTCATTCCTTCCCTTCTCCCTCCCTCCTTTCTTTCCCTTCCCTTCCTTTCCCTCCCATTTTTCTTCTTTTTTTTTTTACCAAACTGTATTTATTCATAAATCTCAACTGCACCATCTCCTCTCCCACATCTTTTTCTCCCTTCTTCCATCCCTTCCTTCCTCTCTCTCTCCCTGCCTATATTCCTTTTATTTTATCCTGCCTTCCTTCCCCCATACCCCCTCAATTCTTCTCTCTCTTCCTTTCCCTCCATTTTTTCCGTCCCCCTTCCTCCTTCCCTTTCTTCATGCCTCCCTCTTTTCTCTGCTTCCTTCCTTTCTGCCTTCCTTCCTTCCTTCCATCCTTCCTTCCCTCCTTCTCACCAACCCCCCCCCCCCATTTGCGCTCATTTTTATCCACAGTTTCTGATTAATTTTTATGTATTTTGTTCTTTATTCCACTTCTTTGTTATAAGTGACTCATTTCTTTCTTTAAAGACATTGTCAGTCTATGCTAATCTATTGAAATCCTGTAAAGAATGTACTGAAAGAACAAGACTGATTATTGCTTGCCACGGACTCCGCATCCTTCATCTTACTTTCGTTGTTTGGCAGCTGTCATTGAATTCCAACTGAACGGAGCATTTTTGTTTTCATCTGAGTCTTGCAAGAAAAGACATTCTTCATTGTAAAATTTGCAAAGTGCTTTCTAAACTAATTTACTGCTCTGAAGGCTGCGTAGGAAGCACAGAAAAATTGATGTCAGTGCTTGTGTAGGAGGTTATCTTGGTGTAAGCAACGTGTGAAAAAAAAATCTAATTTGGAGATTTTCTGCCCAATAATCATTGGCCTTGCTACATACTGCAGTTCTTGCATGCAGGGGTTGTTTATGGCCTGGACTGTGTACAGAAGGTCCATCAGTAAATCAGGTTGGGCCGCCTGCAAAAAGAGCAAAACTAATATAATAATGTGCAAACTACACACTTTTCTACAGCTTGCATATAGTTTTGTCATGGTTAGAGGCTATTGTGTCAGAAGCCTGCCATCTGGTAGAGTTATTGACCTGGAGCCCCAGACTCCAGTGGCCTGAGGAACCCGGGCATATGGCTTCCTCTGGGGTGCAAGCATAGGACTCAGTTTGGCCTAAATCAGCGTCATAAGTTGACATGGTGCAGGCAGTCTTGCCTACACCACCATAACGACCAATGATGCTTTAGGGCCAGGATGCACAGTGTCATTCATTGCTATGGTTATGGCAGCCGGCTCGACCACACCATGACAATGCATGACAGCAATCCAGGGCAGGTGGCATTCAGGGCTGCCCCCCCCCCCAGCATTTAGGAGAAGACAGAAGTCCATCACCTCCAGATCTTCTCCACTTCCTGTTTTCTGTCACGTTACTGAAGCCAAAAGGTAGGACTCTGATGTGTAGAGGGGACTGTGTGATTGGGGGGGATCTGTGATAGGGGTCTGTGTGATTGGGGGGATCTGTGATATGGGTCTGTGTGAGTGGGGGTCTTTATGATGGGGGGACTGTGTGACTGGGGCACTCTGTGATGGAGGAATTGTGTGATTGTGGGCTTTGTCATGGGGGGGGGGGATTCTGATGTGCTGATGGGACTCTGATGTTTAGATGGGACTGTGTGATTGTGGGGGGGGGGTCTGTGATGGGGGTAACTGTGTGACTGGGTCCCTCTTAGATGGAGGAACTGTGTGATTCGGGGGCTCAGTTAGGAGAGGATTCTGATGTGATGGGGAATTTGTGTTGATGAAGGGGACTCTAATGTGATGAGGAGGCTCTATTGTGATGAGGAGCTCTGAAGTATTGTAGGGACTCCTGTATAGGTGGCCTCTAATGTGATGAGGAGCTCTGAAGTATTGGAGGGGCTCCTGTATAGGTGGCCTCTAATGTGATGAGGAGCTCTGAAGTATTGTAGGGACTCCTGTATAGGTGGCCTCTAATGTGATGAGGAGCTCTGAAGTATTGGAGGGGCTCCTGTATAGATGGCCTCTAATGTGATGAGGAGCTCTGAAGTATTGGAGGGGCTCCTGTATAGATGGCCTCTAATGTGATGAGGAGCTCTGAAGTATTGTAGGGACTCCTGTATAGGTGGCCTCTAATGTTATGAGGAGCTCTGAAGTATTGGAGGGGCTCCTGTATAGGTGGCCTCTAATGTGATGAGGAGCTCTGAAGTATTGTAGGGACTCCTGTATAGGTGGCCTCTAATGTGATGAGGAGGCTCTAATGTGATAAGGAGCTCTGAAGTGTTGGTGGGGCTCGTGTATAGGGGGCCTCTAATGTGATGGGGGCCACCGATGTGATAGGGAGACCTGTGGCATGATGGATAACCTTCTGATGTAAAGTTAGTTTTATCAAGGACTGCAAATAAAATTTCCATAACAGACATTTTAAAGGAAAGCTACAATGGGTTTGGGAACATGTTAGTTAGTTTTTTAGTATTTTTAAAGCTGACCTTTAAGTATGGCAATTTTTATAGTTACTTTGGCCCAGCTTAGACCAATGTATGTATACATGCGCCATACCTGGCCGATCCCTGTAGAACCTGGAAATCACTTTTACTATTGCCTCTAGCTCACAGGTCCTGTGTCGATTGTCTTTCCTGCTGCTTACTAAACACAGGAGTTCACCTACTAAGCATGGCGCCATTCAGAGAACACTTCAAATTTTTTTCAATGAATGCATACTTACTTAGATTGGTCCAAGCTTGAAAAATTCATCGTTAACGTTTATATGTTTACAAACTATTTTTATCCGAGGGAGAGGTAGTGATGGGAATTGGTCACTGTCATAACTCTTTCACTTGTTTTTGTAAGCTTGAGCTATTGAGCTCTGTAATCAGGCTTATTTCAACAAGAGTGCCACCTGCTGGCTGCCTCAAAAATACTAAATATTAAAATTAAAAAGGGCCAGATTTCCCTAATAAAAATTGTTTAGTTTGTTTGATTTTATGTTTTAGTCTTGACTATAGAAAAATAAGTAATAACTGTATAACTATTTGTTCCCTTTATAAATTCATGGAAGGAAAGCAAAGCCCCTGAACTAAACCTGCACAAATGGGGGAGAGCATATTAATCTAAATTTGGTATCTCTATCCCACCAACAATTGGTCATTAGTGGGAACCAATCGTAGAATTCCAATATTATCAGGCAGCTGTGCCAGCTATGTTGTGTAGATCAGTTGCCAGGAATGCAGAAATCTTGGTGGGAGACCAGCCTGAGTTTGATCTTGAAACCAAAGACTGAATACCATCTGACAATGAGCAATTTTTACAGACAGAAGAGTTAGAAAAGCTGCAAAATCTACCACTGCAAATAGGTTGCAGTACAGCAACTGTGTTGTATTTATACTGTATCTTTATTATAGAAAAACAAACATCAAAGTGGAATTTAAAGCTGATGTTTAAGACAGCATATTAATGCAAACCTTCATTCATCAATACATCAACTAATGTATTTGCCTTGATTTTAAATGCAAGCAGTGTAAGTACTGGAATTTGACTTGGTATAAGCCTCTTGCAGTTCCTATATAGCGGAGCTCAAAGTGGGAGACAGAGAAGCAACACAAGCAACCATTCAGAGGAAGAAATCAGAGTGACAGAGAGATGGGTTAATCGCTGTGCTGCTTCTCCTTTCCTGTCCAATCAAAGGCTAAGGTGGGTTTTACTCAGGGGAAGTGGGTTGAGTGATGCTTGACATCATTCAGCCCACAAGACTTAGAACATATAGGGGCAGAAAAAAGTGCTGCAGGGGAATGTTGTGGATAGAAAGTAAGAAGCAAAAGCTGTTTGTTTGCTTTACTTTTTTTATTTAATTTTTTATAGGCTATTAATTTATTTTTTTATACACCAATATATAATAATAGTAGTAATAATAATGAGAATTTATAAATAATTATATATATATATATATATATATATATATATATATATATATATATATATATATTGTATTTTAATGAAAAATATAAAAAGTTACATAAATACTTTCTTGTAACTTTTTATATTTTTCATTAAAATACACATTTTGTGCAGCAATCCACGTGTTTTTCTCTGTATATGACCTGTGGGAAGATCTGATTGCATTGCTCTCACTTTAGTTACCGAAGTGCACCTTACCCTTTGGACTTCATGGTGTGTGTGTGTATATATATATATATATATATATATATATATATATACACACACACACACACACACACACACACACACACACACAGTATATTTATATATACTCTCAGCAGAAAAATAGTCAATTAATTTTAAAAAGTGAAAAGTGTGGTTTCTAACATTAATAGTGCAAAAAAAAATCTATCAGAGCTATACAGTTATTACTTTGCCCTTAGTATAATTTTTAGGAATATTGTAATAAAATTGTTTAGACCCTTTCCTATGCCGCCTGATGAATCATAAAGCAATTGGGTTCCACTTGTGGTGGTAGTTGAAGAAACATTTTTTAAACCCAAATTACAGACTATTTTTACTTTTTATAGCTATAATTATAAGTGCTGCTTTTATTTGCACATTAAAAACTATTTTAAGAGACTAAATATTTAAAAATCCAATTGGCTTGTAATGCTGAATAATTCAGCATTATTTGTAATTGGCTATTACAATTAAGGTATTTTATTACTCTATATAAAGAAGCATTAAAATACAAAAAGATAAATTATTTATTATTAAAATAGAATGCATTAAATGTTCTGGTAAAGAAACACTATAAATGTCTTATCTGGTAATCCACAGGAATAAATCCATTTGACATAACAAGTTTGTGGTCACAATAAAAGACAATAGAGGAAAACAGGGGTTGTGAATTCTAGGTTATGTACAGATTATTATTATTACATATCACTGTACAGTACATATCACTGTATCACTGTACAGGTACAGGCAGGGTACCATATGGAATGTTTGCCTTTCTCAACCGTTTTCAGGCAGAGGAACCATTGAAATAACTTTCCGGTCTCAGGGAACCCCTGTTAAAAAATACTGAATATACAACTCATGATACATTAGTGTAATGGTCAGTGGTAAGAATGTTCCTTACACTTGTGGTCATCGGGAAGAATTACCCCCTTGCAGATAGCTAAAATGATCAATGGTGTCAGTGGGAACTTATCTGAGAGGCAGAAGTTGCTCATTGCTCAAGGAACCCCAACAACCTCTGGAGGAACCCTAGGGTTCCATGGAGCCCTGTTTGAGAAACCCTGCAATACGGGGATCACACAGTGATAATGTTGTTAAACTTGCAGGTGAGATCACCTGGGTGCTGTAAATTTATAGTGTTTTTTTTTTTGTTGTATTATCTTTAAAGTGACCATATGGATAGAATCAAACTTTACATACAGTGGCCCCTTGCAAAAAAGACAGTTTATGCTCTCCTGCTGCCTGCGCTGCCAATGTCTGTTGTATTGAAACCACCGGCTGAAAATCCAGCAGAATCTGACGCTTTCTGGGAATGTTGGATTCTTGGTCCACTACTGCACTCAGTGGTTCAAACCACTGGCTCCTATGTTAATTCCGTTGTCCTGTTGTTAGGTAGGGGAAGGTGGGAGAAACCACAGCATGCAATGTGGGGAATTGTAAAATTGACACTCCCAGATGTTTTTAGATTCTGCTTGCTCTCCAGTCGTTGGTTCACATTCACTACTGCAGAGTTCAGTGGTGTGGACAGCAGGGGAGGAGCGTATTTAATATCTTCTTTGCAGGGGCTATTGATTTTAGTGATGGGGATAAATAAAGGAAAACTACAGGCAAAACTATTATTTTAAGCTCTGCATACTCCACATTTACATCTACTTTTCTTTTTTATAGCTGCAACTGTAGACTCAGAAGTTGAGAGACAGTCAGTGTGTGGGATCAGGCAGATAAAAGGGCAACTGTCATAATTCAGGTGACCTTTCGTCATCCCTTCTTTTGACTCAAGCTAAAAAGTCAGTAAAAGGAAAAGTAAATAAAGCTAAATATGGGCGGAAAAGTTCGTATTTTATGAGTACGTCTGCACAGTTATCACTTAACACTGCATGTTCAGATTGCGGTAAAAGGCCAGTTTTGATTGGTGCTCTTTGAGGTAACCATTTTGGGGAACATGGATGTGGTGGCAACATTAACTAGTGCCCCCTGGACTGCTGTTAATCCGAACTGGGTTGGCAAGCATCTCAGACCCTAGCAGTTGCCAATGAAAACAGGGACAGTGCCTCCACTCCCTCTGTTATGTTAGTGGAAATGCGTGGGTTGGGGAAGTTCAGCGACCATTAGTGATATGGTATGGCTATTTTATAGTGATAACCCTTTACAGCACCTTAACCCACTTCCCACGCAACTATCACCCAATATTGAAATATTAATGGACTTAGCTTTCCAAGCCTAACTTTAAAGGGAACCTGTCAGATCCTAAGCTCATAATGCTGCTATAGTGCTGACGCCACCTGTGCCAATCTTTGAATCAATTTCTGTATTGCTTTGAAGCCCCTGGTATTCAGGCCCAGGCTGTGCACCTGGCATGCATCTTACCCTACAATAATCCCAACACCTGTTACAGTCCATCATCTCTAGCATTAAACTATTAAATAGTGGAAAGTGGGGGTAAGAGCAAACCTCCTCTATTTCTACAAGTTCCAGGACTTCCCATTGTGATCGATGGTAAAAATGTAAACTGCTTTTTGTTTATTACGGTGGCACTGACAAAGTATGTGTGTTCCATGAAGTGTGTTTTGGGGGTTATTGTTCTTGTATATCTCAGACTAAAATATGTTTTTTTTATTTTATATTCACACAGGTAATGTGGGTATGTAATTTGTGCCGAAAACAACAAGAAATCCTCACTAAATCTGGAGCCTGGTTTTACAGTAGTGGGTCAAATACAACACAGAAGGGCGGTGAAGAGGCCCAGGTAGGGCTCCAGAACGAAGAAGCACCTCAGGAGAAGAAGGCTAAGCTGCAAGAGCAGTCCCAGTACCAGGGACCCTCAGGGGACTTAATCACACCAGCCACAGACAAAAGCCGGCCACAAGGGATCGTAAGGCAAGACTCCATTAAAAATGGCTCTGGAATAAAGCATTCAGTTCCCAGCGATCTACCATCAGACAGGTAACACTGTTCTTCCATTCATTGTGTTGGTTGGACTTAAAGTGATTGTAAAGCTTTGTGTTTTTTTTTTAGAAAACAAACATGTCATACTTACCTCCACTGTGCAGTTCGTTTTGCACACTGTGGCCCCGATCCTCCTCTTCTGGGGTCCCCCAATGGCGCTATCAGCTCCTCCCCGCATCGTATAACCACCTAGGAGAAGCGATCTCCCAGGGAGTTACCTTGCGGGCACGCTCCTGAGTTCAGCATTCGGCGCCCATAGACGCCGAATGTAGGACTCAGTCCCGCCACTCGACGCCAGCATCATTGGATTTGATTGACAGCAGCAGGAGCCAATGGCTGCGCTGCTATCAATCAAGAGCCGAGAACCCCAGGCAGAGAGGTATAGCGCGTCTCCGCCAAGGGATCAAAGGGGGTCAGGTGAGTAAGACGGGGGGGGGGGCAGTCACTGTCAGAAGTTTTTTCACCTTAATGCATAGGATGCATTAAGGTGAAAAAACACGAGGGTTTACAACCCGTTTAATATTCCCTATTGCAGAATGCTACCTCATTTTCATTTAAAAAAAAAGTACTCTGATCATAATTTAAAAAAAAATGTCAATCAAAATTTCATAATTGTATAAAAAAGATGCTTAGATGGCCCTATAAACAGATATTTGATTATACAGTCCATTAAGAACAATATAAGGCCCAGTTGTACATTTGGAACTTGCACATAATTGCGTGACATTGCGCAGAGAATCTATATCTTATATAAATGCTGAGGTTCCCTGGAATTAGACCATTAGGTTCAGCTATTTGGTTGACATTTCAAAAACCAATAGATGCTCAACAGCTAATTAATGTGTCATGAGTCTGCATTGGAGAACTAGTGTGTAAGAAAAATGTCAATCTATAGGTTGTCGTGTCACCTGTTTTTATCATTACAGTAGAAAATTCAGTGTTGGGATTTAATGCAAACACATACAGTATATGGGGAGGGTAAGGAGAGATGTCTGAGGATTTAAAGTGAGCCACAGTAACTGTGCTTTTTTTTATTTAAATTAAATCTTACATGAAACATGAAATTCTAAAATATCAATATACTCTACATTGTGCATTGACCTTTGTTAGTGAAAAGTGCAAAGCAATCCCTGGGTTATGTTATGGAGCTTTAAACAATTCACTGCATAATCTTGATTTCAACTTGTCATTCAGACCATGCCAAACTGATAATACGACCCAATAGCAGATCTGTAATTTTGTTATATTAAAGCGACACTGTCATGAAAAATTATGATTACAAATTGCTGTTACCTGTAAAAGACTGGAGTAAATAATCACGTTTCTTGGTGCCCAAAACACTGCTGTAATCATTAGTTCTCATCCTCTTTAGACTGCTGGGAAGCCAACACCTCTAGGATTGTCTTTCTCATGGTTTCCCTGTAGCTCTCACTGGTTCCTCATTGAACCTTCAGCACCATTCCGGCCAGCTGCGGGCGTCCAAACAACCGATGATGTCATTGGTTGATAAAGAAAATTGAGGGGAAGGTTGGGACTTTACATAAAGCAAATGACAGACAATAAATGTGAAAAATGTATATTTATTGACATAGAGTTAGACATTGCACATATAATAAATGCTGTAAAAAAACATCTCATATATATATACACAAAAAATGAGTATACTGCACATATGTACATACACAGAATTTGAGGCAGCACATTCCAATTGCCAATCTAAAAGAAGTAATAAATGACCCATGAAGTATTAAATAACATCAACAATGGTGTGACAAGATATATCCAAGTATTGATATAAACATGACTGCATCACATAATGCTCTACGCGTTTCGTGGTTACAACCACTTCTTTAGGAGCGGATGCCTCATAATGTCTGAAAAAATACATAAATACCAGTAAAAAATGTCCAGGGGAAAATAAAGGTGAAAAAGAACAGGACCAAATAGTCCTACTTACTTACATTAGAATGTAAAAAAGTATCATGTGGTTCTAGGAAACAGGAGCCGATGAGTAAGTCTGTCCCAGGAACTGAGGTGGCTCGATCGGTATGCGAGGCGGACCTGCACAAGGTGTCCCCAAAGATAAAGAATTTATCCATAGGTACTAAATGGTAACATTTCATTTCATACCTTTGCACGCTGGTACTGACGTGTTATTCCAGCATCTCTTTCTCCTCAGTTTCTCTCAGTCAGCTAACGTGACCCCAGTGCTAATGGAGAGGGGCAGAGGAGGGGCAAACAAGGACATTCTCAGGTGTCCGATGTTCTCCTTATCAACTTATGATGGTATCGGTTGTTAGGAAGCCAGTGACTGGCCCCGCACAATGTAACATTGCACAATAAAAACTGGTGGCTTTGTGTAAAAAAAAAAGGAAGGCTTGACCCACCCACCGGCTTGTTGGCAATTTTAGGGCAATTTGGAAAATATTTCGGCATTTTGCCCAGGTACCCCTAAAGAACCAAGAAGGCACCCTGGTTGAAAAAAACTGCCTTAGACCAATGCCTATGTTGGCTTTACAGAAAGGGTTTAAACACTGATTGTTAGAAAAGAAAAAAGTATGAGTGCCTGCGCTATTGGTATGTGCAATAAATAATCAAATATATTGAATTAATTAAATAATTGATCAATGGGCTGATGCTGACGTGTAAGTTAAAAAACCCTAGTGGTGATACAAAAAAATATGTAAACTGTAATATATTAAAGTGCTGTGCAAACACATAAAGTGCAATCAAATAAAGTCCTTCAGTTCAAAATATATCCTTCAGTAGGATAAAGACCTTTCAAATTTAAGGCTTACTGTTGGTGAGTGGTGACCCAGGAGGCGAGCACGGATATCCTAACAAGCAGAAGTGGACACGTTTATTTTGCACTGAAAGACTTTATTTGATTGCACTTTATGTGTTTGCGCAGTACTTTAATATATTACTGATTGTTACAGGTTACAGCAGGGATGTCCTACCTGCGGCCCATGGGCTGCATGCAGCCCAAGACTGCTATGAACGCAGTCCAAAATCGCACACTTACTAAAAATGTTGATTTTTTGGGGGGAATTTTTTGTAAAAACATGTTTACACTTAGCAAACACTGGCTAAATAAAAAATTGACAATGTCCCTTTACTGGACTTTTATGAGTTTTACCTTCCTAAACAAAAATATCCCACTCTTCATAATCACACTTTATTCATGTTATCAATTTTCGGTGGCACCTATATTTGTGAGCAACTATTTTCAAGGATGAAGCACACGAAGGGCAAAATTAGAACCAAAATATAAGATAAGCACCTTGAGAATTCATTGAGAATTGCTATTACATCCATCCAACCAGATATTGATATGTTGGTTTATCAAAAACGGTGCCAAATATCAGTTTTATGTTGCCCTCTTTTAATTTTATAATAAAAAATATTACAAAATGTTTTAGTTTTATTACTCAGATAGGTACATTATCTATATTAGTGATCTGCCCAACTTTTTCTGCTCTCTTTATTGTAAGGCCTCGTACACACGACCGGTTTTCTCGACAAGAAAACTGCTGGGAGAGCTTTTGTCATCAAGGTGTACCTGGCTCCGAATCACTTCCTCCCAGCGGTGCCACAACTCCCAGACCATGTTATGCGCGTCTAGACGATCCTGAATCCTCGCCGTCATCCTGTCCATTAATTCTACATCTCTAATTCTGGCGTACAGCGCTTCTTCCTGGGGAGGGGAGCTGCGCTTCCAGTTCAGTGCCACTAAGCAGCGAGCTGCCGTGAGGACATGTCTGGCTAGCTTTTTATATGGGCGTGGGGCCTTCAGAGACATCAGGCCCAGCAGGAAAAATTTAGGGGTAAAGGGAACTTCTGTCTCGAGGAGACGAATCAGTAGTTGGTGAACAGAGTTCCAGTAGGGGGTTATCAGCGGGCACTCCCAATAAATATGATACAGTGTTCCCTTTGCCCCCATGCATCGCCAGCAGCGGTCTGAGTTGGCCGGGTGGATGGCATGGAGAACATCAGGAGTCATGTACCAGAAGTATAGTATCTTGTATATATTTTCTTTGTAAAGCGTGCATAGCAACGTTTTGGATGCCTGGGTCCATATGACCCTCCATTGTTCCACGGGTATCTCCTCTCCCAAAGCCTTCTCCCACTTGATCATGTACTTGTGTTTGCCCATTGAGTCAAAGGGCCTCTCGTTCAATATTTTGTAAATATCTGAGATCAGACCTCTCTGAGCAGAGCCTGCCAGAATGAGGTTTTCAAAGGGGGTAGGTGGGGAGAATTGCAAGGTTGGAGCAAAAGTTAAGGCATAGTGACGGATCTGGAGATACCCGTAGAAAACCTGCTTAGGGAGGCCATATTGGGATTGCAGATCTGCAAAGGAACGCAGTTTACGGGTGCAAGGGTCTATCAAATTTCCATAATGAAAAAGGTTTCTCGTAGTGCAAGGGGAGGACATTTGGTGGGTTAAGCTATCTGGCAGTTCGGGGTTGCAAGCAAATGAGGTCAGGAGCGAGCTGTCTGAGGTCAGTCTATGTTGTCATGTCAGTTTGCGCCATAGCCTCCTGAGCTGCGCCATCGGGCCCAGCAATCTTGCCGGTTCTACCTCCGCGTTCGCACTCCATAGAAGGTTGTTTGGGTGTATTAGGGCTAACCATAACTTCTCTATCTCGGTCCATTTATTATAAGAGCGGAGTGTGTACCAAGAAGTTATCGCCCTCAGTTGTGCCGCCTGGTAGTACTTAATAAGGTTAGGGAAGGCCAGGCCACCGTCCGACCTAGCCTCTTGCAGTACAGAACGTGGGATTCTATGCCTCCCGTAGTTCCAGGTGAATTGTAGTAGGTCAGCTTGTAAGTGTTCCAGTTGGCCATAGGGGACGGGGATGGGTAGGGTCTGAAAAATATACAATAGTTTCGGGAGGATCGTCATCTTCACAGATGCGATCCTTCCGAGTAACGAGATGTGGTGCTTTTTCCATTGTTGGAGAAGGGACCTGATATTGTGGAAAAGAGGGGGGAAGTTTTCCTGGTAGAGGGTAGAGTATTGTGGGGTGATATTAATTCCTAGGTACGTTAGGGCGGTAGATTTCCAGCTATAGGGGAAATTGCCTTTCAGGTGTGCTACCTCCCCCTCTGGTGTGTTGATTGGGAGAGCCTCCGACTTAGAGGAATTAATTTTATATCCCGATAGAGCCCCATAGCGATCTAGTTCCGCGCGAAGAATTGGAAGGGAGGTTCTGGGTTGGATTAATGAAAGAATGATGTCATCTGCGAACAGGGAGATTTTAAACTCCCTGTCCCGTACCATTATGCCCTTAATGTCCGGGTTATTACGAATGGTTGCTGCTAGGGGTTCAACACATAGTGCAAAGAGCAGGGGCGAGAGTGGACACCCCTGTCTGGTGCCATTCTGCACCGGTAGCGGAGCGGACAGGGCGAAGGGGGTCCTGACCTGGGAAGAAGGGTTCGAGTATAGATGTTGTATGGCTCTATAAAAGGGTCCCCTAAATCCTACATGGCAGAGTGGGGCGAACAGGAAGGGCCACCCCAGGCGATCAAATGCTTTTTCCGCGTCTAAGCTCAGTAGCAGGGCTTGTGCGCCCTCCCTGTTCGCCACCTCGACCAGGTCTATTATCTTCCTGATGTTGTCTCCCGCTTGGCGGAAAGGGATGAATCCCACCTGATCTTTATGGATCAGGGAGGGTAAGACCATGTTCAAGCGTATAGACAGGAGTTTAGTAAATATTTTAAGGTCCGAATTCAGCAGGGCAATTGGCCTATAATTAGCACAAAGGGAGGGGTCTTTCCCGGGTTTGGGGATCACTGTGATAAAGGAACTCTGCATATCCCTCGGGATCGGGGTGTCTTGTAGAAAGGCATTGAAGAGCTTGCACATGTGGGGGAGCAGGAGTGGGAGAAATTCCTTGTAATACTCGTAAGGAAAGCCATCCGGGCCTGGGGCTTTGCGATTGGGCAGGGATTTGACGGTCTGCTCTATTTCCTCTTGTGTGATCGGGGCGTTCAAGGAGTCAAGATCTGTAGGTTGGAGCTGCGACATGCCACTAAAGTCTAGGTATTGCTGGATTTGTGTAGTCAGGTCGGGCAAGGGGGGGTTTGCGGGGATATCGGGGTTATTATACAGGGCCTTGTAGAATACCGCAAAGGAATGGGCTATGTCATTAGGATGGGAGACCAGGCAGCCTGAGCTGTTCTGGATCTGGTGTGGTGTTGACATTTGAGTGTTGTCCCGGAGCTTCCGGGCCAGAAGTGTGTGGGCTTTATTACCCTTATCATAAAACATCTGTTTCAGTTTGAGTAAGGCTATCTCAAACCGGCCCAGGGGCAGGTCACCCAGTGTTGTCCTGAGGGCCACAATTTTTTCAGGAGAGCCAGAGTGGGGTTGGATTGAAGCTGCTTTTCAAGGGTTCTAAGCTTCTTTTCTGTGTGCGTCTGCAAGGCCTGCGCGTCCTTTTTCATGGCTGAGGAGAGGGCCATGCATCTGCCCCTCACCACCGCCTTATGGGCTTCCCATAGTGTGGATACGGATACCTCCCCTGTGTTATTGTCTGCCAGATAATGTTGTAGTGTGGTGGTTAGTTCTGTTTTCGAGGGGAGGTGTTGCAATAGGAACGTATTTAGACGCCAATTGCAGGGTCTACGTGTTGGGGCGCCCAAATCCAGGGTTATTTCTACCGAGGCGTGATCTGACCACGAGATTGGCAGAATTTGCGCAGTTCGGGTCATACATAGGGTGGCATTGTTGACAAAGATGTAGTCTATGCGGGAGTGCGTACAATGGGGGGCTGAATAAAAGGTGTACTGTCGGTCGCCAGGGTGGAGAGCCCGCCAGGCGTCAAAGAGGGCATACCTTCTGGTAATTTGGCAGAAGAGCTTGGAGTCTCTATGTGCTCGAGCTGAGGGGGCCCTGGGGCCCACCCCCTGTCGGTCCGACAGCTCCGATTGGGTTAGGTTAAAGCCCCCCCCACGACTAATACCCCATGATCCGAGAGGAAGAGGCGAGCTAGCGCCCTATTTAGGAATCCAGTCTGCCTGACATTTGGGACATAGACTACACAGAATGTGATCTCCCTGTCCAGCCACAGGCCCCGGAGGATAAGAAAGTGACCCTGGGGATCGCTGTAGTGGGACGAGTATGTGAAAGGGGACCCCTGTTTAATTAGGATGGCCACACCTGACCTCTTGTGGTGTACTGATGAGAGATAGATTTGTGGGTAGTACCTGGAGGCGAACGCAAAGGTGCTCTCTTTGTCAAAGTGAGTTTCCTGTACCATTATAACACTCGCTCCTGACTGCCTAAACTCCCTCAATGCCAGATGCCTTTTACGGTTAGAGTTCAGGCCGTGAACATTTAAAAGATAAAATCTTAGCCATGGGGACTCGGGTGGGGGACGTAAATACTTATCTGGTGAAGGTGAAGATGTTCCTGACGAGCACGGTCAGAGACGGGCCCCGCACGGGAGGAGATCCGGAAGAATTGGTGACCTCGTTCGGTGAGCCAAGTGATGACAAAGGAAGGGAGGGGGTTAAGAATAGCTAGAAAAAAGAGAGAAGTAGTTAGTGTGGCAAAACCATGCATGAACATAAAGAACATCATTAACAGACCTAAAGAAGCCAGCCGGCCTAGGTCCAGAAGGCTTCCCGTGGGCTTCCCTGCCCTCACCCGAATAGGGCGAGCCAGGGAGACCCAGGGGAATCCAAAGTCAAACATGCAAGACATTGTAAACCCGCTTGCTCTAGTAGTCTAGTAATCTAAGAGGGGGGGAGGCAGGGGCAGCCAGGGCAGTCTCTCTAAAGTCTTTTTCAAGACTCGCCCATAATGTTGGTCAGTTCTGTAGCGAAGGGGCCAAAGGTGGGTCAGTGTATGGCCGATTGCCAGGGTGGCTCCACCATGGGGTGCAAAAAAAAAAACCCAAAAAACATAAAGGAACTGTAAAACATAAGCAGGGAAAGGAGTGGTCCTTCCGGTATGTAGTGAGTCAGTCAGTGGGGGGGGGACTCGATCAGTGGGGGACTCGATCATGATCTTCTCTGCTGTGAGCCCCGACCTCTCGGGGACCTCTCCGGACCTCGGGAGCGCTTGGGCGGGGGGACCTTCTGCCACACTGTGGGTGGCAGTGGAGGTGGTGGAGTTGCCATGAGGTCCCAATCGGGAAGCTGGGGCGCTCTAAGTTCCAGGGTGTCACAGAAAAGCTCTAGGTCCTCCGGGTACCTCAGGGTCACCGTCTTGCCTTGATGTTTGGCTGTCTCACCAAACTTTTACTAACACAAGATCAGCAAAAGCAAGCCCAAAGGGTGGCGCCATTGGAATGGAACTTCACCTTTATAGTGCCGTTGTACGTGTTGTACGTCACCGCGCTTTAGAACGACAGGATTTTGAATGTCAGTCTGTACGGAAGACAAGCTTGGCAGAATCCCGTCGGGAAAACCGACAGTTTTTTTTCCGACGGGAATCCCAGTTGTGTGTACAGGGCTTTAGTGTATTTTATGTGTGGCAATTCCTCCAATTGGAATTCTTCTAATGTAGCTCAGGAAGGTCAAAAGGTTGCACAGCCCTGACTTACAGTATCAGGAAATATTAAAAATATTCTAAAAGGAAGGTAACATCCAAATAAAATTTGGAATAACCAGATATATACAGTATATTACAAAATTTATCGGACATTTATATGCTACAACTGCATCGATCGTACATCTGATATGCACCAGAACACAGAATTATGTAATAGTGTATGTAGTATGGGAGACAGATATCACTACAGGAACCCGATGAGTTACTAAATGAATCCAAGACAAAGGAGTTGTAGGTAAGCAGTAAGAGATGTCACCGACTATTAAATAGAATGAAGAATGGTAATAATCTCAGCGGATTTTGCTGCATTCCGCCATACTGATGACTGAAACATGAAACAGAATGAATATTCATATTTGATTCGGCTCTGAGCTCACACAATATCAGGACATTGTGATTATGGAGAGCTGCCTCATTAGAATACATTGCAGGTGACTTATAACAGACTGCAGCTTCAAAGCAAGAGCAGCAGAAGAAAAGTTTATGATAAAACTTGTGCAGCACATTGTTCCACGAGCGCGGTCCTCACAAGTCCTCTCTAATTATGGAACCTCACATCGAGGAACGTTCACAATATTTATGCTAAACATCTATTACTAAATAGAATGTTGCAGCTCCATTTTAATGGATTCTGCTGATGGTAACACTTCATCTCTGTAATGACATTTTCACATGGTAAATGCCTCATACACATGACAATAGTGAGATGTAGTGGAGTGAAACAGCCGAATGGTACATTTTACCATATTAAATAATTGCCTAGTACCTCTGCCAGTCCAAGCTTTCAGGAAGCTGCCGGAATGGAGAAATACATCGGGAGCCTTTTCATTTTACATGCCCTTGTCCTGGCTTCTGTTATGTGGGCAGTCTAGATGCAGACCGGGCTAAGTGGAGTTCTTCTTTAAAGCTTTTGTGCCCAATAATAATAATAATACACAAGATAACCGAGTGTGGGTGCTTTATACTATGTATATCCTTCAATAATGCTTCATCTCTGTTGGCTGAAAGCTGATGTTTTGGGAAGCTATACAGTAGAGTTTTATGTCCCATCTATCCAGAAGGAAAAGGAGGAATTTTATTGAGCAGAGTGGCAAAAATTTACATTGTCTGCTCTGTTCGACTTAAAGGACGACTTCCCTTAAAACAAAAACCCACCTACCTTTCTCAACCCCTAAAATAATCTAAGCTAAAAAAAAACTTCACCTTATCTCCTTCTGACAACCTTACACCTCCCTACTTACAGTATCTCTCTCCCTGACAACCTTACTTCTCCCTGACGACTTTATCTCTCCCTGCTTACCACTCTCTGACAAACTTACATTTCCCTGCTTACCACTCTCTGACGAACTTACCTCTCCCTGCTTACCACTCTCTGATGAACTTACCTCTCCCTGCTTACCACTCTCTGACAAACTTACCTCTCCCTGCTTACCACTCTCTGACAAACTTACATTTCCCTGCTTACCACTCTCTGACAAACTTACCTCCCCCTGCTTACCACTCTCTGACAAACTTATCTCTCCCTGCTTACCACTCTCTGACAAACTTATCTCTCCCTGCTTACCACTCTCTGACAAACTTACCTCTCCCTGCTTACCACTCTCTGACAAACTTACCTCTCCCTGCTTACCACTCTCTGACAAACTTATCTCTCCCTGCTTACCACTCTCTGACAAACTTATCTCTCCCTGCTTACCACTCTCTGACAAACGTATCTCTCCCTGCTTACCACTCTCTGACAAACTTATCTCTCCCTGCTTACCACTCTCTGACAAACTTATCTCTCCCTGCTTACCACTCTCTGACAAACTTATCTCTCCCTGCTTACCACTCTCTGACAAACTGATCTCTCCCTGCTTACCACTCTCTGACAAACTTACCTCTCCTTGATTACCACTCTCTGAAAAACTTACCACTCTCTGACAAACTTACCTCTCCCTGATTACCACTCTCTGACAAACTTACCTCTCCCTGCTTACCACTCTGACAAACTTACCTCTCCTTGCTTACCACTCTCTGACAAACTTACCTCTCCCTGCTTACAACTCTCTGACAAACTTACCTCTCCCTGCTTACCAGTCTCTGACAAACTTACCTCTCCTTGCTTACATTTCCATGAATACTTTACCTCTCCCTACTTTCCTTTCCTTGACAGCTTTATCTCTTCCTGCTTATCCCTCTCTGACAACCTTACTCCTCCCTACTTACCTCTCCTTGACAGCCTTTCCTCTCCTTACTTACCTCTTGCTGACAAACTTACCTTTCCCTAACAATCTTACTTCTCCCTGATAACCTTACCTCTCCCTATTTACTTCACCCTGACAACCTTACCTCTACCTACTTACATTTCCTTGACAACAACACCTCTCCCTACTTACCTCTCCCTGATAACCTTACCTCTCCCTACTTACCTCTTCCTGACAACTTTACCTCTCCCTACATACCTTTCCCTGACAACCATATCTCTCCCTACTTTTCCTTGACAGCTTTATCCCTCCTTGCTTATCCCTCTCTGCCAACCTTACTCCTCCCTACTTACCTCTCCCTGCTTACATCTCCCTGACAGCCTTTCCCCTCCCTGCTTACCTCTTTCAGACAACTTTACCTCTTCCTAACAAACTTACCTTTCCATGACAGCATTATCTCTCCCTGATACCCTTACCTCTTACTACTTACCTCTCCCTGACAACCTTACCACTCCCTATCAAACTTCCCTTTCCATGACAGCCTTATGTCTCTCTGACAGCTTTATCTCTCCCTACTTACCTTTCAGCTTTCACTGACAGATTTACCTCTCCTTTCTTATCCCTCTATGACAACCTTACTCCCTACTTACCTCTCCTTGACAACAACTGTATTTTACTGAGTGTTAAAATGTATCTATACACAAATGTTTTCACCATAACAGAATAAAAAGGGAGTTTGCCACATCCCTAAATACATATGTACCTATATTCTACTGCAAGACAATATGTATTTTGTCTCAGTTTTTTGTCAATTGTCTATGTGTGTTTTAGCAATCATCATTTGTGGCTGATGATTTTTTTGTCCTTTATTTTTCCATAAAAACCCTTTTATATATATTTTAGTGTTGTTGCCAATTCAAAGTCCCACCTAGGGGGTACTCCATTTTTTCTATGTTAAAATGTATCTAAACTTCAAATTCATGGCTGAGATGACCCCTCGTCTTAGATGAGAGTGCCCCCTGGTCATGCAGTTCCTCTTCGGAGGATGTATCTTCTGTTCTTAAGAATTAAGCCCTGTACACACGATCGGCTTTCCTATGAATTCTAATCTGATGGATTTTTCCATCGGGAATCCGATGAAGCTGACTTCCATCAGTTTTGCCTACACACCATCAGTCAAAAAACGATCGTCCCAAACGCTGTGACGTAAAACACTCTGACAAGCCGAGAAAAATTAAGTTCAATGCTTCTGAGCATGCGTCGACTTGATTCTGAGCATGCGTGGGTTTTTTTATCCGATGGATTTCCACACAGACGATCGGAATTTGCTATCGTTTTTTTTCCCATTGGAAAAATTTAAAACATGTTCTATTTTTTCACATGGAAAAAAGACTGATGGGGCCCATACACGATCGGTTCGTCCGATGAAAAAAGTCCATCGGACTGTTTTCATCAGTAAAACTGATCGTGTGTACACGGCTTTATAGTCCTAGCCCAAAAGTGCGTTATACCAGTTCCCTAGTGACCAATGGTGTCACTAATGTTACCGTGTACCAGTACTTCTATACTGTATTGTATGGTTTTATTTGGTTTACAACCTTAATAAAAATGATTGGAAAAGAAAATGTATCTAAACCTAAGAACAAAAATGTGGTATATTGCAGCTACCAGTCCTTATATGTGTTGGCTGCATTAGTCTTCTTTTTTATTTTTCAAGCTTTTTCACCTAGTGATTCTGCCTGTAACACGTTTTCTGCCCCTGTTTGGGAAGTTTGTTAGGACTTAAAAGCACCTGCCCATCTCCTCTCCTGCATAACACAGAGGGGAGGTGTTTAGACGTTTACAGTCGCAAACTGGACAGGGCTAATAAAGCTTTAGATAACACTGCATATTGCACAAAGCTTATTGGCTTTCTGGCAGGAGTCTCCTATTGGCTCATTTAAACATCTTTATATGTAATATAACAAAAATATATCAGATCAGGCTTGTAAACATAAAAAAAGTCAGATAAAAAATAATTGTGGCAATAATGACCCAAAATAATCGCTTAGTGATGATAGACCCCTTCCATCTTTGTTCGATCATTGCTATAAGACGTACTATTCCTCTGCTCTCCTCAGTCCGTATAGCACATGTGTATCAGCAGAGGGAATAAATGTCATCCAGCCGCTGACTGCATCTAATAATTGTATGTCAGCTAATCCACACCTTGAAGAAAGGTCATTGTCATTAATTAATAATGCTGTCATATAAAAACAAAAGCTTTTCTTTCTATGCCTTCTCAGTATGGAAAGGATTAACCACCAGGGTTTTTATAGACTGGAAATGATTGAAAAGGTGACGTTGTAAAGTTTTTATGAAAGTTGTATATTCATGGTAGAAGCAGCATCCGCCCCAACCAGTATCAAATGTTGGGGTGTTCATTTATGACCCAATAATAGGAGGCGATGCACCAGTTCATGCATTGCTTGAGAACATCTTCTGTTGGCTTTTTATTGCTGTCTTTGGACCAGTGGCGGCTGGTGCTCAAAATTTTTGGGGGGAACGCAAACAAACTGAAAAATAAAAAAAAACATCAATTGTCGCCACTATGCTCATTAAACGCCCAAATGCAGCCAGTTTGTCCCCAAAGGCAGCCAGTTTGTCCCCAAATGCAGCCAGTTTTTCCCCTAATGCAGCCAGTTTTTCCCCTAATGCAGCCAGTTTTTCCCCTAATGCAGCCAGTTTTTCCCCAAATACAGGCAGTTTTTCCCCAAATGCAGGCAGTTTGTCCCCAAATGCAGGCAGTTTCCTCCAAATACAGCCAGTTTCCCCCCAAATCTAATAGTATATACAGTGTATATCTCCTCTAATAGTATATACAGTATATCTCATATGTCTGTTATTCTCAGAGTGGATTAGAGATTTTGCTCCCTAACCATAGAATTGGTTATTTATATTTAGCACTGCATAGAGATATTTAAGAATAAATTGCCTTTTTTTTTACTTTACAAATTAACTAAATTATACACCACACTTTTTTTAAGGTTGTTAACCGATTAATCGAAACAATAATCGGCCAACTAAACGATTATGAAAATAATCGTTAGTTGCAGCCCTCTGTATGATATCTGTATTCACAGAAACACAGACAGTCTCCTGCGCTCGGGAGCTCGATCACTTAGTGGCACAACCAGAGCCTTCCGTTGGGATAGGGAATGACCAGAGATCTTGCTGCCCTCCTCAGAACAATGGGTATTATTGAGACTAAAATGTAAAAAGGAAAGGAAGGGCGCACTGACCTTGTGCATTACCAATGGCAAGGTGTAATTTAAAATTGTACAAAGATCATAAATACTCACAAAACAAGTTAAAATGTAAGCGTATACACCACTCCGTCAACAGGGCTACGGCTTACGCGTTACGAGGGCGGACCCTCTTCCTCAGAGCCTCTACTACTTTTGGCTCTGAGGAAGAGGGTCCGCCCTCGTAACGTGTAAGCCGTAGCCGTATTGTATGTCGTCTGGACTCTCCGGCTGTCTGGTTCTAGTAGGAAGCCCTCTGGAGGCATCTATCCAAGTTGACAGAGTGGTGTATATGCTAGCATTTTAATTTGTTTTGTGAGTATTTATGATCTTTGTACAATTTTTAAATAAACCTTGCCATTGGTAATGCACAAGGTCGGTGCACCCTTCCTTTCCTTTTTACATTTTTGATATCTGTATTTGCCATATGTGGCTCTGTGGTGCTCCTGTATCTATGCTGTAGGTGTGCAATCTGCACTATTTACAATGTATGAGCACAAGTAGATGAGATTGTGACTTATATACAGTACTTACTGTTATAAGGGCCCATAGACAACCTTTATTTGTGTCCATGTAAGCTTAATCAGTAAATTGTAAAAGGAGAAAAACCTTAATGGGACAATGTCACTGATAGGGACATTGCATATTTCATATTCCTTATTAAGGTTGGCCTCTCTCTTTGCACATATCAAACACAACCCCCAAAAAAAGTGACAAAACAGTCACTGTTAGGGTGACCACATTTCGAAACTCCCATTCAGGGACACCCCCCCTTCCCAAAAATCAGCTTGTGCTGTAACGAATCACAGCACAGTGATTGGACACAAGAGGCGGGATTTATGATTTTTCCAATCACAAGCAGGGGGTGGGATTGTGCTCCTCCAGGCTTTCCCGGCCAGGACAAGTACTGTCAGTGAGTAAAGCGGTGATGTGGTGGCCTTTTTTGGGGGCATCATATTGGCCTGGGGGGTGGCTGTGTCAGTTTCATTCCGGGACACTGTATTGTCCTGGAATGAATGTGCCCGGGACAGACCTGCAAAATACGGGACTGTCCCGGGCAATCCGGGGCACATGGTCACCCTAGTCACTGTGTCCATTCCAGCCACTCATAGCCCACCGCTTCCTTGTTTTGTCAACACCCTCATCAACAGAGCAGGGGTCGCATGACCTCCCCATGTGACAGTGCTCAGGCCTAGGCACATGGGGGGTGATTTGACGTTACTCTATTGTCTAAGCTCCGATACCAGTTGACACCAGAGTTTAGACAGGTGGGGATGTTGAAGTGAGAAGGCTGTGATAAAGCATGTCTGGGTAAGTTCCTGCTCACACTTTTATGTGTGTTTGTGACTGGCACCGTAATGCACCTCTGAAATTCACTTGCACTGCAACACAACTCAGCACCATGCACAGTGTCCTATGCACAGCAGTGCAACAAAAATGCAGCCTCTTGTGCATTGAGATGATGCGACCTTATCATCCTGTCCCTCCACCCCGTCCAATCAGAGAACATTTTGCATTCATTGGGAAAATGCACAGTGTTTGCTGAATGGTGCTGGTGTAAAGCAGGCGACAACCTGTGCTCACAATGCAGCAGGGCAGCTGTTCAGCACAGGACCCAGAAGCTAGTGGAGATCACTGGAGCAGCGGTGCCTACTACAGTGATTTCTGGCTTCCAGGGGGTTTGACCAGGTATTCTATATGCCTAGTTGCATTGGTCCAAGCTGGTTCTGTGTAAAGGTGTAAAAATATCTATACCTGGAATTCATCTTTAAATTGATATTAAAGGCAGATGTTTTTTAAAATAACAAACATGTTATACTTACCTGTGTAGCGGGTATGTACTTTCCCGGGTGTAAATTTGAACTGGACAGAGACATTAGTGATGTGTAATTCCCTGCAGCCCAGCGGGTGGCGCTGTCGCCCTGGGCTGGGGTTGAATCATTGCTGTGTGCCGTGCCTCCTTTTTGTCCTCCCTCGGCAGCAGTATGGTGGGGCGGGGAACCCGCCGTGCTTGCTGGGAGAGGGTATAAAGGGGCCGGCCATCTTTGTCACGGGGTCGGAGTCCAGGGCACCTTCAGCCTGTGGACGGTGGTTCGTGTCAGTTCTCTAGGCGGGCCTAGAGTGCCCAACACTGAGTTCCGCGAGGGAAGGAGATCCTAGGGAACCCCGGGAGTGGGTACCCGAATCCGGAAGGCGTAATGGACCGGGGGGAGCTCCTCATTCGAAGACCTGGTGCAGCAGATTGCCAGTGACGGGTGAGTCTCTCACCGGAGACCGCTTGGAAGGAAATCCCCCCTCGTTCGGAGACTGCAACCCACTTTCAGGAAGGAAAGTGGAGAACACATTGTATCTGGGCCTATTCGCATCCACACCTCCTTTCCTGTTCTGTTTCTACCAAGGGAGTTCAACTGATTGTGTTCATTCAAGAAGAATAAAGGAGTGTTGGACTTTAATGGTGTGGGGCTCATTTCCTGACAGACATTGTTCAAGGTAACTCTCGGTGGAGGCTCCAGGTGCACAGCACTGACCCGAAGGTAAAAGAACTTTGCTTATACCACACTGACACCTGTGACAAAGGCCTGGCGTAGTGTCCCCGCTCCCTTCCCCTCTAAAAGATACCCCTAGACAAGAGACAGACGAGCTGAAGAGAAAGAGGGGAGTGAGGAGGGTGCTACACCTGCTTTGTGCAATGGTTTTGCACAGAGCAGCCCAGATCCTCCTCTTCTCGGGTCCCCTACCAGCGCTCCTGGCCCCTCCCCCCCTGCCGAATGCCCCCATAGCAAGCAGCTTGTTATGGGGCACCCGAGCAGGCTTTCTCCCGAGCCACTGCTCTGTGTGTACATTCACACATGGAGCGTGGCTCAGTCCTGCCCCCGCTCTCTCCTCATTGGCTCACTGGCTGCGATTGACAGTAACAGGAGCCGGTGAGGAGGAAGAGACCTGGGATAGCGGCTGCTCTTATGCACTTTGCTGGATCAAGATGTGGCTCAGGTAAGTATTAGGGGCGGCTGAGGGGGGGCTGCTACACAAAGAAGATTTTTTACCTTCATGTATAGAATGCATGAAGGTAAAAAACCTTGAGCTTTTATACCCACTTTAAGTGCAAAGTACCATTATTCTTAGACCACATTCACACCTGCAAATAGGTCTGACACCGAATACATGCGGGAACCCCAGGGGAGATTCCTGGCAATTAGCTGTGGGAGGCAGCTCCATTGAAAGCAATGGGAAGCTGCCAGCTACCACAGCTAATCAAGGCCGTCTGCATGTAATCTCTCATGGAGTGATCACCTTCAAGTGATCAGCCCTGGACAGAGACTGCATGAGCGATTACATGCGAGCAGCCACAATAAGCTGCGGGAGCTGGCAGTCTTCCATTGCTTTCAATGGGGCTGCCTCCCACAGCTAATCGCCGGGAGGGGTTCTAGCATGGAATCAATTTCGGGCCCATTCACAGGTATGAATGTGGATTTAGCATCCAATTAGAATTATTTTTATTTAAGTCAAATCAGTGTAAGATGGATTCTGATTGGCTGTTGTGAGCCTTAGGTCTTTGCTCCTTGCACTACTATACTCAACAATCTCTAATTATATTAATAAGTTGGACAAAATATTTTGCTGACTTACTCATATGCCCTGTACACACGATCGGAAATCTGATGAAGCTGACTTCCATCAGTCTTGCCTACACACCATCAGTCAAAAATCCGACCGTCCCAAACGCCGTGACGTAAAACACTCTGAAGAGCCGAGAAAAATTAAGTTCAATGCTTCTGAGCATGCGTTGACTTGATTCTGAGCATGCGTGGGTTTTTTCTCCGATGGAGTTCCCCACAGACGATCGGAATTTGCTATCGTTTTTTTTTTCCATCGGTATAATATAAAACATGTTCTATTTTTTTATACCGATGGAAAAAAGACAGATGAGGCCCACACACGATCGGTTTGTCCGATGAAAAAAGTCCATCGGTCTTTTTTCATCAGAAAAACTGATCGTGTGTACGCGGCTTTACTGTCTTGTACATAGTAGGCATATACAGTAATTACTGTATTTATCGACGTATAACACACACTTTCCCCCTGAAAATAGGTGACAAATGACGGTTGCGTGTTATACGCTGATATGTTATCTCGGAGGGGAAGGGGGGGTGAGTGCCACTGTAATTCACTGATCCCTCATCTCCTGTTTACTTGGCTCTCGCAGTCACACACAGTCCGGCCTCCGCCACCAGCATTGGACTAGTCCTTATCATAGGAGTTCTGTCTGTCATAGGAGCTGGTCCAATGTCGGTGGCGGGACTATGTGTGACTGCGAGAGCCGAGTAAACAGAAGAAGACAGCTCAGTGAATTCCGGCACTGATCAGGCTGCATTGATGGGAGATGGTGAGGCTGGAGATGGGCATTAATTAGACAGCATTGAGGCTGCAGATGGGCATTATTTAGGCTGCATTGAGGCTGCAGATGGGCATTAATTAGGCTGCATTGAGGCTGCAGATGGGCATTAATTAGGCTGCATTGAGGCTGCAGATGGGCATTAATTGGACTGCATTGAGGCTGCAGGTGGGCATTGAGGCTGCAGATGGGCATTAATTAGGCTGCATTGAGGCTGCAGATGGGCATTGATCAGGCTGCATTAAAGCTGCAGATAGGCATTGATCAGGCTGCAGATGGGCATTGATCAGGCTGCATTGAGGCTGCCGATGGGCATTGATCAGGCTGCATTAAGGCTGCAGATGGGCATTAATTAGGCTGCATTGAGGCTGCAGATGGGCATTAATTAGACTGCATTGGGGCTGCAGATGGGCATTGATCAGGCTGCATTGAGGCTGCAGATGGGCATTAATTAGGCTGCATTGAGGCTGCAGATGGGCATTGATCAGGCTGCATTAAAGCTGCAGATAGGCATTGATCAGGCTGCATTAAGGCTGCATATGGGCATTGATCAGGGTGCATTGAGGCTGCCGATGGGCATTGATCAGGCTGCATTTAGTTAAGTCTGCAGATGGGCATTGATCAGGCTGCAAATGGGCATTGATCAGGCTGCAGATGGGCATTAATCAGGCTGCATTGACAGGAGATGGTGAGGCTGCAGGTGGGCACTAATCAGACTGCATTGATGGGCACTGACCCTTATTTTGCTTCAAAGTTCTTTATTTAAAAAATATTTTTTTTCCTGAAACGTCCCTCTAAAAATTAAGGTGTGTGTTATACGCCGATAAATACGGTATTTGCATTCTAATATGGAAGACTGTTTGGTATATTGGATTTCTGGCTGGCCATACAACAGAATTTCTTTACAAAATGTTTGTTTTAAGAAAATTTTTTGATTTTCTATTCATTAGTGGGGTCAAATCAGTGTTTGTTTTCAACCAAAGTGATGAGAAGGAGCCGAATGGAATTTTTTTCTCAAGTGAACACATTTTTAACAGTGTATGGGTTTTTGTTTGAAGGTCTATTAACTTCAAAATCGAATGTTCAAAGCTAATCTTTTTTTGAAGGACTTTCGAACATCTGTCATATCATTGAATGTACAGATGACAATGTTCATGCAAATGTACAAATCTATGACCAGCTTTATAGACTGCAGTATGTATAATGTATAAGTATGCCCATTGTGGCTTTGCCAAACCTCTTAGGCCTCGTACACACGACGGGTTTTCTCGGCAAGAAACGTCAAGAAAACTGCTGGGAGAGCTTTCTTGCCGAGAAAACCGTGCATGTGTACGAGGCCTTGAGGTTTCTCGTCGGGAAATCTGCCCAGAATCTCAACGAGAAAAATAGAGATCCTGCTCTCTATTTTCTCGTCGGGATTCTTGTCGGCCTGTTTCCCGACGAGAAACCCGAGCCTCCATGGAAACCCATGCATGGGTTTCGTAATGACTTTGACGCATGCGCGGTAGCTTCCAAGGCATAGGTAGGGTGAAGCAAGATGGCGGCGACGGCATCGAATGTGACGAGCGCATGCTCGTCGTAGTCGATGACGTCACCGCGTTCCTGCCATTCAAAAGTACCGGCGGTTCTTTTGAATGGTACGTGTGTACACTCGGCCGGCAAGAAAGCTTGCCAGGAATCTGGTCAGGAAAACCGACGGGTTTTTTCCTGACGAGAATCCCGGCCGTGTGTAGTAGGCTTTAAAACTGTGCCTGGTCAGTCTTGACAACTTTTAGTACACTGAACCACTTTTTACAAATACAATTAAAAAAAATTATTTAGCAGGTTACTCTGTAAGTGATTTGGAACAGATGGGTTGCATCAGACTTTTTTTTTTTTTGACTTGTGAAGGTTTCACACTTTTTAATGTCATTAGATCAAGCACACTATTTTAAATCTGCTATGTTGTCTTTATAGGAGTGCATTCCTATGGGGTATATTGGGTGCTGTCGTTATATGTGGTTTAAGCTGGGTCCGTGTGTCAGATTATCTAGAATGTTCTCATGTTTAAACATATGGCTCAGCTCACTGTTGTGTATACAAGACAATTAACTTAAAGGATTTATGGAGCAAGCATGAGCCAAACAGGGATCTTTCTTGAGAACTATTCATCAAGTCTGACTTTCTAATCAGTTCCCCTGCTCTTTGCACACTGGGCCTCGTGTATAAAACTAGAGCAGAGGAACGTAGATGGGTTCAAGCAAAAGACACATTTGGGCTTATTTGAAGATGAACTCTAGGCAAACAGATAAATGCACATGAGATACATATACGGATGCTGTTTTGGCTGCCAAAGGATTTATGTTTCTATTCAGCCAGTTCTGAGATTTATACTGCTCTGTCATACAGAAAAGCCCTGCCTGACAGGACAGGAAACCTGTATTTTCCATGTTGCAGTTAAAGCGGAGTTCCACCCAAAAGTGGAACCTCCCCTTATTCCCCCCCCCCCCCTCCGGTGCCACATTTGGCACCTTTCAGGGGGGTGGAGGGAATGGGGACCTGTTTTCGCCAGGTCCCCGTTCCCACTTACATAAGACGGTGCCGCTGGGCAGTCCCTCAGAAGTTCGGCCCCCTCCTCCTTCCCCCGCCGCCGGGCCAATTAGAAAGCACAGAACGCTTCGTACATGCACAGTAGGGAACTGGTCGTGAAGCCGAAAGGCTTCACTGCCGGTTTCCCTTAGTGGGGATGGCGGTGGCAGCACCCGACAGCCGACCTGAAAATTAACTGGGGTGCCGACCTCATGGGCTCCCTGGACAGGTAAATGTCCATATATTAAAAGTCAGCAGCTACATTATTTGTAGCTGCTGACTTTTAATTTTTTTCCCCCCAGGCGGAACTCCTCTTTAAGTAACACATACAGGTCTTGTCCTTCCCACACTCCATAACTGGACAATGAAGGGAGGATCAGCATACCAATGAGCTCATCTCACTGTCACTTTGCTCTCCTTGTATGTTCCTTGTAAGCATATGAGCACCTCAGGACCAGCTGATAGGCTTCTTGTGCTGCTTCTCACTTTCCCAGCCTAAGCTTTGCAAGTTGACCTAGTTGGTCTAGCCACGTTGCACATTTTCCATCTGGTAGTGTGAGGTGTTCACACTGTGAAATGCTCTGGGTTGATTTACTACAACTTAAGAGTGCAAAATCTGGTGCAGCTGTACATGGCAGCCAATTAGCTTTTAACTTAAAGTGATTATAAAGCTACATTTTTTTTTTTTTTAAAAAGCAAACATATCATACTTCCCTCCACTGTGCAGTTCGTTTTTCACACAGTGGCCCCAATCCTCGACTTCTGGGGTCCCTCAGGGGCTCTCGCGGCTCCTCCACACATCGTATAACCCCCCATAGATGCCGAATGTAGGACTTGACCCCGCTCCCCGCCCCATTGGATTTGGATGACAGCAGCGGGTGCCAATGGCTGCGCTGCTATCAATCTATCCAATGAAGAGCCGAGAACCCCAGGCAGAGGAAGAGCGCATCTCTGCTGTGGGAAAGGGCTCAGGTAAGTAAAACGGTGGGGGTCACTATAAGAATTTTTTTCACCTTAATGCATAGGATGAATAAGCTGATTGGTTTCTAAGCAGAGCTGCACCAGATTTTGCACTCCCCAGTTTTAGGAAATCAAACCCTGTGTTGGTTCTCAGTACTAAAAGCTCAATGTAAGGTTCTCAGGCTTGAAAAATTGCAATACCCCTGATCTCTAACCTTAACCTGACCCTTGGTCTGACCCCCTAACACTGAACATTACCCTCAACTAAACCTTTAAAACTTACAGTAACCCCCTAAATTAACCTCTCCAACACCTAACTCATAACCTACCGCTAAAACTTGACACTTAACCTAATTGTAATACCTAACCCTAACCTCAGCCCCGTGTTAATCCCTAACCTAACCTTCAATTAACCTTAACACCAAAATGAGTCCAAACACATAAAGCCTAAGTTTAGGTTAAAAATAAGCACAAGGGACATTACTTCCCTTCAGTTCCTTGTGCTGCTGTGTCCTCGTTTAGCAGAAATGTTCCTCCTCCGTTGTCAACTCCTCCACCCCCAGTGACCTAATCTTCTGGTACCCAAATATGCCTGCCCTTTGTACCCAGATTCTCCATTCATACCACAGCTTCTATAAATAAAACCTGATCTATAAATAGAGGCTAAATGGATAATTGAAAGGTCCACCCCCTCCATTCACAGACCATGTTTCATTCATGGAAGCTGTAGTACTGGCTTCTATGAATGGCAAAGCTGGGCGGACAAGTTGGGCATAGACGGGCTGTCTTGATGAATGCCTGTGACAGCTCCCTTGGTTCTATTAACCCCCGCTGCTCGGGAAGATTACATCAGTCGAGTTCAGAAGTCTTTAACGATCCTTATTGGGATCATCAACATTCCCTCCGGTTCGAATTTCCATTTGTCTTTTAGGAAATTTGTTCACAGACTCTTCATATGAAGTTACAGAAAATAAGACATTCCCAGCCTTCATTATGGCTCCTAGGTTAATAATTAACAGGACTGAGATGCCTCATTTCATCTTAAAGTGGTATATAGTATTTTGCAATGTTACCCATTGATTATTGCAGAAACTTCAGCATTTTAGCCAAATAATTATACCAATAAAATGTATCACTTAAACTCCAAACTTTCTATAATAAAATGGAAGAGGCTGCATTTTCTTTTCACCTTAGCACATACATCCGAACACTTCATGTGATACAGTGCCTTGAAAACGTATTCATACCCGTTGAAATTTTCCACATTTTGTCATGTTACAACAAAGAACGTAAATGTATTTTATTGGGATTTTATGTGATAGACCAACACAAAGTGGTACATAATTGTGAAGTGAAAAGAAAATGATAAATGTTTTTTATTTTTTTTTACAAATAAATATGTGAAAAGTGTGGGGTGCATTTGTATTCAGCCCCCCTGAGTCAATACTTTGTAGAACCACCTTTCACTGCAATTACAGCTGCAAGTCTTTTTGGGGATGTCTCTGCCAGCTTTGCACATCTAGAGAGTGACATTTTTGCCCATTCTTCTTTACAAAATAGCTCAAGCTCTGTCAGATTAGATGAAGAGCGTCTGTGAACTGCAATTTTCAAGTCTTGCCACAGATTCTCAATTGGATTTAGGTCTGGACTTTGACTGGACTATTCTAACACATGAATATGCTTTGATCTAAACCATTCCATTGTAGCTCTGGCTGTATGCTTAGGGTCGTTGTCCTGCTGCAAGGTGAACCTCCGGCCCAGTCTCAAGTCTTTTGCAGACTCTAACAGGTTTTCCTCTTAGGAATTTCCCTGTATTTGGCTCCATCCATCTTCCCATTAACTCTGACCAGCTTCCCTGTCCCTGCTGAAGAAAATCATCCCCACAACATGATGCTGCCACCACCATGTTTCACGGTGGGGATGGTGTGTTTAGGGTGATGTGCAGTGTCAGTTTTCCGCCACACATAGCATTTTGCTTTTAGGCCAAAAAGTTAAATTTTGGTCTCATCTTACCAGGGCACCTTCTTCCACATGTTTGCTGTGTCCCCCACATGGCTTCTCCCAAACTGCAAACGGGACTTCTTATGGCTTTCTTTTAACAATGGCTTTCTTCTTGCCACTCTTCCATAAAGACCAGATTTGTGGAGTGCACGACTAATAGTTGTCCTGTTGACAGATTCTCCCACCTGAGCTGTGGATCTCTGCAGCTGCTCCAGAGTTACCATGGGCCTCTTGACTGCTTCTCTGATGAATGCTCTCCTTGCCCGGCCTGTCAGTTTAGGTGGAGGGCCATGTCTTGGTAGTTTTGCAGTTGTGCCATACTCTTTCCATTTTCCGATGATGCGTTGAGCAGTGTTCAAAGCTTGGGATATTTTTTATAACCTAACCCTGCTTTAAACTTCTCCACAACTTTATCCCTGACCTGTCTGGTGTGTTTCTTGGCCTTCATGATGCTGTTTGTTCACTAAGGTTCTCTAAAAAACCTCTGAGGGCTTCACGGAACGGCTGTATTTTTACTGAGATTAAATTACACACAGGTGGACTCTATTTACTAATTAGGAGACTTCTGAAGGCAATTGGTTCCACTCGATTTTAGTTAGGGGTATCAGAGTAAAGGGGGCTGAATAAAAATGCACGCCACACTTTTCAGATATTTATTTGAAAAAAAAATTGAAAACCATTTTTCTTTCTCGTACATCACGGGACACAGAGCGACATAGTCATTACTAATGGGTTATATAGTTACCGTCAGGTGCTGGCACTGGCAACTTCCAAAACCGGAAGTACCCTCCCCTATATAAGCCCCTCCCATCCGGGAGCACCTCAGTTTTTTGCCAGTGTCTAAGGTGTTGGCCAAGAAGAAACATGTGTTTTTCACTGAGCTTGCGTACAGGTTCTTTTGGGCCTCAGTAAGCTATTCCGGATCCGACCAAAAAAGCTTCATAGCTAAACGGTCGGTACCCGGGCCTTGCAGAGAAGAGCAAGGTTCTGCCTGTAATGCTTCTCTTAGGAGAGCTGGACCCTGGGATCCAGAGCTCTGGTCATACCCACGACCAAGATGTTTTCTGTGCAGGGTGCTATACAGGTCCAGGGGAGTGGAATCCTTGGGAACCCGGTCCCTGAAGGTTTGATTACAATGCCTGCCGTGATAGGTGAAGTTTGGGCTTTTGTGGACCAAACAAAGTCCTGCGGCGGGGAACAGGTAAGTGGGGGCCCCCAGGAACTTGGTTCTATTGGGGGACCCCCAAGCCTAATTTGTCTTTCTGTCTGTTACCTAACGGTATTCCCGCTAATATCTGTGCATGCCTGTAACTACTAAAAAAATGTAATAATTTTTAATGGTGGTCAAGAAAAAAAAAAAAAAAAAAGAATGTTTTTTTATATATGTTTAGTATATTAAACTGCGGTACCTGTGTTTGTCCACTAGAGGCCGCTGTGGAATGTTTTTCTTGTCATATGGACTAGTTTCTTCTCAGAGAGCAAAGTCCAGGCAGCTGGTGAGTTCTCCTACAGGAAACTGTTTCCTCTGCCATGTTGCAGTGTTCGTCTATCCCCCGGCCTGCGGCAAAGGGGGCCCTGGCTCCTGTCCCTGGTTTCCATGTTTGAAAGTTAGCGCCGAGGCGCACGTGGCCGCGCGCGTGCGCGTGCACGCGCCTCTATATATAGAGGTGGCCGGAAAAAGGGGCGGGGCCTGGGGGATGACGCTCTGTGCGCGCCGCAGCGCTTCTGCGCATGTGCGGGCGTCCCAGCAGGTTTTTAAAAAAGCCACATTATTGCAGTAAGCTGGCTATGAAGTACAGAGACAGAGCTGGCAACATTTAAAGGCATACAGCAAGCGGTTGATACAGGCATCCCCTAGAAAGGCACATTAGTAGACACCAACTGTGATATAGCAGCAATTGTGCTAGACTATTCTCAGTAAAAGAGGTGTATTACGGCTGGAATACCTCAGCTTTAGGCTTAGGAATATGCCGTCCAGTAGCTCCGGAACTGAATCTTCCAGGAAGCGAAGGGGGTCTCATCGGGCTCTGAGGATCTTGGGCATACTCCTGCTGCACCAGTCTCCCCTGAAGCTCAGAGGTAAGTGACCGTAGAGACCCCGCAGGGGTACTTGGTACTGTGGCTGTCCTCAGTCACCTGCTCCTGTGTATGTAACAGAGGAGGTTTTTTCCTCAGCTCTGGGAGGATTAGAGAGAGATTGTCAAAATTTATCGCTGCCTCCCTGTCAGGGAAAGCACGCCCGATCTCCGTCTCCTCCTTCAGAGTGCCTGTTAGCAGAGCAACAGTCCCATACAGGGATCGACCTGCCTGAAGGGGATCAGGATAAGGTTGATTCTGTTATAGAGGAATCAACAGTGGGGGAACCCTTTCTCAGCATCTCAAGCTGAAAGATTATGGGTTCAGTCTCTGACTAACATGGTCCGATCAGCATTTAAAAATGCACCTTGCGGAACCATCAACCACTACTGTATCCTCGTTGGGGTCGCTAGAAGCCCCCAGACTGTTTGTTCTTTTCCACTTCACCCTTTACTGAAAGGGCTCATTTACCAGGATTGGGAACGTCCTGAGAAAATATTTATTCCCCCAAGAGATTTCCGGTGGTCTATCCCATGGAGGATAAGTTCATCAGAAAAAAAAAAAAAAAAAAAAATGGAAGGTCCCTACAGTGGACGCAGCCATCTCTTGTATGTATAAATCACTGACATGTCCAGTGGATAATGTCCAAATGTTCAAGAACCCAATAGATAAAAGATTGGAGTCCTTATGAAAATCTGCTTGGTGATACAACCAGCAGTAGCAGCTATTGGGGTCTGCTAAGCAGTGAAGGATCAGTTGAAACAGGTCTTGAGGGACTTGACAGATCAGCAGGCTTTGCCCTAGCTGATCTACCTAGAGCCTTAGGCTTTGCGGTTGACGCCATAGAGGATTCAGTCCATCAGGCCTCCCGCCTTACGCTGTCTATAGTACATATGCGTAGGCTCCTATGGCTCAAAAACTGGTCTGCTGAAGCTCCCTGTAAAGAATGGCTGGTTAGCGTCCCATTTCATGGTGAACGCTTATTCAGGGAAAACCTGGACAAATATCCAGAAAATTTCCAGCGGTAAAAATACGCTCTTGCCGGTTAAAAGCAGAGTTAGAGGTCCCTCTTTAAGAGGCCTGCTTCTCCAGTCCCTGGGGCATCGGCTGTGTAACAGTTCCGACGGCCTCCTCGGTCAAATCCCGGGGGTAAAAAACAGGGACAGTAGCAGGGTAATGAGAAACCCTGGGTCAGGGGAGGTACAAAACCTCCCCCAAAGTTAAATTCATGAGGCCCCCACTCAGTCGGGTGGGGGGAGGACTCCAGTTGTTCGCAAGAGACCTGGCGGGACACGATCAAGACAGATAGGTGCTCTCCGCAGTAGGTTTGGGATACAGTTTGGAGTTAAAAGACTCTCCTCCTTCCCATTTTTGAGGTCAAACGTGCCAAGGGATCCCCGGAAGAGAGAGTCACTCCTGTTGGCACTAGAACAACTATTGCTCCAAGGAGTAATTATGGAGGTTCCCCTGGAAGAATGAGGGTTCGGGTTTTACTCAAACCTCTTTACAGTCCCGAAGCAAACGCGGACGGGAGGCCCATATTAATTCTAAAAGGGCTATACAAATTCCTGTATATCAGGACTTTCCGATGGAGTCGATCCGATCGGTGGCCACTGCCCTACAAGGGGAGGATTGGTTAGCCACGATCGACATCAAAGATGCTTATTTGCACATTCCCATCTTTCCAGTCCACCAAAAATTTCTACGCTTTGCAGTAGAAGGGCGCCATTTTCAGTTCAGAGCCTTACCCTTCGGTTTGGCCACAGCACCACGAGTGTTTACAAAAATTCTGGCCCTTTATTGGCCAATCTAAGAACACAAGGTGTAATGATAATGGCATATCTGGATGACTTGTTGCTGATAGACCACTCAGTGAAAAAACTAGACGTGGTCGTTCACAAGACGATCAAGTATCTGGAATCTCACGGTTGGATTATCAACCGAGACAAGTCAGCCCTAAAAACCAGTCAAAAGTCTGGAATACTTGGGGCTAAGGTTGGATTCAGGCCAGAGAAAAATATTCTTGCCTCGAGGAAAGGTGTTGTCTTTGAAAGATTTGATCCACTTAGTGGGTACAAAAAAGACAGGCGTCCATACGCCTGTATATGAGGCTGCTGGGAAAAATGGTGGCATCATTCGAAGCAGTACCCTACGGTCAATTCCATTCAAGGAATTTGCAAGGGGCCATACTGTCAGCCTGGAACAAAAAAAGTTCAGGCCCTAGACTTACAATGTCCTTGTCCCCTTCCGTTCGCAAGAGCCTCCGTTGGTGGTTGGTTCCCCAGAATCTGGAAAAAAGGAAATCCTTCAGTCCGATTTCTTGGAAGGTGGTCACTACAGATGCCAGCCTTATAGGCTGGGGAGCAGTACTGGAGCAATAGTCTCTACAGGGCAGATGGTCGGATGCAGAAAAGGCCCTGCCCATCAATCTCTTAGAGATACGAGCAGCCCGGTATGCCCTAGTAGCATGGACATCCAAACTCCAAGGGTCCCCTGTCAGAATGCAATCAGACAATGCCACAGCAGTGGCATATATCAATCATCAGGGGGGCACCAGGAGTCGTGCAGCCCAGAGGGAAGTAAATTACATCCTGAAATGGGCAGAAAAATATGTCCCAGCCATATCTGCGGTATTCATTCCAGGAGTGGAGAATTGGAAGGCGGACTTTCTAAGTCGCCAGCAATTAGGCCCAGAGGAAGGGTCCCTTCACCCCGAGGTTTTCTGGACAATATGTCAGCGGTGGGGAACATCGGATGTAGATCTTCTAGCATCCAGATTCAACGCAAAGGGGGACAGGTTTGTCTCTCGGACAAGGGATCCCCTAGCTTGCAGCTCGGATGCCCTAGTGTTCCCTTGGGATCAGTTCAAGCTGATATATGCATTCACACCGCCACAATGGTTACCTCGATTACTCCGCAGAATCAGGGTAGAAAAGAAACCGGTGATTCCGGTGGCTCCAGCGTGGCCCCGAAGAGCGTGGTACGCGGAGATTGTAAAATTTCAGTGGGGAGTCCTTGGACTCTCCCACGTCGTCCGGCTTTCGCAAGGACCGATATACCACCCTTCCTTACCAGCCCTAGGTTTGACGGCCTGGCTATTGAAGCCCACATTCTAAAAAAGAGAGGGCTCTCTAATGCTGTGGTATCTACCATGATCAATGCCAGGAAGCCGGTATCCAGGCAGATCTACTATAGAATCTGGAAGGCGTACATCGCGTGGTGTGAGGCCAAGAAATGGCATCCACATAAGTACGTAATAGGTAGGATTCTGGACTTCCTACAGTGGGCTGTAGATAGGAAGCTTGCCTTGAGTACTATCAAGGGTCAGATTTCGGCCTTGTCAATATTTTTTCAAAGGCCCTTGGCTTCGCATTCACTAGTCAAAGCCTTTATACAAGGAGTGATGCGTATTAGTCCTCCGGTTAATATTCCCATATGTCCATGGGATCTAAACTTGGTTCTGTCGGTTCTACAGAAACAACCATTTGAACCATTACAGCATATTTCCTTGGTGCTTCTCACCAGGAAATTGATTTTTCTAGTAGCCATTTGTTCGGCTAAAAGAGTATCGGAATTAGCAGCTATGTCCTGTAAGGAGCCATATCTGGTTATCCATAAGGACAGAGTAGTGTTACGTCCTCATCCAGCCTTTCTTCCTAAGGTGGTATCGAGTTTTCATTTGAACCAAGATGTGGTTCTTCCTTCTTTTTTCCCCAAGCCTACTTCGGTAGAGGAAAAGTTATTGCATTCTTTGGATGTAGTAAGAGCAGTTAAAGCTTATCTAAAAGCCACTGCTCAGATTCGCAGAACGGATACTTTGTTTATTCTGCCGGAAGGCCCCAGAAAGGGTCAGGCAGCGTCAAAATCTACTTTAGCCAAGTGGATTCGACAGGTCATAATACAAGCCTATAGCTTGAGAAGTAGACCGCCTCCGTTCAAAGTTAGGGCGCACTCCACGAGAGCAGTTGGAACTTCATGGGCAGTGCATCACCAGGCCTCCCTGGCTCAAGTCTGTAAGGCCGCAACATGGTCTTCAGTACACACGTTTACTAGGTTCTACCAGGTGGACGTTAGAAGTCAGGAGGATGTCGCCTTTGGGCGCAGTGTGTTGCAGGCCGCAAAAGATCCTCATGTCTGATAGCGCTCAGCTTATATATGGTGTATCCCCCCCCTCATTTGGCATTGCTTTAGGACATCCCATTAGTAATGACTATGTCGCTCTGTGTCCCGTGATGTACGAGAAAGAAAATAGGATTTTTATAACAGCTTACCTGTAAAATCCTTTTCTTGGAGTACATCACGGGACACAGAGCTCCCGCCCCTCTTTGGGGACACTTATTGCTTTGCTACAAAACTGAGGTGCTCCCGGATGGGAGGGGCTTATATAGGGGAGGGTACTTCCGGTTTTGGAAGTTGCCAGTGCCAGCACCTGACGGTAACTATATAACCCATTAGTAATGACTATGTCGCTCTGTGTCCCGTGATGTACTCCAAGAAAAGGATTTTACAGGTAAGCTGTTATAAAAATCCTATTATCATTTTCCTTCCACTTCACAATTATGTGCCACTTTGTGTCGGTCTATTACATAAAATAATACATTACAATTTAACTAAATCCATTCGATTTTAGTTCACTAAAATGTACTGGAGATTTTAGTCAACTAAAACACGACAAAAACATAAACAATTTTGATGGCTAAAATATGACTAATAGTAGTGTAAATAACCCTGCGCTGCCAGTATACGGAATAGCAGCTAACACGGCTAGTTGAAAAATAGCTTGAAAAAAGTGGATGTAATAAGTGTAGCGCTTATGCAATTAAATAGGAAATAAAACCCAATTAATATATAATAATGAGGGGATGTGCCCCTGAAAAGTGATGTGCTTACTGTGACAAAAACAATAAATGTGATATCAACATAAATTCTACAAGAAATACATGTGGAAAACTTCAAAGTCCATGAATAAAAATAAAGTCCACCATGTGTCAGCAAGGTAACTAAGAAGGAGGAACATCGACGACTTCCAAGTGAATTTTGCAGACAATAAACCGTGACTCTTGTATATGATGTGCAGACCCACCATCGGTAAAAGCGTAGGCTTACCAGAGAAATTGGACTCAGGGGAACTTACGTCTCTATGAGCCCAAAAGGCATGTGTTGTTATGACCATTTTCTTTTCTTATTTCCCCAAACCAATAATACAACATCGGTGCAAGTGCACAACACGCACCCTGAACCATTTTTCCTGTGGATTGTATGGATCCTGTCCTTACGGTTGTCTGGACAAAACAATAGGGGTAGTGGCGCTGTGATCAGTATAGGTAATAAATAAGTCAGTTTGGCAAGAGTCTTTTTATGATATTTTGGTGTGTGTGAGACACGCACTAGGAGTTGGAGAGATGGAGTAGGGGAAGAAAAAAATTGGGAAAATGAATTCTATAGATTAAATATGTACACAGTCCATGTTCCAGGGCAAGCCTCCAAGGGGAAGATGAGAGCAGGCTCTAATATGCAAAAAAACAAGAGAGAGAAGGCGCCACCAGGTAAGGAACAGTGCAATTTTAATTTGACAATAGGTGCATTATCCACTTACATTTCAAGTAATGTGCATCCAGCATACAAGTCCTGACTGACCCATGGTGTGGCGATCATCCGCTCTAGATGTCAGCTGTGTTGGTGGTATTATTTCTCAGTCCTCCGTGTCTCCATCTGCTGAAGCAGGAAGTCCAGGCAGTGTGTACAGTGGGAGCGAGGCTTGGAACACAGCGGAGAGGCGCGATGACGTCACGGGCAGCAGCAAAGGCGACGACGTTTCGGAGCATGCGCCGTAGGTTACTAGGTCCACTAGATGGCAAACCTTTTTTAGCATATAAATAGCATCTATCAATGCAAATCCCCTATGTTTGAAAAAGGAGCGCGCCTAGTAACCTACGGCGCATGCTCCGAAACGTCGTCGCCTTTGCCGCTGCCCGTGACGTCATCGCGCCTCTCCGCTGTGTTCCAAGCCTCGCTCCCACTGTACACACTGCCCGGACTTCCTGCTTCAGCAGATGGAGACACGGAGGACTGAGAAATAATACCACCAACACAGCTGACATCTAGAGCGGATGATCGCCACACCATGGGTCAGTCAGGACTTGTATGCTGGATGCACATTACTTGAAATGTAAGTGGATAATGCACCTATTGTCAAATTAAAATTGCACTGTTCCTTACCTGGTGGCGCCTTCTCTCTCTTGTTTTTTTACGGTTGTCTGGAGGCCATAAGACATATCCATCAAAGATTTTCCAGCTTTCACCTTATCGGTCATAACAACACATGCCTTTTTGTCCAATTTCTCTGGTAAGCCTACACTTTTACCGATGGTGGGTCTGCACATCATATACAAGTCACGGTTTATTGTTTGCAAAATTCACTTGGAAGTCGTTGATGTTCCTCCTTCTTAGTTACCTTGCTGACACATGGTGGACTTTATTTTTATTCATGGACTTTGACGTTTTCCACATGTATTTCTTGTAGAATTTACGTTGATATCACATTTATTGTTTTTGTCACAGTGAGCACATCACTTTTCAGGGGCACATCCCCTCATTATTATATATTAATTTGGTTTTATTTCCTAAAATATGACTAATACTAATGACTATGACTAAAATTAAAACAAAATTTGACATCGAGATCAACACTGAGAAGAAACAATGCTCACTGGTATCACAAAGGTGTCCTCATTCTTTAAGAACAAAGCTTGCATGTACATGGAAACAGAGCACTGAGATTCATGTGGTGCCATCAAAGTTCCTTATACAGCAGGATAGAGAAGATGGACAGTCTTGGGAAGGGAATGGCAAAATCATCCCTCGGTTTGCTGCATTTTGCAGCATTAAGAAATAAGACGAGTGCAGAAATGGAAGAGATATTAAAGTCTTATGAGGAAGATTAAACTCCTAATCTTCTAAGGATGATTAGATTTCTAACACTGTGTTGTACGTTAAACGATCATGCTCTAACTTTGCTGCGGCCATTAGAAGCTTGCCTATGTGACACCGCTGCTTTCATTGAGTTAATTAAGCAACTTTCTGATAAATTGGCACCCATAGGGCTTTGACGAGCATTCTCAGTAGAGGCCATTAAATACGTACACATTGATTTAATGTTCATCAGTGAGGGATTCTAGAGAAAGCTCAGAGACCAGTTATATAATCTCCCATCTAACATTAAAAAAGCTTTCTATGTACATTCAGTTCATATTTGCTCATGGAAATCTAATTTTTTTTATTGTATTATTATGAGCAATATCAGTAATTTTCAGTTATGGTCACACCTGCAGCCGATGCCTGTTTTCAGAAGACTGCCCAGGCTTAGTTTATCATGATGTAAGTGATATCGGATACATGAGCGCAATTGGAGTCTGGACATATAAAGGATGAGCTAAAAGTGGACCTAAACTCAGCAAGTGAAGATTTATTATGCTAGAGAAAGCATTTTAAAATGTTAATTGTACCTAAGCAGTACCCTGAAAAATGTACCCTTTGTCATGAGATTTGGAGTGAGATTTTGTGATGTCACTCTCTGTTCTCCTTGCTGGAAGAGAAGCTGTACCTGAGGACCTGCAGACCAATATCTTCCTGCTTCTGCTTTATTCATTTTGTGGATTTGGGCGTCTCCTCCTCTACTGCTGCTTCTTGTATATTCGTCCACCAATCAACAGATTACATGTCATTGAGGGGAGCTGTTCTTAAATGAGGAAGCCTTCTTCTACCAAGATGGCTGCTTCCACACAACAATGCAGCGCAAAGCAAGGCGTGACAAGTCAGTAATGGGCAAAAGATTTACTTTGAGGAGTCAATACTGATGATCACCTTTTCTTGATAAGAGCTATTTTAGAGGCTCTGAAATGTTGGTCTTATAAGATCCTTAAAGTGGAGTTCCACCCAAAACTGGAAGCTCTGCTGATCTGCTTCCTTCCCCCCTCCGGTGTCACATTTGGCACCTTTCTGGGGGGGGGGGATGGATACCTGTTTTTGACAGGTACCTGTCCCCACTTCCGGGAGACGCCCTACTTCTTCCACCGCCGTCGGGCCAGTTAGAAAATGCAGCGCACTTTGCTCATGCGCAGCAGGGAGCCAGCTATGAAGCTAAAAGGCTTCACTGCTGGTTTTCCTTACCATGAATGGCAGTGGCGGCAGCACCTGAGAGCCGATCCGAAAATCGCCAGGGGTGCCGACATTGCGGGCTACCTGGACAGGTAAGTGTATTTGTAGCTGCTGATTTTATTTTTATTTTTCCCAGGCTGGAACACAGCTCTAAATGGCTTGAGACAAGCAGCCCAGTGTGCTGATGATGTACCACAGTCTTTTTTGAAAGGCTGCAGCTGAGGTTTCAATTAGACAAAGAGAGCCTCAAAACAAGTAGCAGAGAAAATATGCTGAGAAATCACTCCTGTTGAAGTACAGTTAGGCAGCCTACAGCCCACTGCTTTCTACAGAAGCCACAAAAAAAGCAAAAAATAATTTAGCAAAAATACTACATCCCTATACTGTAAAACTTGGGATACAGCAATACTTTTCACAGGCTACATTTTCTATGCCGTTTCTTACAGTATAGGTGAACCCTTACCTTGTAAAACAACTCATTCTGTTTAAAATATAAGTGAAAGGCAAAACATTCGTGTATATCTAAATAAATTTTTTTTATAAATACTTTTTTTTTTTCTTTTTTTTTATAAGTGATTACATACCATCTGTTCTCAGCTGCATACAGGGCTTAGAGAGGTGGGGTGGAGAAAGAGCCGTGCACTGATCTTTCCAATGAATGGCTGTACAGGGGAAGGGAAGGTGTCAGCACAAGTCTGACTATTGGAGGACAGGCAGGCTGAGTCCCAGTACAGCCAGAAATCTCGCCATGCTGGGATGGATGTGTCCTCATGCCTAGTGTGGTCAGTTTGAAATAGGAAAGCAGGGGGACTGTCAGGATCACCAGGTATTTCACACAAAGGGAACAATGCAAAGAGAACAGAATACATTCTCATACAAGTGCATGGTACAGTAGGCACATTTCAGGAATATGAAAAGTTGGGGTAACATATTCTTTAAGATAACTATATTTTCCACATCACATTAAATTTTACCGCTTTCCGCCCGCGCTATAGCCAAAAGACGGCTGCAGCGCAGGCCTACTTTGCCGGGAGGGCAACAGCTGTGTCCAATGACAGCTGATCACAGATGTAAACACAAACCGGTTATCGACTTTTCTTTCCTCACGCTGGCAGTGTGCGGAGAGAAAAAGAGAGCCGATAACAGACTCGTGTTAAAGGGACATCAGCACTGATAATCAGGGCACTGATTATCAGTGTCTTGATTATTAGTGCAGTCCCAACAGTGCCCATCACTGCTGCCAATCAGTGCCCATCAGTGCCTCCTCCTACCGGTGCCCATCAGTAACACTTATCAGTGCCCATCAGAGACACCTATCAGTGCCCTTCAGTGCCACCTATACATACCACCAAAAGAAAGCTCTATTTGTGTATAAAAAATTATAAAAATTATCATATGGGTACAGTGTAGCATGACCGCGCAATTGTCATTCAAAGTGTGACAGCGCTGAAAGCTGAAAATTGGCCTGGGCAGGAAGGGGGTAAAAGTGTCCAGTAGGCAAGTGGTGAAAAAGTGAAAAAGGGAAAAAATACTGTATAACCCAAATAATAACTAAAAAGACAATAGCTGCTAAGGCCTCGTACACACGGCCAAGTTTCTCGTCAGGAAAAAAACGTTGTTTTTCCTGACGAGAATCTTGACAAGAAACTTGTCCCGGCCGAGTGTACACACGTACGATTCAAAAGAACCGCCGTTCTTTTGAATGGCACGAACGCGGTGACGTCATCGACTACGACGAGCGCGCGTTTGTCACATTCGATGCTGTCGCCGCCATCTTGCTACACCCTATGCCTATGCAGCTACCGCGCATGCGTCTAAGTCATTTCGAGCATGCGCGGGTTTCCACAGCGACAGGTAAGTGTACACACGCTCGGGTTTCTCGTCGAGAAACAGGCCGACGAGATTCTCGACAAGAAAAAAGGCCGCAGGTCGTCTTTTTTCTCGTCGGGGAATCTGGGCAGTTTTCTTGACAAGAAAACTGAAACCCGCGTACACACAGCTGGTTTTCTCGGCAAGAAAGCTCTCCCGGCAGTTTTCTTGTCGTTTTTTGCAGAGAAAACCGGTCGTGTGTACGCGGCCTAACACTCAAACAAACAAAGTCTAAGGTAATATACAAAAATTAGTGTAGCGCTAAGTAATGAAACCAAATGAATGGAAACATCTGTGCATGAAGAAAACACACAATAAACAAAGGGAGACTGGTGACAGTGAATCACTAGCTCTCAGTAACAGTAAAGATACAGTGAGTATAAACCCACTATAACACATACTCATAAAAATATGTAAAAAAAATGTTGATGAATGCAATACAAATCAAAAAGAAAAACACGGTGTGGATTCACAAACAATGAACACCAAAGTCCAAACAAGGACGCAAAGGAGAATCAGCTTCCAGATAAGGGGTCGACATGTAATCCAAGTGAACCGTTCAAACGCCTGCAGAAACTTCAAGGAATTCTCAGATTGAAAAAGTTGGATACTTATACCCAACGCTGTATCCTGGCCTAGGCCAACAAGGCCCAGGCCTAGGGCAGCACTTTGCAGGGGGGCAGCACGGAAAGAGTCCCCGCCGGCTTGTGCTACACTGTTAGTGTAATGCAAGCTGCTTCTAATTTTGACTGTCCTATCAGCCTGGACCACAAACCTTCCTCACTGTGCTACATGTTTTCTGCTGCACCATTGGCATGGTTATATCTTCTTAGTCATTTCCATAAAATTATCAGAAATTTGTGCTTAAAGTAGAACTATAGGCAACACTTTTTTTTTCATTTTGGACAGAGTAAGAGAGGGTTATAGCCCCTGTAAGTTTATTTTTTACCATCCCTGTCCCTTTGTAGAGATTTTCCTTCACTTCCTGCCCCATAGCCAAACAGGAAGTGAGAGGAAATCAATACAAATTAAGGGGATCCATTGCCTCCCCAGGCCCTAAGAACTAGTGTCCCCACTCGAAAATTTCAGGTTGGGTCTTAAACAGAAAGGGGTGTGGCCTTGACAGGATGGGGTGGGTCCTATTTAAATTAGGGGATGCACGAGTTTAGTCAGGCCTAGGGCAGCACAAAACCTAAATACACTACTGCTTATACCGAATAAGGTGGACACACATACCATACGGCAGTTAGTCAAACGAGCTCTGAACCCTTGGTTCCTGGTACTTCAGCGCTACATTGGACAGGATGATGGATCTTGCGACTCCAAACCATAAGGCCACTTTCACACTGAGGCGCTTGAAAAACTGCCAGTAAAACACTGAGTGCTTTTGAAGCGCTTTTCAGGCGCTTTTGAAGCGCTTTCAATTTCAATGGAGAGGGACGTTTTTTCAGCGCACTGCCCCAGTGTGAAAGCATTCATTGATTTTAATGGAAATACGTTTTCAGGCGCTTTTTTTAGCGTGAAAGCGCCTGAAAAGCGCCTCAGTGTGAAAGTGGTCTAAGACAGGTCAGTGGTGGAAAACCGACAGCCAAGTCAATCCAAGGGATGGTAGTGGAGGATAGATAGTCACCAAGGCCCAAACGTGAAATGGAATAGAAAAATTGGCTCCATATGGTGCAGGTCAACCAAATACGGTTTATTTTAGGTTAAATATCATACAACACAATGTAGGTTATGTTCAAATAAAAGTGATCACAAAAATATAAAATATGGATAAAAGCAATGTGGGAAACAAATGGATGCCTGCCCAAACTGGGAGCAAGTGGTTAAATAGAACAAATCTAGGAGAATTATGATTGACGAGAGACTGTAGCAAGCCAATTACTCTTCTGCATTTACACTGAGATGTCAGTCTAATACAGTGAGGTGTAAAGCCCTGTACACACGATCAGATTTCCTATGGTTTTTAAACCGATGGATTTTTCCATCGGAAAACCGATGAAGCTGACTTCCATTAGTCTTGCCTACACACCATCAGTCAAAAAACCGACCGTTCCAAACGCGGTGACGAAAAACACTCTGATGAGCCGAGAAAAATGAAGTTCAATGCTTCTGAGCATGCGTCGACTTGATTCTGAGCATGCGTGGGTTTTTTATCCGATGGAGTTCCCCACAGACGATAGCAATTTGCTATCGGTTTTTTAACCATCGGATAATTTTAAAACATGTTCTATTTTTAAACACCGATGGAAAAAAGACAGATGGGGCCCATACACGATTGGTTTGTCCAATGAAAACAGTCCATTGGACTGTTTTTATCTGTAAAACCTATCGTGTGTACACGGCTTTACTCTTTCATGACCAAGTCAACACAGGGCAGGTCGGTGTGAAAACTGTATAGCTTAAATGCTGCAGAGATCACCAAATTGGCTATGCTGTCTGCCAGCAATGACTTATAAGTCATTATACAGAATATGAAATCGCTGGACAGTATTTTGGCTGGCTGATTTAGGGCCATTTAGAAAATGGAGAAACTGGCAACCAGAGGGATATACCTAGCAGGGTAAGAGCTGCACCAAAAGAATGCCAAGATGAGAATTCCACCCTTATGGCAAGTACACTATGTTCTCTGACTGAGGTATAAATACACCATCTTTGACTGAACTATAACTTTAAAATGAACCTGTACTATGAAAAATGCTGAAAAATATTAGAAAGACACCATATGGCATCTGCTTCTACCTCAGAAATGCCACCACTTTGTCCCACTAGGGCCCTATGACAAGTAGCAACTGCCAGGTTTAGGACAGATGTGCACACAATCCTGAATGTATGCAGCTCAGCGTCTACCTATGATCAGGCCTGAATTGTGCCATATGGGGTGCTTTTTCTATCCCTATACATGCTTGCCAACATATTTGACCCAGTCCCTGGGGCCATGTCAACCCTGGCCACGGCCTATGGAAATGTAGGCCGCACCGATCCCTCCTTCAATACCCAATTTACCTTTAATAAATAAATACACTCACCACGTACTTGGAATATAATTGGCCGAGGCACATTTATTGGTGTAAACTGTAAATAACTTAAATCCATTCAATCATTTTAATAATTCATAAAATTCTCACTTGTAAATAATAAATATAAACAGCTCAGTCTTCAGGACTCGAGCAATACCGTATATCAAAAAACAAGTCCCCTTTTTAACTTTTAAGGGTGACAAAACCACATAAAGTGCCTGCGACAAGGGTGGGGGTGATGGGGAGCTTGTTGCTGTAATCTGACCAGCTGTGAGGAGATTCCCGCGGAGGACCCCTTTATATAGCCTTGCCCCACTTCCAGAATGTTCCCACTGGTCATGTGACCTTTTAAACCTGTCATGACAAGTGACATGACTTTTTTTTTTTTTTATAAATAAATATTATAGCTGTTCGGGGGGCAGCCACATGTCCATGCTGTTCGGCCCATATTCTTTAGCCCTCTCAGGCCATTCTTAACACACCTATCTTCCAGGTGATATCAGTCTGATCATGCTAAATTTCTGGGCAGTCCTGTCTAGAGCACACCCACTTTCTGGTAAGCCCCACCCATAATTATTCAGGAACCACCCACTTGTGGCCACAGATCTTTTTAGTCAGTACCCTTTTTTTGAGTTACTGTACATGCTCAATAACTCAAATAATGGTGATGTTGTGATCTTGGAATGCAGCCTGGAACACAACCGTAATGGGACAGAGCACCTACAGTGTTTATAAAAAGTCTACACACCCCTTTTAACCACTTCAGCCCCGGAATAATTTACCCCTTTCCCGACCAGAGCACTTTTTGCGATACGGCACTGCATCACTTTAACTGACAATTGCGCGGTTGTGCACCCAAACAAAATTGACGTCCTTTTTTTCCCACAAATAGAGCTTTCTTTTGGTGGTATTTGATCACCTCTGCGGTTTTTATTTTTTGCTCTATAGACAAAAAAAGAGCGACAATTTTGAAAAAAAAAAGCAATATTTTTTACTTTGTGCTATAATAAATATCCCCCAAAAATAGGGGAAAATCGTGGGTGCGTGTTATAAGCCGAACGGCTGCCTCGGAGTGGAAGGAGGGAACGAGCGCCGCCGAAATAGACAGAGCCGAATCATCTGTGTACTCAGCTCCGCACGCAGTCACGCCCAGTCCCGCCTCCTAGCATTTACGTCCCGCCATTTGACCAGTGTTATGTCCATCATAGGAGCCAGGCCAAGGGGCGGGACTGCGAGACGAGCCGAGTACACAGGACATCCGGCTCTATCTCGGCGGCGCTCGTTCCTTCCTCAGCAGGCAGATTGAAAATAATGGAATGCTTAAAGCGGAAGTAAACCCATCGATTTACCAGTTTCAAAAAGCAGTTACATTCCCGGCATGCCGGGAATGCCAACTGTCACATTGGTTGTGCTCTCAACCAAACTGTCAAACCATCCAATGGCTGGTGTCATAACTGATCACATGTGCAGCATCATGGCAGTTGGAGATTAAACAGAGGCCAAGATGGCAGCTTCCTTGCCTGAAAATGATAGGAGGGTTTACTTCCACTTTAAGGAATGACATTACCGCATATAGTGACCATGTTTGTCTTCTCCTGATCATAGCTCTGTACACGGCCATATTCTTTTGTGTTCCACTTACCAGCACAGTGACTAATACGTGCCACGCATGCTTGTGTGTATCCTGCATTTCTTCAATAATATCCTCTATCTAATTTTCTGCAAAATGACAAGTCCACAGAGGACTGATCATGCTGCAATGATGGGCAAGGCTGCAGATGGACACTGATTGATGTGCATTTAAAATGTAAGTGTTTTTTTCCTTAAACTTCCCTCCTAAAAGTTTTTTTCCTTAAACTTCCCTCCTAAACTTGGGGTGCGTGTTATACGCCTGTGCGTGTTATACGCCGATAAATACGGTATATATAAAAAAAAAAAATCCTCAGTTTAGGCCCATATGTATTCTTCTACATATTTTGGTAAAAAAAAATCGCAATAAGCGTATATTGATTGGTTTGCGCAAAAGTTATAGCGTCTACAAAATAGGGGATAGATTTATAGCATTTTTTTATTATTTTTTTTTATTAGTAATGGCGGCGATCTGCGATTTTTATCGTGACTGCGACATTATGGCGGACACATCGGACGCTTTTGACACTATTTTGGGACCATTGTCATTTATACAGCAATCAGTGCTATAAAAATGCACTGATTACTGTGTAAATCACACTGGCAGGGAAGGGGTTAAACACTAGGGGGCACTCAAGGGGTTAAGTGTGTCCTAGGGAGTGATTCTAACTGTGGGGGGGGGTGGGCTACCACTGACATGACAGAGATCACTGCTCCCGATGACAGGGAGCAGTAGATCTCTGTCATGTTGCTAGGCAGAACAGGGAAATGCCTTGTTTACATTCGCGGGACAACAGCAGACATCGAGTCCGCGGGTCCTGCGAGCATGGTCACGGAGCACAAGGTGCACGTGCGCCCACTATGCTGTGATTTAAAGGGGATGTACCTGTATGCCCATTTGCGCCGCCGTGCCATTGTGCCGACGTATATTGTCGTGCGCTGGTCGGCAAGCGGTTAAAATGTCAGGTTTCTGTGATGTAAAAAAATGAGATAAAGATAAATAATTTCAGAAAATTTTCCACCTTTAAAGTGACCTATAAACTGTACATCTCAATAAAAAACAAACTGAAATCTTTTAGGGGGGGGAAGTAAAACTAAAAAAATAAAATAATGTGGTTGCATAAGTGTGCAAACCCTTTTATAACTTGGGACGTGGCTGTGTTCAGAATTAAGCAATCATATTCAAACTCATGTTAAATTGGAGTCAGTACACACCTGCCATCATTTAACCCCAAATGAAGTTCCGCTGTTCTAGTAGGTCTTTCCTGACATTTTCTTAGTCGCATCCTACAGCAAAAGCCATGGTCCACAGAGAGCTTCCAAAGCATCAGAGGGCTCTTATTGTTAAAAGGTATCAGTCAGGAGAAGGGTACAAAATAATTTCCAAGGCATTAGATATACCATGGAACACAGTGAAGACAGTCATCAAGTGGAGAAAATATGGCACAACAGTAACATTATGAAGAACTGGACATCCCTCCAAAATTTATGAAAAATTGAGAAGAAAACTGGTCAGGGAGGCTGCCAAGAGGCCTACAGCAACATTAAAGGAGCTGCAGAAATATCTGGCAAGTACTGGCTGTGTGGTACATGTGACAACAATCTCCCGTATGCTTCATATGTCTGGGCTAAGGCGTAGAGTGGCAAAATGGAAGCATTTTCTTACGAAGAAAAACATCCAAGCCTGACTAAATTTTGCAAAAACACATCTGAAGTCTCCTAAAAGCATATGGGAAAATGTGTTATGGTCTGATGAAACCAAGGCTGAACTTTTTGGCCATAATTCCAAAAGATATGTTTGGTGTAAAAACAACACTGCACATCACCAGAAGAACATTATACCCACTGTGAAGCATGGTGGTGGCAGCATCATGCGTTGGTACTGTTTTTCTTCAGCTGGAACAGGGACCTTCGTCAAGGTAGAGGGAATTATGAACAGTTCCAAATACCAGTCAATATTGGCACAAAACCTTCAGGCTGAACATAAAGAGGAACTTCATCATTCAGCATGACAACGACCCAAAGCATACATCCAAACCAACAAAAGAATGGCTTCACCAGAAGAAGATTAAAGTGTTGGAATGACCCAGCCAGACCCCAGACCTGAATCCGATTGAAAATCTGTGGGGCGATCTGAAAATACAGATTTGGGGTGTTTTACAAAGGAGAGTGGGCAAATATTGCCAAGTCAAGATGTGCCATGCTGATAGACTCATACCCAAAAAGACTGAGTGCTGTAATAAAATCAAAAGGTGCTTCAACAAAGTACAGTGGAACCTCGGATTGCGTGTAACGCGGTTAACAAGCGTTTCGCAATACGAGCACTGTATTTTTTAAAATCCTGACTCGGTTTGCGAGGGTTGTCTTGCAATACGAGCAGGATGCAAGCCTTCACGATGTGTAGTACCGCGTTTGGCCTGAGGTGGGGGGCCCCCGGAGCCGATCGGAGCCGCTTGGAAAATCTCAGAAATACTCAGTTCCTGAGCCTTTCTGAGGTTTTCTGAGTTCAGCTGAGCTGTCCTGGGGCCTTTCCAAGTGTTTCCGAGGCTTTCCAGGGCCCCCAACCTCTGGCCACATGCGGTATTGCATGCCATTGAAGTCAATGCGGAACAAATTATTTTCGTTTCCATTGACTTCTGTGGGGAAACTCGCTTTGATATGCGAGTACTTTGGATTACGAGCATTCTCCTGGAACGGAATATGCTCGTAATCCGAGGTTCCACTGTATTCGTTTAAGGGGGGGGGGGGTGGCACACTTATGCAACCATATTATTTTAGTTTTTTATGTTTACTGAGTTGTACAGTTTATAGGTCACATTAAAGGTGGGAAAAGTTCTGAAATGATATATCTTTGTCTAGTTTTTTTTTACATCACAGAAACCTGACATTTTAACAGGGGTGTGTAGACTTTTTATATCAACTGTAGATGTGGGACTGGCAAATCCATGACAGTTGGCCTCTGTGCTAAACATAGACTGACTATTTACTGCCTAAGTTGGCTATTGACTTGGACCCAAAAGTCTCAATTTTAAAGACTGCAAGCAGGAAGGCTCTTTATTGCAAAAGAGACATGCAATGTAAAAAAAAAAAAACAGTTGCCAATGGAACTTTTAGCAAATGGGACTATTAAACAAATATCATATACAAAAGAGTTTATTACCGTATATACTCGAGTATAAGCCGAGTTTTTCAGCACATTTTTTTGTGCTGAAAATGCCCCCCTCGGCTTATACTCGAGTCTGTGTCTATCTTCATCTTTGTGCGCTTGATCCCGGACAGCCATAGGTCCCCTGGACCTTAGCACACATGTAGCCCAACTTGTCTGTTGTCCAGAAGACCTACGGCCGGGGAGCACCAATTTTTCAAAGCCAGGCACCCCTTCCATAGACCAGGGCCGGCGCTACCACTAGGCAAACTAGGCAGCCGCCTAGGGCGCACTGCCACCTAGGGGCGCCCGGCAGCTGGTGATCCTACTCCCTCTCTCTCTCTTCAACTAACACAACAAGCAGCCGCTCCACTCCAGAGTCCCTCCATACAGTGTCAGAGGTGCTGGCGCAGAAGCGCCGGAGGACTGTATCTATTATGTAAGAAGGAAAGGAAACATCCCCTGCGTGCCCCTGATCATCAGAGTGCCAGTGAGCGTGACCTGTCTCTGTACCCCCATCCACTGTGCGTGGTCACGTTGTTACAGTCTCAGATGTTCCCAGCCAGCCTGCAGTGCCGCCCTAGCAGCGGCAGTGAGGGGAGAGAGCCTGAACGAAAAGCAGCGCCGGCCGGCCCTGAAGTGCCTCCAGATGCCAGGATACATCATGGAACCGGCCAGGCACGAATGAGATGGAAACCCAGGCAGGCTGCATGCAAGTTCAAGCTTGGCGCGATTTTCCCGCCGACCTCCTCCTGGACCGTCGGGATCGTTTGTGAGGACAGGCAGAAGCGCTGCTCGCCTCAAGCTGGTGACCCCGCCACGGCGTTCGCACAGGTAGGGGAAAAACAGGCATCACATTCAGTAACCAGAATAAAAAAAAACTTTTTCTGCTGTCAAGTTTACATTGCATTATGTACATAGGGGAACAGAGGTGTGGGGGAGGGAGTTACAAAGGGGGGGGGTCAGAGGGGAACATATGTGGGGGGGGGGTACAGAGGGGAACATATGTCGGGGGGGGAGGTACAGAGGGGAACATATATGTGGGGGGGTACAGAGGGGAACAGATGTGTGGGGGGGTACAGAGGGGCACATATATGTGGGGGGGGGTACAGAGGGGAACATATATGTGGGGGGGTACAGAGGGGAACATATATGTGGGGGGGTACAGAGGGGAACATATATGTGGGGTGGTACAGAGGGGAACATATATGTGGGGGGGTACAGAGGGGAACATATATGTGGGGGGGGGTACAGAGGGGAACATATATGTGGGGGGTACAGAAGAGGGGAACATATATGTGGGGGGGGTACAGAGGGGAACAGATGTGTGGGGGGGTACAGAGGGGAACATATATGTGGGGGGGGGGGTACAGAGGGGAACATATATGTGGGGGGGTACAGAGGGGAACATATATGTGGGGGGGTACAGAGGGGAACAGATGTGTGGGGGGGTACAGAGGGGAACAGATGTGTGGGGGGGTACAGAGGGGAACATATATGTGGAGGGGTACAGAGGGGAACAGATGTGTGGGGGGGTACAGAGGGGAACAGATGTGTGGGGGGGGTACAGAGGGGAACAGATATGTGGGGGGGTACAGAGGGGAACATATATGTGGGGGGGTACAGAGGGGAACAGATGTGTTGGGGGGGTACAGAGGGGAACATATATGTGGGGGGGGGTACAGAGGGGAACATATATGTGGGGGGGGGGTACAGAGGGGAACATATGTGGGGGGGTACAGAGGGGAACAGATGTGTGGGGGGGTACAGAGGGGAACAGATGTGTGGGGGGGTACAGAGGGGAACATATATGTGGGGGGGTACAGAGGGGAACAGATGTGTGGGGGGGGTACAGAGATAAACAGAGGTGCGGGGGTTGCAGCGGGGAACAGGCGTTCAAGGGACTGATGAATTAGGGTGATCTGAGATGTAAAGGTGGAAGAATTGTGGTGATCTGAGACCTGAAAATACAGGAATTGAGGTGTGGATGTTCTTTGTAAAAAAATAATAAATGCAGATCTTTTTGCAGGTAAAAAATGTGCATTTATTATTATTTTAGGCATGTCAGTGTATCTGTATGCTCGTACAGACAGGCAGTTACACAGTTCGCCTGTCTATATACTACCCTAGCCTGTCCATATACCTGCGTACCACGGCTGGTGCGAAGAAGCGAGCTGGTACCGCCACTATTTATCTTCAGGCCGGGTCCAGAGGCGCAGGTGTGGGCCTGTGGTTAATAGCTAAAGAAAAGGCGGAGAGGTGCTGCAAAAATCTCCCCCCCCCACCACCTCCACCACCATATACAAAGGGGGTGAAGTCAGGGGCAGAGCTAATGGGGGGGGGGCGCCAAAATTAGGTTTTGCCTAGGGTGTCAAAAATCCTTGCACCAGCCCTGCCATAGACTCCAATGTTAAACAGTAATTTCTCCGGTGATTTTGGGGACCCGCTACCAGCCGCCCCAAGGTCCTTAGGATCCCAATTTGGCACACATGTAGCCCCACTCTTTATCTACAAGTGTGCAAAGCTTGTTGTCCAGAGGACCTACGGACCTACGGCCGGGGAGCATCGATTTTTCAAAGCCGGGCATCCCTTCCATAGACTCCAATGTTAAACGTCAGTCTAGTCACACAGCGCCGGAGATCAGGTTGGGAGATTGGGCACAGTGAGGCATGGGCACGGTGAGGCAAAGTGAGGCACAGTGAGGCATGCAGATAGACACCCTAGGCTTATACTCCAGTCAATACGTTTTCCCAGTTTTTTTGTGGTAAAATTAGGTGCCTCGGCTTATATTTGGGTCGGCTTATACTCGAGTATATACAGGTCCTTCTCAAAAAATTAGCATATTGTGATAAAGTTCATTATTTTCTGTAATGTACTGATAAACATTAGACTTTCATATATTTTAGATTCATTACACACAACTGAAGTAGTTCAAGCCTTTTCTTGTTTTAATATTGATGATTTTGGCATACAGCTCATGAAAACCCAAAAATCCTATCTCAAAAAATTAGCATATCATGAAAAGGTTCTCTAAACGAGCTATTAACCTAATCATCTGAATCAACTAATTAACTCTAAACACCTGCAAAAGATTCCTGAGGCTTTTAAAAACTCCCAGCCTGGTTCATTACTCAAAACCGCAATCATGGGTAAGACTGCCGACCTGACTGCTGTCCAGAAGGCCATCATTGACACCCTCAAGCAAGAGGGTAAGACACAGAAAGAAATTTCTGAATGAATAGGCTGTTCCCAGAGTGCTGTATCAAGGCACCTCAGTGGGAAGTCTATGGGAAGGAAAAAGTGTGGCAGAAAATGCTGCACAACGAGAAGAAGTGACCAGACCCTGAAGAAGATTGTGGAGAAGGACCGATTCCAGACCTTGGAGGACCTGCGGAAGCAGTGGACTGAGTCTGGAGTAGAAACATCCAGAGCCACCGTGAACAGGCGTGTGCAGGAAATGGGCTACAGGTGCCGCATTCCCCAGGTCAAGCCACTTTTGAACCAGAAACAGCGGCAGAAGCGCCTGACCTGGGCTACAGAGAAGCAGCACTGGACTGTTGCTCAGTGGTCCAAAGTACATTCGGAAATCAAGGTGCCAGAGTCTGGAGGAAGACTGGGGAGAGGGAAATGCCAAAATGCCTGAAGTCCAGTGTCAAGTACCCACAGTCAGTGATGGTCTGGGGTGCCATGTCAGCTGCTGGTGTTGGTCCACTGTGTTTTATCAAGGGCAGGGTCAATGCAGCTAGCTATCAGGAGATTTTGGAGCACTTCATGCTTCCATCTGCTGAAAAGCTTTATGGAGATGAAGATTTCATTTTTCAGCATGACCTGGCACCTGCTCACAGTGCCAAAACCACTGGTAAATGGTTTACTGACCATGGTATTACTGTGCTCAATTGGCCTGCCAACTCTCCTGACCTGAACCCCATAGAGAATCTGTGGGATATTGGGAAGAGAAAGTTGAGAGACGCAAGACCCAACACTCTGGATGAGCTTAAGGCCGCTATCGAAGCATCCTGGGCCTCCATAACACCTCAGCAGTGCCACAGGCTGGTTGCCTCCATGCCACGCCGCATTGAAGCAGTCATTTCTGCAAAAGGATTCCCGACCAAGTATTGAGTGCATAACTGAACATAATTATTTGAAGGTTGACTTTTTTTGTATTAAAAACACTTTTCTTTTATTGGTCGGATGAAATATGCAAATTTTTTGAGATAGGATTTTTGGGTTTTCATGAGCTGTATGCCAAAATCATCAATATTAAAACAAGAAAAGGCTTGAACTACTTCAGTTGTGTGTAATGAATCTAAAATATATGAAAGTCTAATGTTTATCAGTACATTACAGAAAATAATGAACTTTATCACAATATGCTAATTTTTTGAGAAGGACCTGTACAGTATATGTCAAACATCAAACTCCTAATAAAGTGTTTCACAAAACGCGTTGAGATCTATAATATCTATAATATTTTTCCTTCCTGTTTGTTGATTATTGTTGATTATTACACGAATCCTGACAGCTTCGAAGAAAAAATTTTACAATCTGTATCAAATGTGAAAATTGTTAGAATTACGTTTGGTGCATCCCATGTCGGCTAGTGTAGACAAACACAGCCTGATACCCAGAAGAAGCTGGGTAGACGATGCCAGCACTGGTGAGGGACATCAGACCATTGAAGGAAAGGTAAGTATCGCAAATTTTAGTTCCGGTTTAAGATCTATTAGAGAAGCAGCAGAATGGCTATCTGAGGGAGCACGTATGACAGGCTGATGATGCTAACTGCGAGGCAGTGCCTTAGCTTTGTCAGCGTGCAACAGGAAGTGCTGTTACTGGCAGGATCCCCAGGTAACATATTTTGCAACAGACTGACAAAGATGATTTGCTGAAAAAAAAATGCATACTGTGAGACATGATGCCAAACATATAAAAAAATTGATTTTGTGTTGACATTTTAACTCCTGCAGTTATCAGAATACAGAATTTTTTACTATAGTAAAAAAAAAAAGGAAGTTGTTACATACCGAGATCTTCTTTCTATGAGACAATCAAATTATTTGTTTCATTTTTCCAGTGCGAGCTTGAAGACGAAAGACAAAGGGTTACAGACATTTTGCGTCTGACATGCCTTGTACACACGACCGGATTTTCCGATGGAAAAAGTCAGACGGGCTCTTTTCATCGGATATTCCGTCCGTGTGTATGCTCCATCAGACTTTTTCCTTCTGAAATTCCGACAGACTTAAGCCCTGTCCGTACACACGGTCGGACTTCCATCTGAACACCCATAGCATACACACGCTCGGACTTTTCTGCGAACTTTCCCAAAACTTTTTCCAACATCACATGGTTTTTCTGCTCTTTTCTGCTCTTTACCGCCACCCTTTGGTCAACTTCTGCTATTGTAGGTTGATTGTAACATTATTTGTTTTGTCCATCGGACAAAAGTCCGATGGTTTTCTGTACACACGGTCGGACTTTGCTCCATCAGACTTTTGTTGGCCAAAAAATTGTCCGTTTGCAGACCCAACATTTGTCCGATGAAAACAAAAAAAAAGCAAAAAAGTTTGTCCGATGGAGCGTACACACGGTCGGATTGTTGGTCCAACTTGCTCAAAATTAAGTTTGTTGGCCAAAAGTCAGACCGTGTGTACGGGGCTTTAGATAGAGAACTTGTTCTCTTTTTTTCCGACGGACAAAAATTTCTATCGGAAAGTCCGTTCGTCTGTATGCAATTCCGGCAGACTAAAAACCACGCATGCTCAGAATCAAGCAGAAGAGCCAAACTGCCTATTGAACTTCATTAATCTCGGCTTGTCGTATGTGTTGTATGTCACCGCGTTTTTGACGGTCTGACTTTTGTGTGACTGTGTGTATGCAAGGCAGCTTGAGTGGAATTCTGTCGGAACTCCGTCTGACTTTATTCCGACGGACAGTCTGGTCGTGTGTACAAGGCAACATGTTTGTGAAGTTCTGCAGGCTGTAGGATGTAGTGTTGGAATTTTGAATTGCATCCCATGGAGTGGTTTCGCATTTATTGTAGTTTTTCCATGTATCACCTTGCATTTTTGCAAACACAGCATGGCCTGTTCTTCTACATTTCATCTGTTTTATCCCTCTATATAGAAATGCAATGTACACACATATTACACACATGTCAAGGCCATTTCAATTCAAATTCAAGATGCTTTTCCCTGAACGCAGGTAGCATCGAACTTGCTCCTGAAGTCTGAAGCACATGTACAGTAACTGAAACCTGACTTGGTTACTATAATCCACCTGACTTGGTTACTATAATCCACCTGACTTGGTTACTATAATCCACCTGACTTGGTTACTATAATCCACCTGACTTGGTTACTATAATCCACAGCTTCGAGTTTACTCCAAATTTCACTTAACAGTGTAGAATTTGGATGTCTGTTCCATTGTGAAGGTGCTGTGTGTAAGTCAGAACAGATGTTGATAACTCGAGCAGTTGCAGATCTCCAGCTCATAATGAAAGCTTGCCAATCTGGCTAGTCTTATACATTGCATTAATTAACGAGTATTGTTTATTAGGGACCCAGGAAGTGATGACTGGGCAGACATGTTTTGTCATCAATTACTGTATAGAAATAAATTGCATTAATTACATGTAGCACACCCCCGCAGGAGCTGCTGGTTTTAGTTTTGGGCCTTGCACGAACTATGATCAGGACCAGTCTCTACCACAGACCGGTTGTGGACAAAATTGGATAATCCGGGATCCTCTGCCACAGGATTTAACGCCCGAACTTCCAGCCAAACAGTCAAGAGCCTTTAAGCCAACCGGCAGACTGTAAGGTGAACTTAACTGCGGTGCATCCTCCAATAGAATTACCAGGCCCTCCTCAAGACACCAGCCTTCCGCTTGGTCTTTTCCAGGACAGGTCCTCCCCTGGTTTCCTCCATTGAGTGGCTTCCTCCCTTAGGATGGACAGCACAGGATCACCTTCAAGGTGTAGGCCCAGTCAGCATAACTGGGCCTACCTGGTAGAGTTGCAGCCTCAGACCAGCATGGCTCCGAGGCCAGAATCACATGATACACCCCTCGCGCCAGGAAGGCCGCGGGAGGACGAAGGACCCCAAAAAATGGCGCCTGCCCCTTAAGTACTCTTCCCCAGCAAGCATGCTCACTGAACTGTTCCCGGGGGAAGGCACCCAATACACTCTGGCTTGTCAGTCTTGCACATTGGCCTGAGGTGGTAACGCCACCTACAGGCGAACAGTGGGAAGTCTGCCCAACACAGCAATAGCCGGAACAGAGGCTAATTTAGCATCAATTAACTAACTATTGGCTCAGATACCCTCTAAATTGAAACATAGCGTCCAGTCATTGGGAGCAGGGCGCTACATACATACCTAAATCAAAACAAAAATGTTGTCCAGTGGGCATGCTCATGCCCCTTAGGGATTTTCATAAGATACACTAATCAGTTTTAAAGAATGCCCTCACCCCAAACTGAAATTTTTGATTTACAGTTTTTTAGTTGAACTTGATGGAAATGTATGTTTTTTTTTAAATCTGACTGACTAGTTAACATGACTGCTGGCAGGCTTGTTTTATTTCTTGGGGACCCAGGAGATGAGATAATGCAAAAAGAAACTCAAGCTTTCGCCACCTGCCTAGGTCATTACAAAGCCTGCGCCTTCCCCAATAGATCTGCCATGTTTTAGAACAGCAAAATCAAGCTGAGGCTGCTTTTCCCTGCTAACCACTCGGGCCAGGAGAGGGGTGCTGCGGCCGGGCTATCTCCTCCTATTTCTGCAGCTTATGGCTGTGTTGGAAAATGTGGAGACAAAGATTACCCCATGGAAATCTTGTAATTGGAATCTCTGCAAGTTATAAGAAGCAAACAAATCGTTCAGATGACCAGTGCCCATCTGAAAGTAAAATATCATCTTTGTATGGATTTACCCTTTAAAGAGGAAGTAAACTTCCTCTGCAGACTAGGTAAGCCTATAATAAGGCTTACCTATAGGTAGTGTAAATATCTCTAAACGTGTACAGTTTAGGAGATATTTACATTGCATGCAACCAGTGACATCACTGGTGCATGCGCTCTGAAGGAATGGCCCCGGGTGCCGTTCCTTCCGTGCACATGCACGGGAGTGACGTCATCGCGGTTCCGGCCAATCACATCGCCGGAGCCCACGAACCGGGAAGACACTGCCAGAAAGATGTCGGCCGTGTAAGCGGTGTGCGGGTGTCGCTGCAACAGCTTAGTTCTAAGGTAAGTATTACTAGCTCATTATGTCTTTTGTCTTGCAGGGTTTTTTTTTTTTTTTCTGAGGTTTACAACCTCTTTAAGTATTAAAGCCGAGGTGCCACGGAAAAAAAAAAATTAAAAGCCAGCAGCTGCAAATACAGCAGCTGCTGACTTAATTTATGGACACTTACCTGTCCTGGAGTCCAGCGTCGTCCGCCATTCTCGGTGAGGGAACCAGGAAGTGAAGCCTTGCGGCTTCATGCCCGGTTCCCTACGGCGCATGCGCGAGTCGCGCTGCGCCGTTCTGAATGGTCCCCTGTGTTCTGGGAGCCGAGTGTCTCCCAGAACACAACGGGGAATCTGCGGGAAGTAACGTGCTTCCCGCAGATTTCCCACAGAGAGGACTCCCGGAAGTGGGTGCAAATACCTGTCATAGACAGGTATCTGCTCCCCCCCCTCCCCCCTGAAAGGTGTCAATTGTGACACCGGAGGGGGGGGGGGGGTTCCGATTAGTGGAAGTTCCACTTTAGGGTGGAGCTCCGCTTTAAGGTAAGACTAGTCTGCAATAGAAAAAAATAAAGGATTTCTTGGAGAAACTGCAGTTCCCAGCTTTTGCCGGTGCCGGTTCCATGTTTGAAGGCATGGACACTTGGTTACATCCCAGCTTAAAGTAGAACCCTAGGCAAACTTTTTTTACATTTTGGATAGTTAAAGGGAGAGTTATAACCCTTTTTGGTATTTTTTTCCATCTGTGCCCCATTAGATAAATTTATCTTTACTTCCTGCCCCATAGCCAAAACAGGAAGTGAGGGGAGATCCCTGCAAATTAGGGGAATCTCTTGGGGACCCCCAGGCCACCAGGATTAGTAACCCCATTGGAAGATTTCCCCTCTATTACTTTTCTGACGACAACCCAAATTTGGGGATTTTCTTTTACCTTCACTTTCTATGATAATGATAAACAGGACAAATAGGGTGAATGTTGCTAATAGGGGCACATACAGCAATAAAGACTGTCAGGGTTTCTAATTCCTCTCCACTCTATCCAAAACGAAAGAAAACGTTTTATCTTTAGTTATTTTTAGGGAAGCGTCACAGTTTAGAGTGACCAACCTCACCTTCACAAGAGACCATGTGAGTTCCCCAGGTTTTAAAACATGGGGTCAGCACTGAAGGAAGTCTGGAGCAGTATTTACCCCACGAAAGGTATGAATTTCAACTCTTCTATTTTTTTTTTTTTTTTTATTCATCCCAGCCAAACTGTTAACATAATGTTACATACGGGTGTCCACCTTATTGAGCATGGATGATGTTAGAAACTCATCTTTTGCTAGTTCATTAGTTACTGGCAAGTACAGGCTGAAAAATGAGGTGACATATCTGAAAGGTTCATTTACAGAAAAGGGGACAATCGGTCATTAGTCATAAGATTTTCCAGCACATTGGGAAGTCTTTTCAAGCAAAAGCCAGCATTTCCGATTCTCAGAGGAGCTTGTTATATTGGACCATCTTAGAAGCATTTACAATAGAAATAGAATAGTTGTAGTGATGAAGCGAGCGCAAACGCACATTTCCAGCAGTATTATATGCTGCAAACCTTTTCATATGGACCTATCCTCCATTTTGGTCTGTAGCGTTTAGCTGCGTGACTCAAAACAAGAATAAAATTGCGTCTACAGTCTGAATTTTACTTTATTTTAATCTGTATGCATGTAAGTATTTGTGCAAACATTTACATGCATACAATGTAAATATACACTATAGTACCAAAAGTATTGGGACACCTGCCTTTACACGCACATGAACTTTAATGGCATCCCAGTCTTAGTCCGTAGGGTTCACTATTGAGTTGGCACCCTTTGCAGCTATAACAGCTTCAACTCTTCTGGGAAGGCTGTCCACAAGGTTTAGGAGTGTGTCTATGGGAATGTTTGACCATTCTTCCAGAACCGCATTTGTGAGGTCAGGCACTGATGTTGGATGAGAAGGCCTAGCTTGCAGTCTCCACTCTAATTCATCCCAATCCCAATCCCAATTCTATCAGTTTGGACTCTGTGCAGGCCAGCCAAGTTCCTCCACCCAAAATTGCTCATCCATGTCTTTCTGGACCTTGCTTTGTGCTCTGGTCCAAATCATTTGGTGGAGGGGGGATTATGGTTGTTTTTCAGGGGTTGGGCTTGGCCCTTTAGTTCCAGTGAATGGAACCCTTAAGGTGTCAGCATAACGAGACATTTTGGACAATTTCATGCTCCCAACTTTGTGGGAACAGTTTGGGGATGGCCCCTTCCTGTTCTAACATGACTGTGCACCAGTGCACGAAGCAAGGTCCATAAAGACACATTTGAGACGAATTAGAGCAGAGACTGCAAGCCAGACCTTCTCGTCCACATCAGTGCCTGATCTCACAAATGCTCTTCTGGAAGAATGGTCAAACATTCCCATAGACACTCCTAAACCTTGTGGACAGCTTTCCCAGAAGAGTTTAAGCTGTTAGAGCTGCAAAGGATGGGCCAACTCAATATTGAACTCTACGGACTAAGACTGGGATGCCATTAAAGCGGTTGTATACCTGCACAAATTATTATTATTTTTTTCTAAAACCTGTAAGGCAAAAGCATAATGAGCTAGTATGCACCGCACACTAGCTCATTATGAAATACTTACCTTAGAATGAGGCGTCGGTATCTGATCCCGGTCACCGTCGAGGGAGCTGACATTTCCCCCTCGGCATGTCTTTCAGGTTTGCATGCGCGTGGGGGACCTTTTTCCGGCAAGGTCCGGCAGCGTCCGCCGAAACTTTAGCCGGACCTTTACAGCGCATGCGCCGCTGACGTCAGTGGCTGCATGCAAAGTGAATATCTCCTAAATGTACAGGTTTAGGAGATATTCATTTTACCTACAGGTAAGCCTTATTATAGGTTTACCTGTAGGTAAAAAAAAAAAGGTATACAACCACTTTAAAGTTCATGTGCGTGTTAAAGGCAGGTGTCCCAATACTTTTGGTAATATAGTGTACATGGCCATATGCACCTGCCTAGGTAAACATAAACAACGTGTAGACAGCAGTGCAGGCGCAGAATGACCTTGGCCTGCAGCCATCCTGAATGGCGCATGCGCCATAGCCGCTGCTATACATTGTTGATGTTCACATTTCCCACTGAATGAGTCATTCACATGGTAGTCTGTGAAACCGCCACTGCCTAATGAATGAATCGTTTACGGGGAGATGTAAACATTACCAATGTGTAGGTGGCAGTGCATAGTGCATGCATAGATTGACTGTACATAGTATGCAACTCATGCATATAGGCCATGGGTCTCAAACTGGCGGCCCTCCAGCTGTTGCAGAACTACAAGTCCCATGAGATATTGCAATGCTGACAGTTACAAGCATGACTCCCACAGGCAGAGGCATGATGGGACTTTTAGTTTGGCAACAGCTGGAGGGCCGCCAGTTTGAGACCCCTGATATAAGTGTAGCGGGGTCCCTATCTAGGGGGGGGTCATTATGCTTAAATTTAGGGGTGATCTGAGCGGTAGTTGGCTCAGGTCTTCTAATTGTTTGGACTCTGCCTTGCTGCTGTGTCACCTGGCGTGCAGTTCCCCTTTAGGCATATAGGTGGTGCTGTCACTTATACCCAGGGTTGAACCACAGGTGATGGAGTGGCTATTGGATGTCCTCTCTCAGCTGCCGTACGGTGGGCGGTTCCGGCCTGCTGTGCATGCCGGGAGAGGGTATATAAGGGGCAGACGCCATGGTTCAGTAAGTGTAGTACCCGGGGACCTGTACCCGGAGGAGTGTGCCCCTCTAAGGGGGGGTGTGCCCAACTTTGACTAAGGAGTTTCGGGCACCTTCGGCCCGAGGCTGCAGAGTTCCAGGTAGGCCCAGTACCTTCAACTGGGTCTACAACCAGAAAGGAAACCCAGGGAGCCCAGGTGAGGGCGACCGCTCTGACTGAGAGGAAACCGGGGGAGGATCGGTCCCATAGAGGAGACGAGTAATACGGTATTGCTGTCTCGGGAGAGGCCTGGTGTCCTGTCGGAGGGAAGGATTCCTTTCTTTGCAGACATCCTTTGCGGAGTGTCATTATTAAAGGAGGGATCTCCTTGACTTTTCCCTGGAGGGGACTAAGTCACTGTTCGAGCTTCATGCCAGTGCTATTGAGTGACTATCCGACGAAGCCAAGAGTGTGCCTGAATCCATTCTATTCTGCTAACCCCTTCCTCTCTTCAACTTTCTGGTTACTGAAGCAAAGAGAGAAAAGAAACTCTTCTTGCCCTTCTTTGGGAAAGGTAGAGAACCAGTGAAAGGAGGCAACTCGCTGCGGGACCCAAATACATAACACAGTCCGACCTCTATTCCAGAGGACGCGGGCATGTGGCATGGTGTGTCTGATCCCCCTAAAAGGAAGGTAAGAGGGGGAAAAGGATCTGTGTGCTACATAAGCAATGTGTATGTTCATATGAGTTGAGATGCAGTATGGACCACTACAAGATCCTGCATAACTTGCATGAGGCTGCAGTGTACAGTTCACATGAAACTCCTCTGTTTTCATGGAAATGTAGACTAGACATACCTATAGTACATTTATGTGAGAACAGTTGCCAAGGAACATTAACGGGTAGCACAATGACTGTATAATGACCATTTCCTTATACAGAGACGCTTCGATCCCCAGCAAACCCCATTACATTGTCTCACAGCTGCTGGCCTTCTGTGCGCCTTTTGTTTGGCAATGTTTAAGCTCTCGATGTTGAAAAGACAAAATTGAGAAGGAAGATGAAATGCTGCCTCTATGAAAGGCTGACGGTGAAAAAAATGAACCGTCAAACTGCAGATACAGCAAAGCACAAATACCAACACTATGATAAACTGGACAGCCACTAATGCAAAGGAAGCAGGATCAACAATTCAACATTTACCTGGAGCTCTGGACAGCAGCGTGGGCTTCTCAAAACACGGAGCGGTCAATAAAAATACCCTGGTATGGTGCACCGCTGTCCCATCACCAGGGGGCACTCCGCAGCTACTATATAATAACACCCACCTTCACTCATCCTGATCGTCCCCCTCAGTATAATAATAGATAATGACCTTAAAATGAACTTAACCACTTGCCAACCAGGCTATTTCTGACATTTCTCTCCTACATGTAAAAATAATATTTTTTTTGCTAGAAAATTACACAGAACCCCCAAACATTTTATATGTTTTTTTTAGCAGACTCTAGAGAATACAATAGCGGTCATTGCAACTTTTTATATCGCACGGTATTTGCGCAGCAATTTTTCAACTGTGTTTTTTTTTGGGCAAAGAAAACAGTTTCATGCTTTAACCACTTAAGCCCCGGACCAATACGCAGCATAAAGACCAGGCCCCTTTTTTGCGATTCGGCACTGCGTCGCTTTAACTGACAATTGCGCGGTCGTGCGACGTGGCTCCCAAACAAAATTGACGTCCTTTTTTTCCCACAAATAGAGCTTTCTTTTGGTGGTATTTGATTACCTCTGCGGTTTTTATTTTTTGCGCTATAAACAAAAATAGAGCGACAATTTGGAAAAAAATTCAATATTTTTTACTTTTTGCTATAATAAATATCCCCCAAAAATATATATATATAAAAAAAAAAATTTCCTCAGTTTAGGCCGATACGTATTCTTCTACATATTTTTGGTAAAAAAAAAAAATCGCAATCGGCATTTATTGATTGGTTTGCGCAAAAGTTATAGCGTTTACAAAATAGAGGGTAGTTTTATGGCATTTTTATTATTATTTTTTTTTTTTTACTAGTAATGGCAGCGATCAGCGATTTTTTTCATGACTGCGACATTATGGCGGGCACATCGGACACTTTTGACACATTTTTGGGACCATTGTCATTTTTACAGCGATCAGTGCACTTAAAATGCACTGGTTACTGTAAAAATGACACTGGCAGTGAAGGGGTTAACCACTAGGGGCGCTGAAGGGGTTAAGTGTGCCTAGGGAAGTGATTACTACTGTGTGGGGGCGTGGCTACGAGTGACATGTGACCGATCTCCGCTCTGATTATACAGAGCGGAGATCGGTGACATTGTCAGTAGGGGAACAGGGAGATGTTGTGTTTACTCTAACGTCTCCCCGCTCCATGCCTCCGTGAGACGATCGCGGGGATCCCCGCGGCGATGGAGTCCACGGGACCCGCGGTCCGACTCACGGGGAAGGCAGGGGGGTCGCGACGTCGGGCAGTTAAAGGGGACCTACAGGTATGTGATTGTGCCTGTACGAGCCATTCTGCCGACGTATATATACAGTGGCTGGTTGGCAAGTGGTTAAAAAAAAAAAAAAGAAAAAACAGTAAAGTTAGCCCAGTTTTTTTGCATAATGTGAAAGATGAAGTTACGCCGAGTAAATAGATACCTAACATGTCACCCTTCAAAATTGCACACGCTTGTGGAATGGCTGCAAACTTCGGTACTTAAAAATCCCCACAGGCGAGGCTTTAAAATTTTTCACTGGTTACATGTTTCGAGTTACAGAAGGAGGTCTAGGGCTAAAATGATTGCTCTCACTCTAACGTTCGCGGCGACACCTCACATGTGTGGTTTGAACGTTTTCATATGTGGGCGGGACTTACGTATGCAATCGCTTCTGCGTGCGAGCACACGGGGACAGGGGCACTTTAAAATAAAAAAAAATATTGTTAATTCTACTTTCTACTTTTTAGTTTGACACTTAAAAAAAGAAATAAAAAAAATGTGATCACTTTATTCCTATTACCAGGAATGTAAACATCCCTGGTAATAGGAATATGGCATGACAGGTCCTCTTTACAGTGAGATATGGGGTCAATAAGACCCCACATCTCACCTCTAGGCTGGGAGGCCTAAAATAAGAAAAAATTAAAAAAACGATCACGGCTTCCCAGCCGAGGCGGCGCCGTTGTTTTGAATGCAGAGGCTGGGCGTGACGTCATAACATCGCGCCCGGACTCCGACAATCATAGAGACTCCGGCGACCATCTGATCCACTGTAAATCTCTATGGTGAACATCTGGGGCCGGCGGATCCGTTCTCCGACTCACCGATCGCAGCGGTAAGTCGGTAGAAGCACCGGAGGGCGGCGGGAGGGAGCGATGTCCCCTCTCGCCACCCGTAAGGATGATCAAGTGGCTGACCAGCCGCTATGATCATTCTTATGGTGTACGGAATCACCGGCTGAAAAAAAGGATATCTGAATGATGCCTGTAGCTGCACCCATCATTCAGATATCCCCCCACAAAGCCCAGGATGTCATATGACGGCCAGCCGATGAATTCCAGGTATGGCAATTTTTACAGTTACATTGGTCAGTTACATTGCTTGGACCAATGCAAGTATGTATAGGGTTGATTTACTAAAACTGTAGAGTGCAAAATCTGGTGCAGCTCTGTATAGCAACCAATCAGTTTCCAGGTATCAGTCCTCGTTCACACTGAGGGCAGGTTTGAAATCAGTGCCAGTTCGGGGGCGTTTTGAAAGACATCTGTGCGGGTTCATGCACAGATGTCTATTGAAATCACCCCAGCAGTTGCCAAGAGTAGTCAAAAAAAGTTGTCAAAGCTTAATTGAACAAGCTGAAGTTAGAAGCTGTTTGGCTACCATGCACATCTGTCCCAGATTCTGAGTGCTCTAGTGCTGATAAATGTCCCCCTATGTGTCATACCTGTGGGACCCTTGTGGAAGCTGGAAATCCACTATATTACCAAAAGTATTGGGACACCTGCCTTTACACGCACATGAACTTTAATGGCATCCCAGTTTTAGTCCGTAGGGTTCAGTATTGAGTTGGCCCAACCTTTGCAGCTATAACAGCTTCAACTCTTCTGGGAAGGCCGTCCACAGCACCAATTTTTTATTTATTTTTTTAACCCTGCAAGGTAATGTCATAATGTGCTAGTATGCATCGCATACTAGCACATTATGATAAACTTACCTGAAAACAAAGCCTTCCAGCGCAAAGCTGTCACCTCTGCAGGCGCTCCCATCTTCACCCGCTTCACTCCGGCTGTGTAACTGGCCGGAGCTGCGATGACGTCACTTCCGCGCGGGAGCTGCTGTTTACGGCACAGGACTTTGAAGGAACAACCAGGGTGGCACACAAGCGCCGGTGGCATCACCAGCTGCATGTACAGTAAATATCTCCTAAACGGTGTAGGTTTAGGAGATATTTACACTGCCTATAGGTAAATGTTAGAGATGGGAGTTTACTCTCACTTTAAGAGCTCGTTCACACCAGCCTGTGTACGCATTAATGTACATTGTGAAGGGGTGGTGCAATGCAATTTTAAAATGTGTTTTTCCTGAACTTTATTAAAGTGTCACAAATGGTACATGTATGATGTGCAGCTCAACTGACATAGGGGTTGATTTACTAAAACTGGAGCACTCAAAATCTGGTGCAGCTGTGCATGATAGCCAATCAGCTTCCACCTTCAGCTTGTTCAGGTAAGCTTTGACAATAAAACCTGGAAGCTGATTGGTTTCTATGCAGAGCTGCACCACATTTTCCATGCTCCAGTTTTAGTAAATTACCCCATTGTGTGAACGAGCTCTTTGGACTCCATTTATCAAGCAGTGTTATGCAAGTAACACTTACGGTAAGTAACAAATTTTTTGTTTTTAATAAATTTTATACACATTACTTTTTCAAAGCAACCCCCCCTCCCCCCCACCCCTCCACAGAAAAAGCTTGCGTTAGGGCAATAAGCTTCTGCAAAGCCTCTAGACTCCTCTCATCCAATCAGAGCAGAATGTGACATCTAGCTGTAGTACCAGCAGTGATCAATAAGTGGCATTGCAGGAAATCTCCAGAAATGGTTGGGTCAGAAAGACCTGCAGAATTGCTTTGCATGATCCCTTGCAATTTCAAGGTGCCGTTTACAGATTTAAAGAACTACAGCCAGGATACAAATCATCAATAAATGTGCTTAGCATCTCTTGGGAGCGGCACTGAACATTACACTTTGGCAGAAGCTGTTAGTAAGTTCCCAAGTGGATTGAATTCCATTGTGCTGTAAGGAAGTTCCAGAAGCATGCTACTGCTGGACGCAGATCTTGTTTCCCAATACAGGTCCAACAGTTTGCAGGACATTTTTTTTTTCGGGCAAAAGTAAGAAAGCAGCTATTCATTTGATGAACGTTGTTGTGCCTTGCCTGGAGTTCTCCTTTAATATGGACTAGTAAATATGAGAAAAATGAGGCCGGTCATAAATATAGTGAATGCAGTGATCTCCAGAGCCAATAGTTCATGTTAAATCCAGTGGGTCAGAGGAGATTATGTGGATAAGTCGACACCAGTCTGGAAGGAAGCAGAATGGTTCATACAGCGGCATTTTGAATACACTTTAGAGCTGTGATGCATGAAGGTCAATTAGCAGAAGGTTATACTAGTTAGACTGGGAGAAATGAGGACATGCATTAGCGTTAGCTTCAAAGTGACATAAGAGCTAATGGATTTAAAGAATATCGCCAGCATGCACAAGATCAATGTCTGAACATAGCTGTTCTTTAGGCAAACTTTACTACTGCATGACCCTGTAAGTCAGGGGAGAGAAGTCTTTCGCTACTCATCTTTTATGAAAGTACACAGGCTGGTGTGCTATGCTTTTGTTGGAATTATTATTAGTAATGGTTTATATAGTGCTAGCCTCCTCTATGACCCTTTACAAAGGTATACAGGGCTATAGTGAAATCTATTATTCATATGATGGGCGTCCAAAAGCAAGGCACTCACTCCACTACCATCCTTTTTTAGGCTGTTCCTCAGACTCAATGTCATATGTCACCAGCATGACCTTTGCTATGTCTATCTGCAGTCACGGTTTTCACAGTTCAAGGGCCAGTTCACACCAGACGCAGTTCCGTACAGTTTTGTGCGCATTTTTTCTGCACTAAAAATGCATGCACAGTGTTTTCCATGTATTCCAATGGCTCTTGTTGGCTCTAGTTCACACCATGCAGTCAGTTTCCGGTGCAGAAACTGACCCGAAACTGACTGCATGGTGTGAACTAGAGCCAACTAGAGCCATTGGAATACATGGAAAACACTGTGCATGCATTTTTAGTGCAGAAAAAAAGCACACGGAACTGCGTCTGGTGTGAACTGGCCCTTAAATCACAATGGTCATTCAAGTGCAGCTATTCTCAGCTGGGGTTCCATGGAATCTCCAGAGTTTACTAGGGGTTCCTTGTTCCAATTCTCTTTTTAGGTAGTTAACAAGGTTCAGGTTCAGGTCAGTCTCCTCCCACATTACTAACTTACTATCCTAACTGACATATCAGCAGGGATGTCACATCACTTTCTTAAACTCAATCTTTCTAAAACTGAGCTCATAATATTTCCTCCGGCTCGTGATCGCTCCCCTGACTTCTCCATCAAGATCAATAATACAACCATCAGTCCCTCCCCTAATGCCAGGGTACTATGTGTATCCCTGGACTCTGATCTGTCCTTTCAGCCCCAAATCCAATCGCTGTCCATATCTTGCAGACTTCACCTCCGTAACATCACCAAAATACGCCTCTTTTTAACCGGCGAAACCACTAAGCAACTTACTCACTCCCTTGTTATCTCTCGCCTTGACTAATGTAACTCCCTCCTCATTGGCCTACCTCTATGCAGACTATTCCCTCTTCAGTCTATCATGAATGCTGCTACCAGACTTATCCACCTTACTAACCATTTAGTGTCCGCCACCTCTCTCTGCCAATTCCCCCATTTGCTTACTATTGCCCAACAAATTCAAAACACTAACAATAACATACAAAGCCATGTACAACCCTGCCCTGAGATACATCACCAATTTTGTCTCCAAATATCACCCAAACCGTCCTCTCCGCTCCTCCCAAGATCTCCTGCTCTCTAGCTCCCTCTTCTCTTGCTCGTCTCCAGGACTTCTCCAGAGCCTCTCCCATCCTCTGGAACTCCCTGCCCCAATCTGTCTGGCTATCTCCTACTCTGTCCATTTTTAGGTGATCCCTAAAAACTCATCTCTTCAGGGAGGCCTATCCTGCCTTCAGCTAACAATCAAAAATCTTCTACTCACATCAGTTCATCCCTCACAGTTACAACCTTTTGTTTCACCAGTCTCACCTTATTAGATTGTAAGCTCATGTGAGCAGGGCCCTCCCTACCCTCTTTTATTGAATTGTATTGTTGCTGTTGTGAGGGGGTTAGCTCGGCAGCGGGTGTGGGTGACCCCCGGGATGGGCTCCCCACACAAAAACAGGCCCAGCAAACGGAGGTTGTGGTTTTCAAAATCAAAAAGGTGCGGTTTATTTTCTATTTACAGTGACAAAACACAGCAAAGCAAAAGAAACATAAACAAAATAAATCCTGGTCAACTTGACCTCTAACTAAACATACAGGTTTCCTAACTAACAACTGGGATCAGCCTAGTGCTGTCCTAGTCCCTAAGTCCCTGGTTTTAAATGTCCAAGCAAATAGCCACACAGGCTTTGTCTCACCGCACAGGGATTCACTCTCCCTAGACAGTCCACACAGGTCTGGTTCCAGGCATGAGCAAACACCTAATGAATCTGGGAGTTTTTATAGAGGCCTTAAACGAACTGACAGGCTTCAGCTGGTCTACTCAACTCCCTGTCTGCACGACGCCCAGCACTCTCCCTAGAGGTATGAGTCATCCATGAGCCCACTAGCCTTAGCTGGGCTTATACAACTCTCCGCCTAGTTGTATAAGTCGGCGTAAAGCCTGAATCTGGGCGAAATATATCTACCCCCCTGGATGCAACCAGGTGACTTTACCTTCCTGCTGTCACATACCCCCCCCTCTTGTTTTAACCTCGGGGTTGGAACACCAGCAATCAGGCATTCATGTACTCGAGACAAAGCATCCACATTCCCCATTTGAACGCCAGGGTGATGCTTTACTGTGAAGTTGAATTCCTGGAGGGCCAGGAACCACCTATTCACTCTTCTATTTGTTTCCTTGTTTTGAGCCATCCACTTTAACGGAGCGTGATCCGTAACCAAGTCAAAGTGCCTACCTAGCAGGTAGTACCGAAGGGAATCTAGAGCCCACTTCACCGCTAAACACTCCTTTTCAACGGTGGCGTAATTTACCTCATGGGACTTCAACTTCCTGCTGAGGTAAATGACTGGGTGCTCTTCCCCGTTCCAGACCTGGGACAATACTGCTCCTAACCCCACATCTGACGCATCACTTTGTACGACAAAGTCTTTAGAGAAGTCGGGTGAGTACAACACTGGCTGGCTACATAAGGCTTGTTTCAAGAATTGGAATGCTGCCTCAGCCTCGGGGGTCCATTTAATCATGACCGACCCTTTCCCCTTCGTCAGGTTGGTTAGGGGCACAGCCTTAGAAGCAAAGTGGGGAATGAATCGCCGATAATACCCAGCGATTCCCAGAAAGGCTCGTACCTGCTTCTTGCTGTTGGGACGTGGCCAACTCTGGATGGCCTCGACTTTGTTGAGTTGGGGTTTTATTACTCCCCTCCCAATGGTGTACCCAAGATATTTGGCCTCTTCCTGCCCAATGGTACACTTCTTGGGGTTAGCCGTAAACCCCGCTTCCCGAACAGAGTCCAGGACTGCTTGCAATTTTGGCAGATGTGAGGCCCAATCTGTGCTATGGACAATTACGTCATCCAGGTAAGCCGCAGCATACTTCCGATGGGGCCTCAGCATCTGGTCCATTTTCCGCTGGAATGTGGCCGGCGCATTCTGTAACCCGAACGGCATTCTTTTATATTGGAACGCCCCGTCTGGGGTTACAAATGCGGTTTTCTCTTTGGCCGACTTGGCCAGGGGGATTTGCCAATACCCTTTTGTGAGGTCAAGAGTCGTCATGTATCGGGCTGTTCCCAGCCGGTCGATCAACTCATCTATACGTGGCATGGGGTAGGTGTCAAATTTTGTAACTTTGTTCAACTGACGAAAATCGTTACAAAATCGCCAGCTCCCATCCGGTTTAGGCACCAACACAATGGGACTAGACCAATCACTTTGGGACTCCTCTATCACCCCTAAGTTCAGCATTTTCTGTACTTCCTCCCGTATTGCCTCCCGTCGGGCCTCTGGGATCCGATAGGGTTTTAACTTCACCCTTTCACCGGGCGGGGTAATGATGTCATGCTCTACCCCAGATGTTTGTCCCGGCAGCTCAGAGAATACCTCCTTGTTGCGAAGCACAAACTCTTTAACCTCCTGTTGTTGGGGTTGTGACAAGGTGGCTGCTATTCCAACCTCAGGAATCACGCAACCAGTTTGAGCTGGTGACCAAGTGTCTGCGACTAGGGACTCTCTATCCCTCCAGGCTTTCAACAGATTAACGTGATAGATCTGTTCGGGCTTTCGCCTTCCTGGTTGTCTGACCTTGTAATTCACTTCGCTCACTTTTTCCATTATCTCGTAGGGGCCTTGCCATTTGGCAAGGAATTTACTTTCAACCGTAGGGACAAGTACCAGTATCCTATCCCCCGGGGAAAAGGTACGGGTCTTGGCTCCACGGTTGTACACTCTCTGCTGTGCTAACTGCGCTTGGGCCAAATGTTCCTTCACGATGGGCATTACCTGTGCAATTCGGTCTTGCATCAGGGCGACATGCTCAATCACACTCCTGTGGGGAGAACTCTCACTTTCCCAAGTTTCCTTGGCAATATCCAACAGCCCTCTTGGGTGTCTCCCATACAGTAACTCAAAGGGGGAGAATCCCGTAGAGGATTGGGGCACCTCCCTAATAGCAAACATCAGATAAGGAAGTAGACCGTCCCAATCCTTTCCATCTCTATCCACCACTTTCTTCAACATTTGTTTTAGGGTTTTGTTGAATCTTTCAACCAGCCCATCGGTTTGGGGGTGATACACAGATGTACGTAATTGCGTCACTTTGAACAATTTACACAGCTCCTTCATAACCCGGGACATAAAGGGTGTACCTTGGTCCGTAAGCAGTTCTTTACAAATACCCACCCGGCTAAACACAAGAGATAGCTCTTTGGCTATGGTTTTGGCCGAGGTATTTCGGAGAGGGATCGCTTCTGGATAACGGGTGGCATAGTCCATTATAACTAATATGTACTGGTGCCCCCTAGCGGACTTGATTATAGGACCTACCAAATCCATGGCGATCCTCTCAAACGGGACCTCAATGATGGGTAGAGGGACCAGCGGGCTACGGAAATGTGGCATCGGGGCCGACCTCTGACACACAGGGCAGGAGGAACAATAATTTTCTATGTCCTTCATCACCCCCGGCCAATAGAATCTCTGTAATACCCTCTCTCGGGTTTTCTCTGTCCCCAGATGACCTCCAAGAATGTGCCCATGAGCCAACTCCAACACCAACTTCCTGTAAGGTTTGGGCACCACAAGCTGCTCAACGGTTTCTTCTGCCCTTTTTGCCACCCGATACAGTAGGTCCTTCTCTACGCTGAAGTATGGGTAAGTGCAGGTATTATCTGGGTTCACTAACTCGCCATCTATTTTCACTACGTTTTCCCGTGCCTTTATTAGGGCGGGGTCTTTCAACTGTTCTGTGGCAAAGTTTTCCCTGTGAACCTCAAGATCAGAAAACTCCACAGACGGTAGGTTTTCGTCTGAGGAGGTGGGCTCCTCTCCAGTTTCTTGAGTCTCCCCTGCCAATACTGATAAGGGAAATTCCGGAGAGTCCTCACCACTCTCAGGGGAGTTCTGGCTATCACATTCCTGGTACATAGGGGCACCAGTGGGGGGCTCAGGATCATCCCACAGTTCCCAGAACTTCGGAAAATCCCTTCCCACAATGGCGTCATGCGGTAACTGAGATACTAAGCCCACTGGATGAAAGAGGGTACCTTTGGGGGTCTCGAAACACACTGTAGTCACTGGATACTCTCGGGTGTCCCCATGCACACAAATAACAGCTACCTTGCTATTCCCAGAGACCTCTGTTTTAACTAACTCAGCCTTTATCAGGGTCACAAGGCTACCTGAATCCAGCAATACCACAACATTTCTACCATTAACACACATTTTGCATAAATGTTTCTCAGTTCCTCGAATGGCAGTGCATGCGACTGTCGCACACAGCGACTGACGTCTGCCCGTCAGAAAGTCACACTGCATGGGTTCCTCCACAACCGGGCAATTGGCTGCAATATGTCCCGCTTGCCGGCAGCGGTAGCAAACGATCCTTCTTGCCGCCTCTTGAGCCGCTGATTTCCCAGGCTGTTCTCGCCAAACTTGGGGTAGAGCTCCCACCCTCTCACTCTCTCCACCCTCACCCCTTGGAATCCTCTTATCCGCCCCTGGGGATGGTCTGGTCTTAGGGTGGAAAGTCCGAGTGTCTCTGGAAGAGGCCGTCAGGTTCTCTGTAGCCAAGTATTTCTCCACACGATCCACAAGACCATCGGCCGTCTCTGGGTCTCCATGGCTTACCCACTTTTGGATGGCAGTAGGAAGAGCTCTCAAAAACCGATCCATTACAACACGTTCCACAATCTTTGGTGCGGACAAAGTCTCTGGCTGTAGCCACTTTCTGCTCAGGTGAATGAGATCATACATTTGAGACCTGGGGGGTTTTCCAAGCTGGAAAGTCCAGTTATGCACACGCTGAGCCCGGACAGCCAGGGTGACACCCAGCCTTGCCAATATTTCAGCTTTTAGCATCACATAGTCTTTTGCTTGGTTAGGCTCTAGGTCATAGTAAGCTTTCTGCGATTCACCAGTTAACAGAGGAGCCACCAGTCCAGCCCACTGCTCCTCAGGCCACTTTTCTCTTTCAGCGGTCCTTTCAAATGTGGTCAAAAATACCTCTGGATCATCCTCTCCAGTCATTTTTGTCAATAAACGACTGACCCCAAAGGACGCGGTATTAGTGGGACGGCTTTCCTCACTGGTCTGCGGACGTTGCTGCATTACTGCTTCCATCTGTTGTTGTAGTCTCTGCTCTTGCTTCTGCAACAGGTCTATGAAGCGGGCCTCAGATTGCTGCTGGGCTTGTTGCTGAGCCTCCAGACTCTGTTGCAAAGTTGCGTTTGTCTGCTGCTGGGCTGCAAGGCTCTGTTGATGAGCTTGCTGCTGGGCTGCAAGGCTCTGTTGATGAGCTTGCTGCTGGGCTGCAAGGCTCTTTTGCAAACCTGCATTTGTCTGCTGTTGATTGGCATTTGCTAGAGCCAGCTGTTTCAGTATCTCCTCCATGCTGGCTTAAAAAAAAACTGCCCGCATTCTCCACCAACTGTGAGGGGGTTAGCTCGGCAGCGGGTGTGGGTGACCCCCGGGATGGGCTCCCCACACAAAAACAGGCCCAGCAAACGGAGGTTGTGGTTTTCAAAATCAAAAAGGTGCGGTTTATTTTCTATTTACAGTGACAAAACACAGCAAAGCAAAAGAAACATAAACAAAATAAATCCTGGTCAACTTGACCTCTAACTAAACATACAGGTTTCCTAACTAACAACTGGGATCAGCCTAGTGCTGTCCTAGTCCCTAAGTCCCTGGTTTTAAATGTCCAAGCAAATAGCCACACAGGCTTTGTCTCACCGCACAGGGATTCACTCTCCCTAGACAGTCCACACAGGTCTGGTTCCAGGCATGAGCAAACACCTAATGAATCTGGGAGTTTTTATAGAGGCCTTAAACGAACTTACAGGCTTCAGCTGGTCTACTCAACTCCCTGTCTGCACGACGCCCAGCACTCTCCCTAGAGGTATGAGTCATCCATGAGCCCACTAGCCTTAGCTGGGCTTATACAACTCTCCGCCTAGTTGTGTAAGTCGGCGTAAAGCCTGAATCTGGGCGAAATATATCTACCCCCCTGGATGCAACCAGGTGACTTTACCTTCCTGCTGTCACACTGTATTGTCTCACTATATACTGTTGGCGCCATATAAATCCTGTACAATAATAATAAAGGTGTGTAGGCTACAAAGTAGCAGGTTTGCAGTGGCATAGACCATCCATTTATGGCAATAGATTGCTGTTGCCTGCATTGCTCCAGGGCAGACAGCCCTTGGCGGTCAGCGGTATGACACCAATGATCCTATTAGTGATTTGTAATTGTATCCTGAGAACCTAAAATTATTTCAAGGCTTCCTCAGGGGTAAAAAAAAAAGTTGAAAAAGACTGCTCTAGTGTTTGTTATGCTCCTCCAGGGTGAACTTACTCCTCCAATACGGTTTCCTGGTGTTGCCTGGTTATTTATAGTGAACTTTTGTTCGCTTTTAATAGAATGTATAGTCATTTTGTATACATTTTCTTTTTTTATTGCAGTCTGGACTAAAAAACAACTTTTTTTTTATGCCACCACAATATGGCACTCTCTGCATATGGAACAAGTTTGGTAATGCAAGAGCTATGAAAATGTGTATTCCACAAGAACTAGTTCTATGGCCTGGACTAAAAAAAAAATTACTTTCCTATGGCACTTTTGGCAATAAGAGGGAAAAAAGGTTTAACCTCAGCATATGGACATGGATCTTAAATATATGAACTGCGAGAATGTAGAATAGTCTTCCATAGGAATTGGATCTCTGAATTTAAAAAGGTTCATGATTAGTAAAATATTGTAAATGTAAAAAAAAAAAAAAATTACTTATTTCAGTCTGTTAGACCCCTTTCACACTGGGGCCACGGCCGCGTTCGCTGTACAGCGCCGCTCCATTTAGCGGCGCTTTACTCCTATTTAAGCGGCACTTTTTGGCCACTAGTGGGGTGCTTTTAACCCCAAAGAAGGGGTTAAAAACTCCTGTGTCGTGGCACTTCCGAAGCACTTTTCAGGCGCTTCGGAAGCGCTGCCCATTCATTCCAATGGGCAGGGCATTTTGGGAGCGATAAAAGACTTTTCGGAACGTCCCGCAAGCGCTCCGCCCGAGTGTGAAAAGTCACACTTGAATGAATGGGAGGCGGTTTTCAGGTGCTTAGCAGAGGCCATTTCCAGCGCCAAAGCTTAGAGCAACATGATCTTGCTTTACACGTTACAAGTTCACTTTAAAGGGTAACTAAAAAATAGCAAATAAAGAAAAAATAATATAGTATATACAATTGCGACACAAGTCACATTGTGATTGAATGTTATTAAAAATGATCTTTTCTTTTCAATCTGCAACTCTATAATTTTCTGTAAAATGCAATGCAATATGGATACCTGGAGGTGTTCTTTACACAGAATGTGTACAGAACGCCCCCCAGAAACATCATTTCCTGCTTGTGTGATTGGCTCACTGATTTTCCCAGAAGTCTGCACTAAAATACAAGTCAGATTTTTGGCATCCCCTGCATCAAAAAAAAATATTTTTGGTAAGATACTCCCAATAGGAACACGTCTAAAGTGATGCAGACCCTACAGTTTTCCTCATTAGAGCCCTTCAGCTGCAGCAGCTGGTTGATAATTATGAAACCGCTCCCATTAGACTCACTTGGCACATGGGCACAGACAAACACACAGGGATTTATTTACAAAAGGTAGGAATCTGCAACAAAGTTTGTTAAAATCCTTGCAATGAGGGGAATGTTTGTTTTTTTCTCAACAAAAGTGAAATTACACTTTAACCACTTCCCGCCCCGTCAAAAGCAGATTGACGTCCGGGAAGTGGTTCTGTTATCCACACTGGACGTCATATGACGTCCTGCGGGATAACAGCCGCCGCGCGCCCGGGGCGCGCATCGCTGCGATCGGTGGAGCGGTGGGTCAGTCTGACCCACCGCTACACTGATCTCGGTAAAAAGCCTCCGTCGGAGGCTTTTTACCACGTGATCAGCCGTGTCGAATCACGGCTGATCACAATGTAAACAGGAAGAGCCGTTGATCGGCTCTTCCTCACTCGCGTCTGACAGACGCGAGTAGAGGAGAGCCGATCGGCGGCTCTCCTGACAGGGGGGGTTCGCGCTGATTGTTTATCAGCGCAGCCCCCCCTCGGATGCCCACACTAGACCACCAGGGAAGCCCCCCAGGACCACCAGGGAAGCCCCAATCATGTGGATGGCCCCCATGGCCATCCACATGTAGTAAAAAATAAAAATAAAAAAAAACATACAAAAAAATATGCCAATCAGTGCCCACAAATGGGCACTGACTGGCACTTTCACAATGTGTGGTGGCTGGCATTGCTGGGCACCAGTGCCACCAATGCCACCTACTAGTGTCCATCAGTGCCACCAATCAGTGCCCATCTGTGCCAATCTGTGCCCACCTATCAGTGCCCGTCCATGCCACCTATCAGTGCCACCCATGAGTGCCCATCAGTGCCGCCTATGAGTGCCCATCAGTGCCGCCTATGAGTGCCCATCAGTGCCGCCTATAAGTGCCAATCAGTGCCACCTATGAGTGCCCATCAGTGCCGCATACCAGTGCCACATATCAGTGCCCATCAGTGCCGCCTATCAGTGCCCATCATCAGTGCCCATCAGTGCCACCTCATCAGTGCCACCTCATTGGTGCCCATCAGTGTCGCCTTATCAGTGCCGCCTTATCAGTGCCTGTCATCGAAGTAGAAAAGGTACTTATTTACAAAAAAAATTTATAGAAACAAAGAAAAACTTAGTTTTTTTTTACAATTTTCGCTCTTTTTTTATTTGTTGTGCAAAAAATAAAAATCGCAGAGGTGATCAAATACCACCGAAAGAAAGCTCTATTTGTGGGAACAAAATGATAAAAAATTTGTTTGGGTACAGTGTAGCATGACCGCGCAATTGTCATTCAAATTGCGACAGTGCTGAAAGCTCAAAATTGGCTTGGGCAGGAAGCTGTATAAGTGCATGGTATTGAAGTGGTTAAAGAAATAAAAACAAAAGGTAATGATTACTAATTTATATTGTGCTAATACTGTTTGTGAGATTTTTCCAGAGGATATTGAGCCATTGCAATGTGTGACTGTCCTGTAGAGGCTTACAATCTAATGTCTCTACCACAGTCATATACACAATTACATACTAGGGCCAATTTGGAAGGAAAATAACTTGGATAACAGAGTTGTATGTTTTTTGAAAGACAAACTGCCACAAACACAGGAAAATATATTAACGTTCGCCACAGCACAGTGGTAACAGCTTCTATGATACCTAATTGGCACTGGTCACAACACTGTGAATTATGTTTTTTCCTGATTAGCAGATTTTAATAAAAAGCTACAATAATAAAAGATGACAACTGCTGACTGCTACGTCCTGGCATGCAGTGCCCAGTTTACTGGCCAGCATGTTGGCATGTCCTATATAACAAGCAACTTATTTTTTTACCAAGGGGCACGTAAGCCAAACTGTACACCAGAATAGTTCTGGACATGTATTATTTAATGGGTGTTCCTGGCATCACTAATTGGTAATGTATTATTTATCTCGTATACAGTAAGTGATGGTTTTGTTCACTTGTCTTACACGATTGACTTAGAAATAGTTTAAATATTTCTGGATTATATTCGGCAATGGTAGTTCAATTATATGTTTTACCTTTCTGATATTTCTTAGAAAATTAAATCATCTTTTTTTTTTTTTTAACTTCAAACAGTACTTTTATTGAAGTAAATACATATAAAGGAGCAAACCAAGTGTACAACGTACAAAGCGTCAACACATAAACACAAGTTTTGGGAATGAAAATGAAATAGTTTTACTCTTAGCTGTTATAGGTTTAGGAAGGCAGGTGCTCTTTCAAACCTAAATCCACCCAGACCATTGTAGGTCTGTTACATTTTAGTTTAAAGGGTAACTCCACTTTCATGGGAAAAAAAAATAGCATATGCAATTGCTACACAAGTCATATTGTAATTGAATGTTATTACAAATTATTATTATTTTTTTCAATCCGCAGCGCTGTCATTTTCTGTAAAATGCAATGCAATATGGCTACCTGAAGGCGTTCTGTACACAGATGTCCTCCGTGCAGGCTCAGTTGTCCCTCTTTGTGGTCTGATTTGCACATCTCTATGCAAAATTAACTATTTTACTACCAAAAGTGTTAAGCCTCGTACACACGACCGGTTTTCTCATCAAACGACAAGAAAACTGTTGGGAGAGCTTTCTTGCCGAGAAAACCGTTCTTGTGTATGGTTTCTCGTCGAGAAAACTGCCGGGAATCTCGACGAGAAAAATAGAGAACCTGCTCTCTATTTTCTCGTCAGGATTCTCGTTTTTCTCGTCGGGATTCTCGTCGGCCTGTTTCCCGACGAGAAAACCGGTCGTGTGTATGCTTTTCCGAGTCTTAAAAAATTGCGCATGCTCAGAATCAAGTATAAGACGGGAGCGCTCCTTCTGGTAAAACTAGCGTTCGTAATGGAGATAGCACATTCAGCACGCTAAAACTAACTGAAAGCACGAAGACTGAAAAGCGCGAATCGTCTCTCCCCAAACTTTTACTAACACGCGGTAACACAAGATCAACAAAAGCAGCCCAAGGGGTAGCGCCATTGGAATCAAAATATAAATGTGAAAAGTTTTTCGCGCTAATTGTGAGTATAAAGAAATGTGATTGATGAGTGTGATAGTTATCTTCTGCTGCAAATCTAAAGTGGTCACCGTACACCAGAAAAGTAGATAAAAAGTAATAAAGTGATTTGCGCTGAAGACAAATTCAAAAAACACGTTACCACTATTGGATTAAACCATATCCACTAATAATCAATTAACTAAAGTGATAGACATATTCATAGTGAAAAAGTATACAATGTATAACAATGTGAGACAATGTGAATGAAAAGTGAAAGTAAAGTGGGTCAATCTTTTGGGGGATAAGATAATATGGTATGGGATTATTCTTAAACAGTCCTTTAAATCGGTCCTCAATGGGCGGAGGCTGTATGGGTTGGGGTATTAATTTTCAATTGTAGGTTCAGTCATATTGCTGTCTATTATAACCGATATCCCTCCTTTCTTTTCCCGTCTCCCAGAACTCTCACCTTAAAGCTGATCAAAGTGCGCATGTAGTATAGGTTGCTGTATGGTTAATTTTTCAAAAGCTTTCTCTCAGTCTCCTTCTGGCCCAGGATAATGGAGCGGTCCACCTATGGAATCTTCACTCTATTACCGTACTCCTATTCCCCTATCACTCCCATAGGAGGATATGCCCAGAGATGAAAAAACCGGGAGGAGTAACGATAGGGAGAAAATAGGGAACAAGAAGGGAGCCTCCAATAGCGTGATATTGTTTTTTTTAAAAAAGATATTGAATTTATTTAAAAAATGGACTCTTACATTTAATTAAAAAATTTCAGGCATAGGATATTATACAAGACGCGGCTTAGACAGCCGTCTTACTTCCTCTCCTGTCGCTTACGATCCGCGTCCGACTCACGTGATCCCTACATCGTTACGTCACTTCTCACGTGACTTCATCAGGGGAACCTGATTGGTTGGCGTGGTCGGCTATTTATGTCCAGAAACCGGAAGTAAATAAGACGCCATCTTTGTTGTGGTCCGCTCTATACTTTATCGCGGCCATCTTATTGGTGGGTATTCTTACACCACTCGGCGGCCATTACATTAGAGGTTTTTTAGTATTCCATAGTTATGACCATGGATATTCCTAACCAGGCTCTAATCTTGTTTGTTTTGTGACTAGAGTCCCGCATTAGTCCATTACTAGTGAATACCTTTAGTGGCAATTTATCTTTCACTGTATTGTGTTGCAAAATAAATTTTAAGATATGAATAGCACACAATACAGCGATTTCTAGATAATAAAAAATAGATTAAAATTAATTTAATTTTGGTATATAAATACCTATATATGGAAAACTCCTAGGTAATTAATTTACAATAAAAAAGAGGTAAAATAACTGAATATCCAATATATTTATGGACTTCAGGCCTAGTATTTAAAATGTATTGGTGGTTCTTCATTCTCGCGTGCCCGTAGCGACAGGAGAAGATGTATACCATAATACACATAAAATTATAGGAAATTTACTATTTTCCATACCAGTTTTATATTTCGATCATTTTGATTCAATCTCTCCAAGAATTTTTCTAATTTTTCTTTACTTCCGTTCCAAATAATTATTATGTCATCTATATACCTTTTTGTATAGTGACAGTTCTATAGGGGTCTCTTCATATACGGCTAGTTCTTCCCATTGTGCCATAAAGGCATTGGCCACACTGGGAGCGAATTTAGCTCCCATAGCTATACCAATTGTTTGCTGATAATATATCTGATCATGCCAGAAATAGTTATACTTTAAACAGAAATCTAAACATTTGATCAAGTATTTTCTCTGTTTGCAAATCAAATTGCTATGTTTTCTCAGAAGCCACTTCATGGCATGGCAAGCATCATGATGTTTCACAATTGTGTATAGCGACGTAACGTCTGCTGTGGCCAGTATTGTACGTCCTTCTAATACTGGAACTGTATTGATAAGTTGAAGTATGTGTTTGGTGTCTTTTAAGTACGCTTGTGTGTTCTGTACTGCTGGTTGGATAAAATAGTCAATGTATTGTCCCATCCTTACCGTTAGTGACTCTATGCCGTTGACTATAGGTCTTCCGGGTGGGTCTATTTTACATTTGTGGATTTTGGGGACCGTATATATTATAGGGATACGACATGTGTCTGGTATGAGGTATGTGGCCTCTTTCTTGGTTAATATTTATTTTTTCATGCCTAAGTCCAATAGTCCTTGAAGTTCTTTTTTATATTTATTAGTTGGATTCCCTAGTAGTCGATTATATGTATTTTCTTCTTGTAGTTGTCTACTAATTTCTTTTAAATATTGCTCTTTATCTTGGATTACTACCGCCCCTCCTTTATCCGCCGGTCGGATAACTATATCATTTCTCTCCGTTAATTGTTTTAGACCCTTCTTTATATGTATTGGGTCATATTGCTTTTTTATTTTCAGATTATCCAAATCCTGTAATAGCAATTTTTTAAACACTTCAATGTTGTGACCATCTGATACCTTCGGATTGTAGACGGAATTATTTTTCAGGGTACTATGTATCGGTTTGTTCTGTATTTCTACATGTGTGGTTTTCTGAAATGGGTTATTCAGGATATATTTCTTTATGTTAAGTTTCCTTACATATTTCAATATTCCTATATAGGTGTCAAATTTATTCAGATTTTTGGTTGGAGCATGTTTAAGTCCCCTATCTAGTACTGTTAATTCCTCTCTAGTTAAATCTTTACCACTTAGATTGACTACATTTTCTCCTATCACTCTTTTTTGGGACTGTAGGCCACACATAGTCCCCAAACTCTTAACACTTTACTCCAGGTACTATCAGAAAAAAAAAAAAACATGCTGACTCAAATTTGGCAGTTAATGGCCGCGGCGTTCTTTATTGGTTTTAAAACATGAATTAAATCAACCATATATATTTTTATTATTCAACATCAAAAATCATATTTTAATGAAAACCAACCAACTGTGTAACTGCTTAGTTCTCATAACTCAAGCAGCATTACCTCAAATATCATGAAATAACATGCCCCACAAGCCGGGCTTGAGTATCATGCCCGGCCCCACCCCAACACCGCGGCCTGCTCGATTCCATACTGTATTCCCAGGTTGAAAATATCCAGACCCACATCTGAAAGGTGGACTCCATCCTGTCTGTATAACCCCTGAAAACCACCCTCTAGATCCACATGTCTATACGATAGCCCGTTAAGTGTAGGCATGAATTTTTCCATTGCCCTATTTATACGCTTCCTCATCTTCTCCATTACCTTCCTCTGACAAGAGGAAAGCCAGGAGAGGCGGGGAATGATTTCAGAAAATACTAAGATAGTACCCGGAAAAGTGAGAGAAAAACGTTGTAAATCCTTCTGTATTAGAAAAAGCAAATCCAATGTCCGCACATTCCCCAAATCATTTCCCCCCACATGCAAAACAAGAACATCTGGCCTAGGCCAACATTGCCCCAACCTACATAATTGAAAATAAAGTTGGTGCCACTGCAGGCCTCGCACTTCTTTCCAAAACACCTGAAAGGATTCCGGATGAAGAGACAAATTGGTAGAATACCTACGCAGGGCCGCTCTTTTATGCGCCCAATAGACAAACGAATGTCCCAGAATCCAAATTATACGAGGTTGACCTGAGGGATTTAAATAAACAGGTTAGGACGAACATATAATTTAAAACAATCAGATTTCCACCTCCCCATGTCCTTAATAGCTGAATCACACACCCCTTTCCGGGCCGCCTCTGATGCTGCACCTATTCTAAACGAGTGGGAGGATATTTTGAGGTTATGTAAACCCAAACTCATGAGGCATTTATGAAGAACCGAATCAAACTGATATTTGGTAAGGGGCCCCCCATTTTGGTGAACCAAAAATAAGCCCTGTCCCGGGGGCCTGACCCCTAGAAAACGATTCACAGCTTCCACAGGACAAATTGCCTTGTCGTCCTGCGCAGCTAAATGAATCCCGGTACCCTTCCCCAAGGCATCCGTCTTAGAACGCCTGATCCACAAGTGCACCCCGGAAGGACCCACTGTCACATGCTCAGAAAGAACCCCCGAACCGCCCACTTTAGACCCTGGAATCAGCTCCGAGATGCGCAAAGCCCCATGAAAGGCGAGAACGAATGCCGTTTTAAACAATAATGCTTCAAAACTGGAGTAACACACGGCCGACGTCGCCTTACAAAGCCTAGCCAAAAGTTCGAGCGAGATTGGTCTCCTATCATCCGGTATAAAATTTACCCTTCTATACCCTTTCAAAGCCTGTTTTACTGAAAAATATGCCGTGCACGGAGGATACCCCTTTAAACGGCAGAAAAATGATACACCTGCCAATGTTTTCGAGATATGGCTGTAGGAAAAATGCTGCTGCATCAGGGATGCCACAAAGGCCAATAATGACCCCTCAGACGGGCGGCCATCACTAACTCCCAGCGCTACTGCAAACGATAGCCAACTGTTCCAAGAAGCTGCATAACACATCCACGTCTTGGGTGCGACCGAACCCTGGATAGCTCTTGCCACTATGTCCAGATTACATCCCACAGAAACTCCGGGCAACACATTCCTTCCACGTCCGCCTCCGGATGCAGATGTCGAAAGCGGTCCATCTGAAACCGAGATAACGCATCGGCAAGGTTATTCTGGACCCCAGGTGTATATTTGGCTTTCAACCAGACATTAAATTGTAAACACAAAAAAACAATTTGCCGCAGTACCTTAACCACCAACAGCGACTTCGATGAGAGGCAATTGATTGCAAAGAGAACCCCTTTGTTGTCTGTTTCGACCATGATCCTCCTATTTGCAAATTGGGCCCCCCACAGTTCCATGGCCACCAAAATAGGAAACAGTTCCAGTAGAACTATATTCCTAGTGACTTCCTGCACCACCCACGATTCTGGCCAAGCTGCACAGCACCAGCTATTCCCCAAGATCGCCGCAAAGCCTTTTGACCCTGCGGCATCCGTGAATAGTTTGAAATCTGGAGCAAAGATGAAGTCACTCTGGAAAAAAGACCGTCCGTTGTACACATCCAAAAACCGTGCCCAAACCAACATATCCGCCTTAAGTGAACAGGTCAGCCTTATGTGGGCGAGTGGCGACTTCACACCCGCTATTGCTAGATAAAGACGACGCGAAAAAATACGACCCACGGGCATGATCCTGCATGCAAACGCCAGGACCCCCAGCAGCGACTGCATATCCTTCAGCAACGCTTTTTTTTTTAACAAAAACGCCCGCAACAGGGACTTTAACTTTGCTAATTTTGCCTCGGGCAACCGGAATTCCATCCTACCGGTATCGATGTGAATGCCTAAGAATTCCAAATCCGTCGTGGGGAGACACGTCTTTTCCTCCGCCAAGGGCACACCAAAATGGCTAGACATATCCCGAAAGGCCTGCAGGAGCTCATAACAAAGCGACGAACCTTGTGGTCCCATGAACAAAAAATCGTCCAGGTAGTGTAATACTTTATCACAACCTGACTGCGAACAAATGACCCACTGCAAGAAAGAGGAAAAGGCTTCAAAGTAGGAGCATGATACGGAACACCCCATGGGGAGACACCTGTCAAAGAAATAGGACCCCTCAAAATAAAACCCCAGGGAATTAAAAGCCTCAGGAGCTATTGGCAACAGCCGAAAGGCCGACTTAATATCGGCCTTAGCCAGCAACGCCGGGGGCGTTGCTGGCTAAGGCCGATATTAAGTCGGCCTTTCGGCTGTTGCCAATAGCTCCTGAGGCTTTTAATTCCCTGGGGTTTTCCCTTAACGACGAGATTGACGATGTACTGTGCTCAGTCTCATATGCGTCATTCGAAGAAGCAATTGTCAAAATTCGGCAGTGTGGGCCGGGGGCCCACACTGCCGAATTTTGACAATTGCTTCTTCGAATGACGCATATGAGACTGAGCACAGTACATCGTCAATCTCGTCGTTAAGGGAATCACCTTTAGGGAATGACAAATGATGTATAATTCGATACGCACTTTGCTCTCTCTTGGGCACCACCCCTAAAGGTGATATACGAAAATTAACAAAAGGGGGGTGCCCAAAAGGACCCGCCATGCGTCCTTCCGCAATCTCTTCCATAACCTTCTCCCTGACAATGTGCGGAAACTGACTGACTGATTTTAAATTACCCACCACCGTACATCCCACCCCTGTGAACGCAGGGAGGGGAAAGCCCAATTCAAAACCATTAATGAGAAATTGCGCTGTCGCCTGGTCTGGATAGCTGTCCAGCCACGGGCGCATGCTTTCCAGCCTCACTGGCGTGCAGGCTTTTTGGAAAAATATCCTTTGGACTCTGACTAGCCCCAGTATTAGCTGTTTTTTTAAAACACTTGGCTGCAGGGTGAGCTCCCGCACAATAGGCACACTCGTGCCTATATTTACATGCCGCATTCCAGCGGCACTGGCTGTCATTATAAGCAAAGCAGCATCCTCTCCTGAACCCCGCGCTCAAAGAGTTAACCGCCATTGGTTTAGAAGCGACCGGCCTCTGGGGGGCGAGCAAGTTCAGCCATAGCCCAACATCCTTCATACCCCAGCGTAAAGAGGGGTGGACTGCCAACTTCTGTCGAAACGACTCGTCGTAGTAGAACCAACCGAGCCCCCCAAAACATTTGTAAGCCTCCAAAATGTGATCAACATGCTGGAACAAACCCCCGCTGTGTTCAGGATGCTTGTCCGCCATGACGCCAGCAAAGATGCAAAACGCCTGCAGCCAGTTATTGAATGACCTAGGCACAGGCCTACGCCTGTCGTCTTCCTGCTTGTCAGCCTTATCTGGCTTAACCATCAAATCTTTCTGAGAGGGCAAGAGGGATAGGATGTCAATAAAATCCCCCCGCCATATTTTTTCTTTTACTGCTAAGCTCAGATGGTACCCCAGGGGAGACATCTCACAAGGCATGGCTTCCTTCATGCAGGACTCTGGCACATTACCCCTAGCCAAAGGCACATTGCAATCCCCATATGTACCCCCTGGAACCATCACCACAGGGGTGGGCTGATACACACTTATAGAAGGTGGAGTAACATTGCTGGGTAAGGGGCTGAGCAAAGCAGCAGCAACAGAAGAAGTAGATACAGGAGGAATAATAGGAGGAACAACAGGGGACAATGTTCTCACTAAAGAAGAGAGAGAATCTACCAGAACATTTAAAGCCTGTATTTGAGCACACTCACCCACTGCTGGAGGTGGAGCAGCGTCAGACAGAACCGCCTCTCCCAGCAGCAGACCTTGTGCACTCTCCTGTCTGTCATGCAGCGCTTGTGGCTCCTCCGCTGCGGGCATGCTTGTATTCTCAGCCTCCTGTCTTGGTAGTCGTGAGGGGGGCGGGCGCCCCCTCCCCCCACTCGCTGCGGGCTGTTCAGCCCTGGCCCGCCTGCCTCCTCTTCTTCCTGGGGACCGGGAACATGTCCTCTTCTGCTGGGGAGTACAGCGCCCGCTCCTGGCACCTCCCCTGACATCTTCGGCGGCCGCCTCCCTCCGCCCTTGTGCTGACACAGCTGACATAGCTGCGGCGCTCCGCTCCGGAGGCTGGCTCCTCCGTGCTCTCACATGTTGAGCACTGCCCTCTGCTCCTCTCTCCTGGCTGGCCAGCTGCTCCCCTGACTTGTCTGCCACAGAGCCCTCAGTGTCCCGCTCCTGCTGTCCGTCTGTCACCAGCTCCCCTATTGACAAACAGCGCCTCAGCCATTCTTCACCTCCCTCACTGCCTGCCTTCTCCAAAAGTTTTTTAAAGAGGGACTCCATACCTGAGGTCTCTGTCAGTTCTTCACTGGTGCTTGCTGACAGGAAAGAGGGAGATTCCCAGCCCAGCCAATCCTTATAAAGCCTTCCTGGCTTCCAGTACCTTCTGTCGCATCCCATTGGCTGGCTGTTGATCCCAAATTTAAAGACACAGTACATCAATTCAAATACATTTATACTTATACTGTATTCTATCACATTGCGTTTTAACCCTCAAAACACCATTGAAGCATGTGGTGGCCACAATCCCAATTAAGTGGGCTTCTATTGTGCCCCCTTTTCTATTCTTTTGGAGTCTCTTTCCTCCTCTGTTTCCTCTCTTCTTTCTGGACTTGTTCGTGTTCGTTCTTCTTGGGGTCTTCTCCACGGTGAGCGTGGGCGATCCTGTGTGTGTCGCCTGGGAGACCAGTCTCTCCTCTCCCTGTCTAAAAAAGGGCGTTGTGTATCGTATATATATTGTTCATAATGGTAGCGTGGATCCTCGTAGTAGTCTGGAAAGTTTCTTATAGGTTCATACCTATTTTGTATGGGTATGGGAGCTCTGTTCTGACCTCCATAGTATTCTTGTGTCTGTGGGGGTCCCCTGTTGTCTCTTGGGCCTCTATCATTCTGTTGCCAGTTGTTGTATGGCTTTTTGAATGGTTTCTTATGGAATTTTTTCAATTTTTTAGGAGTATGAGGTGTTTTATTTCCATTATTACGATCCTCATGATAGGGTCTTCCTGTTTCCCCTTGTATTGTGTGTTCTTCCCATCTCGGTACATTTCGCATATGTGTAACCGTGGGGTCTTGTATTGTTACTTCTCTTGTTGGAGTGGAATAAGTAGAAGTGGGTGGTGGTGGTTCTATTTTTTGTTGCCATTTGAAAACGCGGTCTGCCTTATAGTCTGCCACGTCTCTCTGATATTTTTTTATCTTACGCTGTTGTGTTTCAAGGTCCTTTGATACTAGATCTTTATTAAGTATGGTTGCAAGTTTATGGAAATCCGAAGATTCCTTATATGGTTCCAATTTCGTTTTTATATCTTCTATTTGTTGTTAAATCAATCTTGCTTTCTTTTGTTTTCTTTTTAATAGGAATTTAACTCCTTCTACACTTTTATTGTTGAAGAATTCGAACCATTACTCAATAGATTCTTTATCTTCCATGCCATCATTAGGGGGCAATTCCCATCTCAGCCTTCTAGGTGCTATGTTCTCTTTAATATATTGGTCAAATGTATTGACATCCCACCATAGAGATACCTTCTTCTCCATTAAATGGCCCAACTTTCTAGTTAGACTTTCTAAATCAGTGTTATGTGTTTTGTTTTGAGAATTAAACACTTCTTCCAAATTAACATTCCTATTCTCCATGAACGTAAACACGTCCATTATAGCCGCAAAAATATTGTAGTGAATAAACCAAAATATAAATGTGAAAAGTTTTTTGCGCTAATTGTGAGTATAAAGAAATGTGATTGATGAGTGTGATAGTTATCTTCTGCTGCAAATCTAAAGTGGTCACCATACACCAGAAAAGTAGATAAAAAGTAATAAAGTGATTTGCGCTGAAGACAAATTCAAAAAACACGTTACCACTATTGGTTTAAACCGTATCCACTAATAATCAATTAACTAAAGTGATAGACATATTCATAGTGAAAAAGTAAACAATGTATAACAATGTGAGACAATGTGAATGAAAAGTGAAAGTAAAGTGGGTCAATCTTTTGGGTGATAAAATAATATGGTTAATTAGTTAATTGATTATTAGTGGATATGGTTTAATCCAATAGTGGTAACGTGTTTTTTGAATTTGTCTTCAGCGCAAATCACTTTATTACTATTTATCAGCCATTGGAATCAAACTTCCCCTTTATACTGCCGTTGTACGTGACCGCGCTTTACAACAACGAGATTTGGAATTGACAGTGTGTATGCAAGGAAAACTTGACAAGAATCTCGTCGAGAAAAACTACGGGTTTTTTTAGGACGAGATTCTCGGTCGTGTGTACGAGACTTTACACTGCACGCATAGGTGTGCACAGCCTATTGCATTAGGGTGTACACCCCAAAAGTTCAAACATATGTGTGTGTGTGTGCATGTGTTTGTCTCAGTAGAGCAGTGGATGATGTCATAAGGGCAGAGATGGGTGTCAGTAGGGCAGTGGACTGTGTCAGTGGTTTTTATTTTTATTATTTTTTACGATTTAGTTTTTTAAGCAGAAAAAAGCTGAGTTTTTTTTTAGTTGGTGAAATATCAGTGGTCTAAACAGGAGAAATATGCGCCACACGGTGATTAGGGTGTGCCCAGGCATACCTGGCACACCCTGTGCGCAACGCCTATGACTGCACTAAACTTTTTATCTAACCTACATATTACTGCATTTGTTATTTTGAACGGCCAAGATAAAAGAAAAATAGAGGTAAAAGAGCACGTGTGTGGTTTAGCCAATCATTTTCTGCATATTAGATCTTTGTGGTCTGTGTAACCAGGGCTGTAGAAGGGACAGGTCATTTTTGCCTACAATTTGTGTGCTAAAACATGTCCCTCAAAAGTTGGAAGGTATGCAATTGTAGCGCTCACCCCAAAGGAGCTGTTATTTCCTCGGGTCCTCTGTTCCCAGTGCCCACACTCCCTTTCCCCTCAGTTCTTTCACTTTCCTTTAATGCTCTCTGCTCTCTCAACCCAGGCACCATAGGAAATGTAGCTCTTGCTTTCCTTCTGCTCCTTCCCACACGGCTGTGTTACATTGTGGAGAATACATCTCCCATCAGCCCCAGTTCCTCCCAGCAGGCTTTTTGCCATTCCCAGGAGGCACAGCAATCCATATACTCACTCTCTCCCTTTCTCCTGGGTGGTGGGTGAAGCTTAATCAGGCTGCACACAGCCTTGGAAATGGTGCTCTCTCAACCCAGGCACCATAGGAAATGTAGCTGTTGCTTTCCTTCTGCTCCTTCCCACAGGGCTGTGTTACATTGTGGAGAATACAGCTCCCATCAACCCCAGTTCCTCCCAGCAGGCTTTTTGCCATTCCCAGGAGGCACAGCAATCCATATACTCACTCTCTCCCTGTCTCCTGGGTGGTGGGTGGGGCTTAATCAGGCTGCACACAGCTCTGGAAATGGTCAGTGTACTGTCCCTTTGTCATCTGCAGTGAGGCGCCGGGGGGATATAATCACATTTGGCAGGGGTTCCCTGAGATCTGAAAATTCTTTCAGGGGTTCCTCTATGGCAAAGATAAATATTTTAACCCTTGCAACAGCATTGTCTACAAATAAAGAAGTGCTCGGTTATTACTGCTAATGGAGCCTGACTGCTTTACAGGTGATGAAGCTTTAATTGGGCTTTAAAAAAAAACAAAAACATTTTATTAGAAAAGTAAATTTTTTGCAAAAATTGTGCCCACCAGCGATTTTGTTTAGGTGTTTCAGTCTGCTTCTTAGATGGCTGAGAAGCAAGACGATGTAGTGGAGGAGGCAGGCCCAAGCCGAACATTTCTCCGAGTACCAGATCCCAGACTGCCTATTCTCTGCTCCAATTTACAAGGAACGGAGAAAAAAAAAAAGAACTAATTGGCTGTATGCAGCGATGTGACGACTGCTCATAGACCGCATTCCATTTTGTTCCTTAAATACAGCAAGTAGAAAGCTGAGCTGAATAAAGCTGAGATTTCCTTGTTTATCGGTAAAAGAAGGAAGTTTATGTTCGTCAATCCCTCCATTGTGATGAAGTCGTTTGCAAGAAGCATTGAAAATAAATTAGTTTGATTACTATTATTATGGCTGCCGGTAGCTATTAAACCCTGAACAAATGCTGCAGGCGGTGTCATGTCGATGCAGAGAACCAATCGCATGTGACTGGACGAGAACCTATGACTTTTCTGCCTTTTTTTCCCCTTTTTCTTCTTTTTCAGCATGTGTTCCTAAAATAGATTATTGTCCTTTCAGTAGATTGTGGTTGCATAAAACGAACAACGTTGGGGAATGGGAGAGCTGCTGCTCATTTTAATTGAACAGGGGGGAAGAAGACATTAAAACTGCAATTTGCTGAATCTCCCATTATCTTGCGCAAGATATAGCCGTTTAAACACCAGGGAGAATTCTGGGCCCCGCTGCTACTGCTGCTGTTTGCCAGCCTACAGCTACAAGGCATTAGTGTACCAGAAAACGGCAATGAGAATTATTTATTAAACTGGCTCCTCTGTCCTATGGATACCGTTCAGCAGTGTTAATCTGCCTGATCAAGCAATGCTATGGAGATCCTGGAATCCAAAACCAAATAAATCTCATTACAAAAAAAAATGTTCAGCTGAGTCCTGAGGCCTTTATCAGAGGCAGCGTGATGGGAGGACTACCCCCGAGGGGCTTCCCTGTACCCAATCGTCATCCACCAATACAACCAGATTCCACCGTAGCACACTCCATCCTTCTCACATGTCTATCTATGGTCTCTCTATCTACAGTCGTGCTCATAAGTTTACATACCCGAGCAGAATTTATGATTTCTTGGCCATTTTTCAGAGACTATGAATGATAACACAAAAACATTTTTTTCGCTCATAGTTAGTGTTTGGCTGAAGCCATTTATTATCAATCAACTGTGTTTACTCTTTTTAAAATATTAATGACACCAGAAACTACCCAAATGACCCTGATCAAAAGTTTACATACCCCAGTTCCTAATACCGTGTATTGACCCCTTTAAAGTGGTTGTAAACCCACTTTTTAAAAGACTAAAGCCCTGTACACACGATCGGTTTTACCGATGAAAACAGTCCGATGGACTTTTTTCATCGGACAAACCGATCGTGTATGGGCCCCATCGGTCTTTTTTCCATCGGTGAGAAAAAATAGAACATGTTTTAAAATTTATCCGATGGAAAAAAAAACGATAGCAAATTCCGATCGTCTGTGTGTAACTCAGTCGGACAAAAAAACCCACGCATGTTCAGAATCAAGTCGACGCATGCTCAGAAGCATTGAACTTAATTTTTCTCGGCTTGTCAGAGTGTTTTACGTCACGGCGTTTTGGATGGTCGGATTTTTGACTGATGGTGTGTAGACAAGACTGGTGGAAGTCAGCTTCATCAGTTTTCCGATGGAAAAATCCATCGGATTAGAATCCATAGGAAATCCGATCGTGTGTACAGGGCTTTACTATTAACCAGTGTTCACCAGAGCTCCTGATGGTGGAGATGGGTTTTGCTGCAAGTTAGTACCAGGATCTCAGGACCGCCCCACCAATAGGTGAGCAAACCAGGGTCCAATAGCATATATAGCAGAAGCATAGTCAATAAACAAGCCAAAGGTCAGTAACAAGTGGTTGTAGGTTGGGATCAAGCAGAAGAATAGTTTAGAAACAAGTCAAGGGCCGGCTTGTCGGAGTGTTTTACGTCACAGCATTTTGGACGGTCGGATTTTTGACTGATGGTGTGTAGGCAAGACTGATGGAAGTCATCTTCATCGGATTATAATCCATAGGAAATCCGATCGTGTGTACAGGGCTTTACACCTGCAAGACAAAGGCATAATGAGCTAGTATGCATAGCATACTAGCTCATTATGTAATACTCACCTGGGATCGAAGCTCCCTGCTGCAGTGCATGTGCGCGGGACCTGTGGGTAACGGCACAGTCACTGAAAGCAACGCCACGTACGTGCCATTGCTTCATTACATCGGCACATGCAAATTACAGGGGATATCTCCTAAACCGTACAGGTTTAGGAGATATCCTGGGTAGCTACAGGTAAGCCTTATTATAGGCTTACCTGTAGCATAAAGTGGTCTGTAAGGGTTTATAACCACTTTAACATCAATGACAGCTTGAAGTCTTTTGTGGTATTTGTGGATGAGGCTCTTTATCTTCTGAGATGGTAAAGCTGCCCAAAGCCTTGCATACAGCCTTCCCAAAAGTGTTGAAGCTGTTATTGCTGCAAAGGGCGGGCCAACTCAATATTAAACCCTACGGACTAAAGCCCCGTACACACGGTCAGACTTTTGGCCAACAAACTTCATTTTGAGCAAGTTGGACCAACAATTCGACCGTGTGTACGCTCCATCGGACAAACTTTTTTTGCTTTTTTCTTGTTTTCATCGGACAAAAGTTGGGTCTGCAAACGGACAAACTTTTGCCCAACAAAAGTCCGATGGAGCAAAGTCCGACCGTGTGTACAGAAAACCATCGGACTTTTGTCCGATGGACAAAACCACTAATGTTAAAATCAAATATACAAAAAGGTGTAGCGCTGGATGAGCAAAACTGTGTATGGCTATACAGTGAAAAAAATATATAATATAAGAAAAAGTATCAAAAACATGAGTGAATACTACAAATAAACAATTTAAAGTTCATGTGTGTCAGTGAAAAATATATGAAATCTTCTCCTCTATTTGAAGATGATAAGAGTTCTACAGAGTGCAGGTATCCGATAAAAATCATAGGCAAAATGCTCCAACACTTAGTAAAGATCCCGCCACCAAGGTGAAGAATGAAGGCTTACCAGACAGCCTGCGACCGCCCTTCTCAGGGGGGTCAAAACAGGCTCAGTAGAGTGATGTTTTACTCCATGGAAGGCAGGATGATTCTGCAGGAACGCTTCATCCACAATGGGAGAGTCTCCAGAGACGTTGATTGAACACCTGGCCAGAACTGGGAGTAGACACACTCTTTGCGGATCTGATGATGTCAGATTTGACGAAACGACGTAGGGTGACACGTGCATGCATTGCGCACGCGCGAACGGTCGTTTGATTGACAGAATACGGAGCTTTTTATTCCTTGCAAGGAGTTTTTAACCAGCATTTTAATATCTCAGGACTTGTTACTTTGAAGTTCTGTATCGCATACTTTGTGAAAATAAACCCCTTTTTTATGGATGAACGCTACACTATGGAAAGTTTTTCTTTCTCTTTTGGATTTTATCCTACTTACTGAGGAACATCCACTCTGATCTGCAAAGAGTGTGTCTACTCCCAGTTCTGGCCAGGTGTTCAATCAACGTCTCTGGAGACTCTCCCATTGTGGATGAAGCGTTCCTGCAGAATCATCCTGCCTTCCATGGAGTAAAACATCACTCTACTGAGCCTGTTTTGACCCCCCTGAGAAGGGCGGTCGCAGGCTGTCTGGTAAGCCTTCATTCTTCACCTTGGTGGCGGGATCTTTACTAAGTGTTGGAGCATTTTGCCTATGATTTTTATCGGATACCTGCACTCTGTAGAACTCTTATCTTTAAATAGAGGAGAAGATTTCATATATTTTTCACTGACACACATGAACTTTAAATTGTTTATTTGTAGTATTCACTCATGTTTTTGATACTTTTTCTTATATTATATATTTTTTTCACTGTATAGCCATACACGGTTTTGCTCATCCAGCGCTACACCTTTTTGTATATTTATATTGTTGTACCTTATATCAGGTTTTTTTTGGTGTTTAGCAGCAGGTTTTACTTTAGGGATTTATTCATTTATTGCACTTTAATAATTTGCACCTAGCGCAAATTTTTCTTTTATAACCATACAATGTTAAAATCAACCAACAATAGCAGAAGTTGATCAAAGGGTGGCGGGAAAGAGCAGAAAAACCACGTGATGTTGCAAAAAGTTGTAGGAAAGTTTGCAGAAAAGTCCAAGCGTGTGTATGGTATGGGTGTTCCCGGCCAACTCCGTTCGGACAAAAAACCACAGAAAAGTCCGATGGAAGTCCAACCGTGTGTATGGGGCTTAAGACTGTGATGCCATTGAAGTTCATATGCGTGTAAAGGCGGGTGTCCCAATACTTTTGGTAATATAGTGTATCGATCTATCTATCTACCTACCTACCTACCTACCTACCTATGTATCTATCTATCTATCTTTTTTCTTTTTATGTGTCTATCTGCATACAGATCTATCTATCTATCAGTGGCGGCCTGTCCATACGGGGGCCGCCCCCTAATCCATGCACCGGCCCCTAATCTACATACAGGGCGCTGGACGGATGGATTCCAATGGGGGATTTTTTGTTTTGTTTTTAGAAGCATGTGATTAGAGCCAGAGGCTCTAATTGGCTTCAAAAAGAGGGGCGCAGAGCACTGTATCCTGAGTCCACCCAGTTGTGTGACAATAGCGAATGAATATTCACTATTGTCTTCCTCATTCTCCTCCCGGCCAATCAGAAAGCTGGTCCTGAGACCCGATTGGCCAGGGAGTCTTAGGACTCCCCGGCCAATAATGTCTCAGTCAGGACACACTTCCTGTTCAGTCAGTTGGAGAAGCAACGGTCCAACTCTCCTTCCCCCCCCTGCCTCCTAAGGTCAGTCTGTCCTAACGCTGGGGGGGGGGTGCTTGCGGCAATCGCCTGTACGGGAGGGGGGGGTTGTCGCTTGTGGCGACCCGCTGCTTAACCATCCGTCTCTGGTGGATGGCGTTAGTTTGCTGCCCCCAAAATATTTAGCACCAGCCTTCACTGCTATCTATCTATCTATCTATCCATCTATCTATATCTATCATTTCATGTACATAATGTTTAATTTCTTCTTTTTGAACAAAGAGAAAAGTTGAATTAAAATGAATACGTAGAGTGTTCCAGACATGACACTAATAAATGACTGATGTGTAGAGTAGGCCATGACCTAGGAGATGAATAATACAATTAGACGTACTCTATATGTTCTGGTAATGAAATGATTCCTACAGGAGTTGATCATTATATTGATTAGGGTGGGGGGAAAAGAGGTGAACAGGGAGGGAAAGTTTTGACTTTTCGGCCCCTTTCACACTGGGGCGTTTTTCATGCGGTTTAGCGCTAATATTAGCGCTATTATACCGCATGAAAAAATAATGCCCTTTAGCCTTCAATGTGAAAGCCCGAAGGCTTTCACACTGAAGCGGTGCGCTAGCAGGACCGCTCCAAAAGTCCTGCTAGCCGCTTCCTTACAGCGGTGAAGGAGCGGTTTGTTCACCGCTCCTTTACTGCGGTCTCCCATTGAAATCAATGGGACAGCGTGGTAATACCGCCCGCAAACCGCGGCAATAGCCGCGGTTTGCGGACGGTATTAACCCTTTTTCGGCCGCTAGCGGGGGTTAAGTTTACCCCCCTAGCGACCGCATACCGCGGTAAGAACGACGGTATAGCAGCGCTGAAAATCGCGCTGCTATACCGCCACCGCTCCTGCCCGCCCCAGTGTGAAAGGGGCCTTCCTGTTCTGAGCGTATATAAAAAAATTGAACAGATCCAAAGAGAAGTCCAGTATAGGATCCTGTAAGTGAGCCTTTCTCAACCCTTTTAACATGGAGGAACCCTTGAAATGACGTTCAAGGCTCAGGGAACCCCTTGTACATTAGTGTGATGGTCACCGGGGAGAGTGTTTCTTATATTTGTGGCCGTACAGTTTGCTAAAACAAGATTATTGGTGTCAGTGGGAAGTTATTTGGGAGGCAGAAATGGCTTATTGCTCAAGGAACCCCTGACAGCCTCGGGGGGATCCCTAGTTGGGAAAGGCTGCTATAAACCATTTTGGTGTTCCTTGAGCCTAATTATACATTCATCATTCATCATTCAATAATGATAAACACACAACTGGAGCTCCTTAAATAATGTCTGATTTGGTCCCCACCCTGGTATACTGTGTACCCCCATTACATAAATCAATAAGTAGCACTGTGTGGCAGGCTTGCTGCCCTGTGCACTTTGTAATTTGTTAGACCGGGTCAGACACCCCCCACCTCGCCCTCCTCTGTATTACAAATCTGCATAATCACATAACGAGGGGCATGCCCTTAAGTCTGTATTCACACCTGAGTGTAGCGGAAACGTGGGCAGAAACACGCATTACTGCTCACGTGCCGAAAACGCACTAAAGCGAGTGACATGCTTGTGCCATTATTTCTTAATGGCACCCCAGACGCACATAGCAGTTGTGCATTTTATCGCATGTCTTCTGCACAGAAAACACACAAAACCGTTAGCCACCAAACGCACTTGGCTCAGTGCCAAAAATTGGTGCTTGAGCTTCTTTGGCGTGTTTGTCACAGGACAGGTAAGTCAAAAGGCTGTTATGTGAAAACGCAGTAAAACGCAAAAGGCAATACGATGTCACACTTAGATGTGAACGTAGCCTAAAAAAGTTTGTAATGCTCTATTCTGTGTGTAGGCCAAGACTACTGTGTGACTCTCTCCTGCTGTATGACTCTCTGTCCTGCTGTATGACTCTCTCCTGCTGTATGACTCTCCATGCTGCTGTATGACTCTCTGTACTGCTGTATGACTCTCTCCTGCTGTATGACTCTCTCCTGCTGTATGACTCTCTGTCCTGCTGTATGACTCTCCATGCTGCTGTATGACTCTCTGTACTGCTGTATGACTCTCTCCTGCTGTATGACTCTCTGTACTGCTGTATGACTCTCTGTCCTGCTGTATGACTCTCCATGCTTCTGTATGACTCTCTGTACTGCTGTATGACTCTCTGTCCTGCTGTATGACTCTCTGTACTGCTGTATGACTCAGGGAGTGATCAGCCTGTGATGATGGGGAGGGGGGGAGTGATCAGCCTGTGATGATGGGGAGGGGGGGGGAGTGATCAGCCTGTGATGATGGGGAGGGGGGGGGGAGTGATCAGCCTGTGATGATGGGGAGGGGGGGAGTGATCAGCCTGTGATGATGGGGAGGGGGGGAGTGATCAGCCTGTGATGATGGGGAGGGGGGGGGAGTGATCAGCCTGTGATGATGGGGAGGGGGGGAGGGAGTGATCAGCCTGTGATGATGGGGAGGGGGGGAGTGATCAGCCTGTGATGATGGGGAGGGGGGGAGTGATCAGCCTGTGATGATGGGGAGGGGGGGGAGGGAGTGATCAGCCTGTGATGATGGGGAGGGGGGGGGAGATGAATAATACAATTAGACGTACTCTATATGTTCTGGTAATGAAATGATTCCTACAGGAGTTGATCATTATATTGATTAGGGTGGGGGGAAAAGAGGTGAACAGGGAGGGAAAGTTTTGACTTTTCGGCCCCTTTCACACTGGGGCGTTTTTCATGCGGTTTAGCGCTAATATTAGCGCTATTATACCGCATGAAAAAATAATGCCCTTTAGCCTTCAATGTGAAAGCCCGAAGGCTTTCACACTGAAGCGGTGCGCTAGCAGGACCGCTCCAAAAGTCCTGCTAGCCGCTTCCTTACAGCGGTGAAGGAGCGGTTTGTTCACCGCTCCTTTACTGCGGTCTCCCATTGAAATCAATGGGACAGCGTGGTAATACCGCCCGCAAACCGCGGCAATAGCCGCGGTTTGCGGACGGTATTAACCCTTTAACCCTTTTTCGGCCGCTAGCGGGGGTTAAGTTTACCCCCCTAGCGACCGCATACCGCGGTAAGAACGACGGTATAGCAGCGCTGAAAATCGCGCTGCTATACCGCCACCGCTCCTGCCCGCCCCAGTGTGAAAGGGGCCTTCCTGTTCTGAGCGTATATAAAAAAATTTAACAGATCCAAAGAGAAGTCCAGTATAGGATCCTGTAAGTGAGCCTTTCTCAACCCTTTTAACATGGAGGAACCCTTGAAATGACGTTCAAGGCTCAGGGAACCCCTTGTACATTAGTGTGATGGTCACCGGGGAGAGTGTTTCTTATATTTGTGGCCGTACAGTTTGCTAAAACAAGATTATTGGTGTCAGTGGGAAGTTATTTGGGAGGCAGAAATGGCTTATTGCTCAAGGAACCCCTGACAGCCTCGGGGGGATCCCTAGTTGGGAAAGGCTGCTATAAACCATTTTGGTGTTCCTTGAGCCTAATTATACATTCATCATTCAATAATGATAAACACACAACTGGAGCTCCTTAAATAATGTCTGATTTGGTCCCCACCCTGGTATACTGTGTACCCCCATTACATAAATCAATAAGTAGCACTGTGTGGCAGGCTTGCTGCCCTGTGCACTTTGTAATTTGTTAGACCGGGTCAGACACCCCCCACCTCGCCCTCCTCTGTATTACAAATCTGCATAATCACATAACGAGGGGCATGCCCTTAAGTCTGTATTCACACCTGAGTGTAGCGGAAACGTGGGCAGAAACACGCATTACTGCTCACGTGCCGAAAACGCACTAAAGCGAGTGACATGCTTGTGCCATTATTTCTTAATGGCACCCCAGACGCACATAGCAGTTGTGCATTTTATCGCATGTCTTCTGCACAGAAAACACACAAAACCGTTAGCCACCAAACGCACTTGGCTCAGTGCCAAAAATTGGTGCTTGAGCTTCTTTGGCGTGTTTGTCACAGGACAGGTAAGTCAAAAGGCTGTTATGTGAAAACGCAGTAAAACGCAAAAGGCAATACGATGTCACACTTAGATGTGAACGTAGCCTAAAAAAGTTTGTAATGCTCTATTCTGTGTGTAGGCCAAGACTACTGTGTGACTCTCTCCTGCTGTATGACTCTCTGTCCTGCTGTATGACTCTCTCCTGCTGTATGACTCTCCATGCTGCTGTATGACTCTCTGTACTGCTGTATGACTCTCTCCTGCTGTATGACTCTCTGTACTGCTGTATGACTCTCTGTCCTGCTGTATGACTCTCCATGCTGCTGTATGACTCTCTGTACTGCTGTATGACTCTGTCCTGCTGTATGACTCTCTGTACTGCTGTATGACTCTCCATGCTGCTGTATGACTCTCTCCTGCTGTATGACTCTCTGTACTGCTGTATGACTCTCTGTCCTGCTGTATGACTCTCCATGCTGCTGTATGACTCTCTCCTGCTGTATGACTCTCTGTACTGCTGTATGACTCTCTGTACTGCTGTATGACTCTCCATGCTGCTGTATGACTCTCTCCTGCTGTATGACTCCCTGTCCTGCTGTATGACTCTCTGTACTGCTGTATGACTCTCCATGCTGCTGTATGACTCTCTCCTGCTGTATGACTCTCTGTACTGCTGTATGACTCTCTCCTGCTGTATGACTCTCTCCTGCTGTATGACTCTCTGTACTACTGTATGACTCTCTGTCCTGCTGTATGACTCTCCATGCTGCTGTATGACTCTCTGTACTGCTGTATGACTCTCTGTCCTGCTGTATGACTCTCTGTCCTGCTGTATGACTCTCTGTACTGCTGTATGACTCTCCATGCTGCTGTATGACTCTCTCCTGCTGTATGACTCTCTGTACTGCTGTATGACTCTCTGTCCTGCCGTCATGACTCTCCATGCTGCTGTATGACTCTCTGTACTGCTGTATGACTCTCTGTCCTGCTGTATGACTCTCTGTACTGCTGTATGACTCTCCATGCTGCTGTATGACTCTCTCCTGCTGTATGACTCTCTCCTGCTGTATGACTCTCTGTCCTGCTGTATGACTCTCCATGCTGCTGTATGACTCTCTGTCCTGCTGTATGACTCTCCATGCTGCTGTATGACTCTCTCCTGCTGTATGACTCTCCATGCTGCTGTATGACTCTCTCCTGCTGTATGACTCTCTCCTGCTGTATGACTCTCTGTCCTGCTGTATGACTCTCTGTCCTGCTGTATGACTCTCTGTCCTGCTGTATGACTCTCTGTCCTGCTGTATGACTCTCTGTCCTGCTGTATGACTCTCCATGCTGCTGTATGACTCTCTGTACTGCTGTATGACTCTCCATGCTGCTGTATGACTCTCTGTCTTGCTGTATGACTCTCCATGCTGCTGTATGACTCTCCATGCTGCTGTATGACTCTATCCTGCTGTATGACTCTCTCTCCTGCTCTATGACTCTCTCTCCTGCTCTATGACTCTCTGCCACAAGGATACATTTTGGAAAATTGCTGGAATTTAGCTTTACTAACACTTTACCTGTAAATGGTGTCATACAACTGGTTGTGCTGTGTGGCAGGGCTGTGTAAATCTCAGGACTGGATGGACAATAGTACAAATCCCATATACTGTCTATCTCTGGTATTTAGCTGTTTGCCTGGAGTTCAGCTTTAATCGGGATGTCAATCCCCTGGCAGCTGGATGGAGGGGGGTGGGGATGGTAATGCCTCTGCTTAACCCATGAAGGGCCAGGCTGCACACTGAGCACTGATTCAGAGGCACCCCCTCCCTGACTGCTTACAGATTGAAATAATTATATGAAGGGAGGGGGGGGGGGTGATGGTGATCAGCCTGTGATGATGGGGAGGGGGGGGAGTGATCAGCCTGTGATGATGGGGGGGGGGAGTGATCAGCCTGTGATGATGGGGAGGGGGGGGTGATCAGCCTGTGATGATGGGGAGGGGGGAGGAGTAATCAGCCTGTGATGATGGGGAGGGGGGGGAGTGATCAGCCTGTGATGATGGGGGGGGGGGGGGGAGATGAATAATACAATTAGACGTACTCTATATGTTCTGGTAATGAAATGATTCCTACAGGAGTTGATCATTATATTGATTAGGGTGGGGGGAAAAGAGGTGAACAGGGAGGGAAAGTTTTGACTTTTCGGCCCCTTTCACACTGGGGCGTTTTTCATGCGGTTTAGCGCTAATATTAGCGCTATTATACCGCATGAAAAAATAATGCCCTTTAGCCTTCAATGTGAAAGCCCGAAGGCTTTCACACTGAAGCGGTGCGCTAGCAGGACCGCTCCAAAAGTCCTGCTAGCCGCTTCCTTACAGCGGTGAAGGAGCGGTTTGTTCACCGCTCCTTTACTGCGGTCTCCCATTGAAATCAATGGGACAGCGTGGTAATACCGCCCGCAAACCGCGGCAATAGCCGCGGTTTGCGGACGGTATTAACCCTTTAACCCTTTTTCGGCCGCTAGCGGGGGTTAAGTTTACCCCCCTAGCGACCGCATACCGCGGTAAGAACGACGGTATAGCAGCGCTGAAAATCGCGCTGCTATACCGCCACCGCTCCTGCCCGCCCCAGTGTGAAAGGGGCCTTCCTGTTCTGAGCGTATATAAAAAAATTTAACAGATCCAAAGAGAAGTCCAGTATAGGATCCTGTAAGTGAGCCTTTCTCAACCCTTTTAACATGGAGGAACCCTTGAAATGACGTTCAAGGCTCAGGGAACCCCTTGTACATTAGTGTGATGGTCACCGGGGAGAGTGTTTCTTATATTTGTGGCCGTACAGTTTGCTAAAACAAGATTATTGGTGTCAGTGGGAAGTTATTTGGGAGGCAGAAATGGCTTATTGCTCAAGGAACCCCTGACAGCCTCGGGGGGATCCCTAGTTGGGAAAGGCTGCTATAAACCATTTTGGTGTTCCTTGAGCCTAATTATACATTCATCATTCAATAATGATAAACACACAACTGGAGCTCCTTAAATAATGTCTGATTTGGTCCCCACCCTGGTATACTGTGTACCCCCATTACATAAATCAATAAGTAGCACTGTGTGGCAGGCTTGCTGCCCTGTGCACTTTGTAATTTGTTAGACCGGGTCAGACACCCCCCACCTCGCCCTCCTCTGTATTACAAATCTGCATAATCACATAACGAGGGGCATGCCCTTAAGTCTGTATTCACACCTGAGTGTAGCGGAAACGTGGGCAGAAACACGCATTACTGCTCACGTGCCGAAAACGCACTAAAGCGAGTGACATGCTTGTGCCATTATTTCTTAATGGCACCCCAGACGCACATAGCAGTTGTGCATTTTATCGCATGTCTTCTGCACAGAAAACACACAAAACCGTTAGCCACCAAACGCACTTGGCTCAGTGCCAAAAATTGGTGCTTGAGCTTCTTTGGCGTGTTTGTCACAGGACAGGTAAGTCAAAAGGCTGTTATGTGAAAACGCAGTAAAACGCAAAAGGCAATACGATGTCACACTTAGATGTGAACGTAGCCTAAAAAAGTTTGTAATGCTCTATTCTGTGTGTAGGCCAAGACTACTGTGTGACTCTCTCCTGCTGTATGACTCTCTGTCCTGCTGTATGACTCTCTCCTGCTGTATGACTCTCCATGCTGCTGTATGACTCTCTGTACTGCTGTATGACTCTCTCCTGCTGTATGACTCTCTGTACTGCTGTATGACTCTCTGTCCTGCTGTATGACTCTCCATGCTGCTGTATGACTCTCTGTACTGCTGTATGACTCTGTCCTGCTGTATGACTCTCTGTACTGCTGTATGACTCTCCATGCTGCTGTATGACTCTCTCCTGCTGTATGACTCTCTGTACTGCTGTATGACTCTCTGTCCTGCTGTATGACTCTCCATGCTGCTGTATGACTCTCTCCTGCTGTATGACTCTCTGTACTGCTGTATGACTCTCTGTACTGCTGTATGACTCTCCATGCTGCTGTATGACTCTCTCCTGCTGTATGACTCCCTGTCCTGCTGTATGACTCTCTGTACTGCTGTATGACTCTCCATGCTGCTGTATGACTCTCTCCTGCTGTATGACTCTCTGTACTGCTGTATGACTCTCTCCTGCTGTATGACTCTCTCCTGCTGTATGACTCTCTGTACTACTGTATGACTCTCTGTCCTGCTGTATGACTCTCCATGCTGCTGTATGACTCTCTGTACTGCTGTATGACTCTCTGTCCTGCTGTATGACTCTCTGTCCTGCTGTATGACTCTCTGTACTGCTGTATGACTCTCCATGCTGCTGTATGACTCTCTCCTGCTGTATGACTCTCTGTACTGCTGTATGACTCTCTGTCCTGCCGTCATGACTCTCCATGCTGCTGTATGACTCTCTGTACTGCTGTATGACTCTCTGTCCTGCTGTATGACTCTCTGTACTGCTGTATGACTCTCCATGCTGCTGTATGACTCTCTCCTGCTGTATGACTCTCTCCTGCTGTATGACTCTCTGTCCTGCTGTATGACTCTCCATGCTGCTGTATGACTCTCTGTCCTGCTGTATGACTCTCCATGCTGCTGTATGACTCTCTCCTGCTGTATGACTCTCCATGCTGCTGTATGACTCTCTCCTGCTGTATGACTCTCTCCTGCTGTATGACTCTCTCCTGCTGTATGACTCTCTGTCCTGCTGTATGACTCTCTGTCCTGCTGTATGACTCTCTGTCCTGCTGTATGACTCTCTGTCCTGCTGTATGACTCTCTGTCCTGCTGTATGACTCTCCATGCTGCTGTATGACTCTCTGTACTGCTGTATGACTCTCCATGCTGCTGTATGACTCTCTGTCTTGCTGTATGACTCTCCATGCTGCTGTATGACTCTCCATGCTGCTGTATGACTCTATCCTGCTGTATGACTCTCTCTCCTGCTCTATGACTCTCTCTCCTGCTCTATGACTCTCTGCCACAAGGATACATTTTGGAAAATTGCTGGAATTTAGCTTTACTAACACTTTACCTGTAAATGGTGTCATACAACTGGTTGTGCTGTGTGGCAGGGCTGTGTAAATCTCAGGACTGGATGGACAATAGTACAAATCCCATATACTGTCTATCTCTGGTATTTAGCTGTTTGCCTGGAGTTCAGCTTTAATCGGGATGTCAATCCCCTGGCAGCTGGATGGAGGGGGGTGGGGATGGTAATGCCTCTGCTTAACCCATGAAGGGCCAGGCTGCACACTGAGCACTGATTCAGAGGCACCCCCTCCCTGACTGCTTACAGATTGAAATAATTATATGAAGGGAGGGGGGGGGGGTGATGGTGATCAGCCTGTGATGATGGGGAGGGGGGGGAGTGATCAGCCTGTGATGATGGGGGGGGGGAGTGATCAGCCTGTGATGATGGGGAGGGGGGGGTGATCAGCCTGTGATGATGGGGAGGGGGGAGGAGTAATCAGCCTGTGATGATGGGGAGGGGGGGGAGTGATCAGCCTGTGATGATGGGGGGGGGGGGGGTGATCAGCCTGTGATGATGGGGAGGGGGGGGAGTGATCAGCCTGTGATGATGGGAAGGGGCGGAGTGATCAGCCTGTGATGATGGGGAGGGGGGGAGTGATCAGCCTGTGATGATGGGGAGGGGGGGAGTGATCAGCCTATGGGGATGGGGGGGGAGTGATCAGCCTGTGATGATGGGAAGGGGCGGAGTGATCAGCCTGTGATGATGGGGAGGGGGGGAGTGATCAGCCTGTGATGATGGGGAGGGGGGTGGGAGTGATCAGCCTGTGATGATGGGGATGGGAGGGAGTGATCAGCCTGTGATGATGGGGAGGGGGGGAGTGATCAGCCTGTGATGATGGGGAGGGGGGGGGAGTGATCAGCCTGTGATGATGGGGAGGGGGGGGAGTGATCAGCCTGTGATGATGGGGAGGGGGGGAGTGATCAGCCTGTGATGATGGGGAGGGGGGGAGTGATCAGCCTGTGATGATGGGGAGGGGGGGGGGAGTGATCAGCCTGTGATGATGGGGAGGGGGGGAGGGAGTGATCAGCCTGTGATGATGGGGAGGGGGGGAGTGATCAGCCTGTGATGATGGGGAGGGGGGGGGGAGTGATCAGCCTGTGATGATGGGGAGGGGGGGAGTGATCAGCCTGTGATGACGGGGAGGGGGGAGTGATCAGCCTGTGATGATGGGGAGGGGGGGAGTGATCAGCCTGTGATGATGGGGAGGGGGGGAGTGCTCAGCCTGTGATGATGGGGAGGGGGGAGTGATCAGCCTGTGATGATGGAGAGGGAGGGGGGGAGTGATCAGCCTGTGATTATGGGGAGGAGGGGAGTGATCAGCCTGTGATGATGGGGAGGGGGGTGGTCAGCCTGTGATGATGGGGAGGGGGGAGTGATTAGCCTGTGATGAAGGGGAGGGGGGGAGTCATCAGCCTGTGATGATGGGGAGGGGGGGAGTCATCAGCCTGTGATGATGGGGAGGGGGGGGAGTCATCAGCCTGTGATGATAGGGAGGGGGGGAGTGATCCGCCTGTGATGATGGGGAGGGGGGGAATGATCAGCCTGTGATGATGGGGAGGGGGGGAGTGATCAGCCTGTGATGATGGGGAGGGGGGGAGCGATCAGCCTGTGATGATGGGGAGGGGGAGGGAGTGGGGGTGATCAGCCTGTGATGATGGGGAGGGGGGGAGTGATCAGCCTGTGATGATGGGGAAGGGGGGAGTGATCAGCCTGTGATGATGGGGAGGGGGGGAGTGATCAGCCTGTGATGATGGGGAGGGGGGGGTGATCAGCCTGTGATGATGGGGAGGGGGGGGGGTGATCAGCCTGTGATGATGGGGAGGGGGGGGGTGATCAGCCTGTGATGATGGGGAGGGGGGGAGTGATCAGCCTGTGATGATGGGGAGGGGGGGAGTGATCAGCCTGTGATGATGGGGAGGGGGGGGAGTGATCAGCCTGTGATGATGGGGAGGGGGGGGGGAGTGATCAGCCTGTGATGATGGGGAGGGGGGAGGGAGTGATCAGCCTGTGATGATGGGGAGGGGGGGGAGTGATCAGCCTGTGATGATGGGGAGGGGGGGAGTGATCAGCCTGTGATAATGGGGAGGGGGGGAGTGATCAGCCTGTGATGATGGGAAGGGGCGGAGTAATCAGCCTGTGATGATGGGGAGGGGGGGAGTGATCAGCCTGTGATGATGGGGAGGGGGGGGAGTGATCAGGCTGTGATGATGGGGAGGGGGGGAGAGTGATCAGCCTGTGATGATGGGGAGGGGGGGGTGATCAGCCTGTGATGATGGGGAGGGGGGGAGTGATCAGCCTGTGATGATGGGGAGGGGGAGGGAGTGATCAGGCTGTGCTGATTAGGGAGGGGGGTTGTCAGGCTGTAACTATGGGGGGGGGGGGATCAGGCTGTAATAATTGGGGAGGGGGGCGGGGGGCGGGGTGATGAGGATATGGTGATGTAATGATGGGGGGGTGGTGGAGATTAGCTGTGATGATGATGGGGGGGGGGGGTGTCAGGTTATGATGATGGGGGAGGGTGATCAGCTGTAATGGTTATGGGGGAGGTGTCAGGCTGTGATGATGGGGGGGGAGGATGAGAATGTGATGATTGGGGGGGGGGATGCTGAAGATGTGATGATTAAGAGGGGGTGTCAGGTTATGATGATGGGGGAGGGTGATCAGCTGTAATGGTGATGGGAGAGGTGTCAGGCTGTGATGATGGGGGGGGGGTGATCAGGCTGTGGTGATGGGGGGATAGGGATATGATAATGGGGAGAGGGGGGTGGGTCATGAGGATGTGATTATGGGGGCAGGGGAATGCTGAGAATGTGATGATTGGGGGGGGATGAGAATGTGATGATTGAGGGGGGTGAGAATGTGATGATTGGGGGGGGGGGGTGAGAATGTGATGATTGGGGGGGAGGGTGAGAATGTGATGATGGGGGGGGGATGAGAATGTGATGATTGGGGGGGTGAGAATGTGATGATTGGGGGGGTGAGAATGTGATGATTGGGGGGGTGTGAGAATGTGATGATGGGGGGGTGAGAATGTGATGATTGGGGGGGGTGAGAATGTGATGATTGGGGGGGTGAGAATGTGATGATTGGGGGGGTGAGAATGTGATGATTGGGGGGGGGGGGTGAGAATGTGATGATTGGGGGGGGTGAGAATGTGATGATGGGGGGGTGAGAATGTGATGATTGGGGGAGGGTGAGAATGTGATGATGGGGGGGAGGGTGAGAATGTGATGATGGGGGGGATGAGAATGTGATGATTGGGGGGGTGAGAATGTGATGATTGGGGGGTGAGAATGTGATGATGGGGGGGTGAGAATGTGATGATTGGGGGGGTGAGAATGTGATGATTGGGGGGGGGTGAGAATGTGATGATTGGGGGGGGTGAGAATGTGATGATTGGGGGGTGAGAATGTGATGATTGGGGGGTGAGAATGTGATGATGGGGGGGGGTGAGAATGTGATGATGGGGGGGGGGTGAGAATGTGATGATTGGGGGGGAATGCTGAGGATGTGATGATTGGGGGGGGGGTGAGAATGTGATGATTGGGGGGGGGATGTGATGATTGGAGGGGGGAGGATGAGAATGTGATGATTGGAGGGGGAGGATGAGAATGTGATGATTGGGAGGGGGGGGTGATGATTGGGGGAGGGGGGTGATGATTGGGAGGGAGGGGTGATGATTGGGAGGGGGGGGTGATGATTGGGGGAGGGGGTGATGATTGGGAGGGGGGTGATGGTTGGGAGAGGGGGGTGATGATTGGGAGGGGGGATGATGATTGGGGGAGGGGGGTGATGATTGGGAGGGGGTGAGGATTGGGAGGGGGGGTGATGATTGGGAGAGGGGGGTGATGATTGGGAGAGGGGGGGTGATGATTGGGAGGGGGGGTGATGATTGGGAGGGGGGTGATGATTGGGGGGGTGATGATTGGGGGGGGGTGATGATTGGGAGGGGGGGTGATGATTGGGGGAGGGGGGTGATGATTGGGAGGGAGGGGTGATGATTGGGGGAGGGGGTGATGATTGGGGGAGGGGTGATGATTGGGAGGGGGGGTGATGATTGGGAGGGGGGTGATGATTGGGAGAGGGGGGTGATGATTGGGAGGGAGGGGTGATGATTGGGGGAGGGGGGTGATGATTGGGAGGGGGGTGATGATTTGGGAGGGAGGGGTGATGATTGGGAGGGGGGGAGGGGCGATGATTGGGAGGGGGGTGATGATTATTGGGAGGGAGGGGTGATGATTGGGAGGGGGGGGTGATGATTGGGAGGGAGGGGTGATGATTATTGGGAGGGAGGGGTGATGATTGGGAGAGGGGGGTGATGATTGGGAGGGAGGGGTAATGATTGGGGGAGGGGGGTGATGATTGGGAGGGGGGGTGATGATTGGGAGAGGGGGGTGATGATTGGGAGGGAGGGGTGATGATTGGGGGAGGGGGGTGATGATTGGGAGGGGGGGGTGATTGGGAGGGGGGGGGGTGATGATTATTGGGAGGGAGGGGTGATGATTGGGAGGGGGTGATGATTGGGAGGGGGGGTGATGATTATTGGGAGGGAGGGGTGATGATTGGGAGGGGGGGTGATGATTGGGAGGGGGGGTGATGATTATTGGGAGGGAGGGGTGATTATTGGGAGGGAGGGGTGATGATTGGGAGAGGGGGGTGATGATTGGGAGGGAGGGGTGATGATTATGGGAGGGGGGTGATGATTGGGAGGGGGGGTGATGATTATTGGGAGGGAGGGGTGATGATTGGGAGGGGGGGTGATGATTGGGAGGGAGGGGTGATGATTATTGGGAGGGAGGGGTGATGATTGGGAGGGGGTGATGATTGGGAGGGAGGGGTGATGATTGGGAGGGGGGAGGGGCGTGTTGATTGGGAGGGGGGGGTGATGATTATTGGGAGGGAGGGGTGATGATTGGGAGAGGGGGTGATGATTGGGAGGGAGGGGTGATGATTGGGAGGGGGGTGATTATTATTGGGAGGGGGGGTGATGATTGGGAGGGGGGGTGATGATTATTGGGAGGGAGGGGTGATGATTGGGAGGGGGGGTGATGATTGGGAGGGGGGGTGATGATTATTGGGAGGGAGGGGTGATGATTGGGAGAGGGGGGTGATGATTGGGAGGGAGGGGTGATGATTGGGGGAGGGGGGTGATGATTGGGAGGGGGGGTGATGATTATTGGGAGGGGAGGGGGTGATGATTGGGAGGGGGGGTGGGGGGTGATGATTGGGAGGGGGGGTGATGATTATTGGGAGGGAGGGGTGATGATTGGAGGGGGGTGATGATTGGGAGGGGGGTGATGATTATTGGGAGGGAGGGGTGATGATTATTGGGAGGGAGGGGTGATGATTGGGAGAGGGGGGGTGATGATTGGGAGGGAGGGGTGATGATTGGGGGAGGGGGGGTGATGATTGGGAGGGGGGGTGATGATTGGGAGGGGGGGTGATGATTATTGGGAGGGAGGGGGTGATGATTGGGAGGGCGGGAGGGGGTGATGATTGGGAGGGGGGGTGATGATTTTGGGAGGGAGGGGTGATGATTGGGAGGGGGGGTGATGATTGGGAGGGGGGGTGATGATTATTGGGAGGGAGGGGTGATGATTATTGGGAGGGAGGGGTGATGATTGGGAGAGGGGGGTGATGATTGGGAGGGAGGGGTGATGATTGGGGGAGGGGGGTGATGATTGGGAGGGGGGAGGGGCGTGATGATTGGGAGGGGGGGGTGATGATTATTGGGAGGGAGGGGTGATGATTGGGAGAGGGGGGTGATGATTGGGAGGGAGGGGTGATGATTGGGAGTGGGGGTGATTATTGGGAGGGGGGTGATGATTGGAGGGGGGGTGATGATTGGAGGGAGGGGTGATGATTGGGAGGGGGGGTGATGATTGGGAGGGGGGGTGATGATTATTGGGAGGGAGGGGTGATGATTATTGGGAGGGAGGGGTGATGATTGGGAGGGAGGGGTGATGATTGGGGGAGGGGGTGATGATTGGGAGGGGGGGGTGATGATTGGGAGGGGGGGTGATGATTATTGGGAGGGAGGGGTGTGGGGTGGGGGGGTGATGATTGGGAGGGGGGGTGATGTTGGGAGGGAGGGGTGATGATTGGGAGGGAGGGGTGATGTTGGGAGGGAGGGGTGATGATTATTGGGAGGGTGGGGTGGTGTTGGGAGGGGGGGTGATTGATTGGGAGGAGGGGTGATGAGTGGGGTGGGGGGATGTGGAGGGGGTGATGTTTGGGGAGGGGGGGTGATGTTGGGTGGGTGGTGGTGGTGGGGGTGTGATTGGGAGGGGGGGTGTTGATTGGGTGGGGGGTGATGTGGGGAGGGGGGTGATGATTGGGAGGGAGGGGTGATGTTTGGAGGTGGGAGTGGAGGGGTGGTGATTGGGGAGGGGGGTGTGATTGGTGAGGGTGATGATTGGGAGGGAGGGGTGATGATTGGGAGGGGGAGGGGGTGATGATAGGGAGGGGGGGGTGATGATTTGGGAGGGAGGGGTGATGATTGGGAGGGGGGTGATGATTGGGAGGGGGGGTGATGATTGGGGAGGGGGGGTGATGATTGGGAGGGAGGGGTGATGTTGGGGAGGGGGTGATGATGATTGGGAGGGGGGGTGATGATTGGGAGGGAGGGGTGATGATTGGGAGGGAGGGGTGATGATTGGGAGGAGGGGTGATGATTGGGAGGGAGGGGTGATGTTGGGAGGGGGGTGTGATGATTGGGAGGGAGGGGTGATGATTGGGAGGAGGGGTGATGATTGGGAGGGAGGGTGATGTTGGGGAGGGGGGTGATGATGATTGGGAGGAGGGTGATGATTGGAGGAGGGGGATGTGGAGTGAGTGATGATTGGGAGGGAGGGGTGATGATTGGGAGGGAGGGGTGATGATTGGGAGGGAGGGGTGATGATTGGGAGGGAGGGGTGATGATTGGGAGGGGGGGTGATGATTGGGAGGGAGGGGTGATGATTGGGAGGGGGGGGGTGATGATTGGGAGGGAGGGGTGATGATTGGGAGGGGGGTGATGATTGGGAGGGAGGGTGATTGGGAGGGGGTGATGATTGGGAGGAGGGGTGATGATTGGGAGGGGGGGTGATGATGATTGGGAGGGGGGGTGTGATTGGGTGGGGGGGTGATGATTGGGAGGGAGGGGTGATGATTGATGGGAGGGGGGTGATGATTGGGAGGGAGGGGGTGATGTTGGGGAGGGGGGGTGATGATTGGGAGGGAGGGGTGATGATTGGGAGGGAGGGGTGATGATTGGGAGGGAGGGGTGATGATTGGGAGGGGGAGGGGTGATGATTGGGAGGGGGGTGATGATTGGGAGGGGGGGTGATGTTGGGGAGGGGGGTGATGATGGTGGGAGGGGGAGGGGGTGATGATTGGGGAGGGGGG